>JAVANC010000025.1:16678695-16898695 GCA_033319125.1 Parnassius glacialis | reverse complement strand
CATTGAGCATAGTGCTTAGGTCCTCCAGCGATTCTGCCATAAGGACTATATCGTCGGCAAATCGAAGGTGAGTGATGTACTCGCCATTGATGTTGATACCGTATCCTTTCCAGTCCAGCAGCTTGAAAACGTCTTCCAATGCAGCGGTGAAGAGCGACGGATTCAACTCGGTTGGGCAGCGTTTGGGAAATTACGGCACATCTTCTCGTCAGGAAAACTTGAAAGCGAGATCGTACACCCTGTGCGTGTTGCCAGTGATAACATACGGAACTGAAACATGGTCCTTCACTGCTGGCCGGATGAGGAAGCTCAAGGTCGCTCAGCGAGCTATGGAGAGGGCTATGCTCGGAGTTTCTCTGCGTGATAAACTCAGAAATGAGGATATCTGCAGTAGAACTAGAGTGACCGACATAGCCCAACGGATTAGTAAGCTGAAGTGGCAATGGGCCGGCCATATCGCTCGAAGAACCGACAACCGATGGGGAAGAAAGGTTCTCGAGTGGCAGCCTCGTACCGGCAGGTGAAGTGTAGGACGTACCCCACTAGATGGAGTGACGACCTGATAAGATATGCAGGAACTCGATGGATGCAGGTGGCTCAGGACCGTGCTTTGTGGCATTCTTTGGGGGAGGCCTATGTTCAGCAGTGGACTTGTGAAGGGCTGTAATGATGATGATGATGATTACCATTTCTTATAACAAGAACCTCGTGAAAGCCGAAGCAGATAAGTAGACATAATTCCTGTAGTCGTTTCTGCGAACGGGCTGATCTCGATCAGCCTCTCGGGTCATCTGCGGCTGCTGGGTTTTTTTGCCTTTCTCCCTAAGCCTCAGCCGATTGGTCTCCCCTGCCGAGGGCTTCCATCTGGTTGAGCTTTTATTTATTCATATATTCAGCCCAACGTAATGAGGATACTTTATAAATACCCATTATTATATTATTCTGAAAGGGTTTATCAAAGAGTTAAAGGAGGAAAAAATATTACCTAAGATCCGCGTAAAAATAAGACATACTTAACGGCCAGTTTATAGGTGAAACACGTGTCATATTATCGGCAGTGGACTATCCTTCCTAGAGCATTGGTGGCATTGGCAATTAGTGTTGGCAGAAGTTACTCTTCAAATAAATTAAGACATTTCATGCATTTTTTACGCGGTACTTAGCAAATTAATTTTTACATCTTTAATTCCGCAAAGTAACGCCTGATTCTATTAAATAGACAGTTGCTTAGTGTCAGAAAAATGTTTAAATGTACGTATATTTTCCTTGCATATTTCATTTCTCAAATATTCGACGATAATATGATTTAGTCGCATGTATAATATTTAGGCAATTGTCATTACACACATTCGTTAGAGTAGCGGAAAACGCAACACGGTAGTGCTGGTTCGGATCCGATACTGAGTCTTTGGAATGCGGTATGATTTAATAATCATGCAGCATTGGAGTGGTGTAGAACATGCTTTCGGCGTAAGAGCTTATTAAAAGCAGGGTGATAGTGTGACTTCTGCGTACAAATGATACACGCGATACCCTAATTTAAGAGTGTGCGATTTCTTCCTCTGAGGCCGGGTTTCCCCAAGTTTGTCCTAATTTGGTGGGCATACGAAGGCCGATCGGCAGTTTTCTTTCAAGGCAAAATTACCAATTGATTGATAAATTATCAATAAGTGAAAACCACCTTTTACAGGTATCTGGAAAATGGGGAGAGTGAAAAATATTAAAACTTAGTTTTAAATTCAAATAAACAATAAAAATGATTTCGTTAAAAAGAAAATTTATTTATAATTTTCAATAAACATTTAGGCTATTTTTTTATTTATTTCTTTCCTTTTTGCCACGGGAACGCATTCGCACACTACCGTAACGAATCGACAGTCACAATGATAGTAATACATAGAGGATCTTTCTCGTCTGTTGTTGGGTTGTTGGACTGCGCCAAACTACTAGCGATTAAAATTATCCCTGCACTTCTTGATCGCACTTTGGTGGGCGTTGGTCCATTTTTAAACAGCCAAATCGTCAAATGGCGCTTCTTTTCTGGATCCTTTTGAAAAATATAACATTCATTGCCTGTAGTAATGTCGTAAACACGCTGAGACGAGCCTGCTTCTAATTTAGCAATCATGTCACGGCACTAATCCACGCGGACCTGCTACTGAGAATCAGTAAGGTATGCGGCACCTAACGAACTGTACGCTATTATGCGAAGGTGTAATTTGTACAAAATCTTGTGAACGCTTTCCGATTTAATCTTCAATGTGTGCTGAATTTCTTCATATGTAAATCGCCCACTATACACCACTAGTACCAGCCGTCAAAAGGCAACCACTTCTTTCTTCATATCTTGAAGTTAGTCGACTTTACAGACGTTTGTTATATCAGCAACACACGGTTGCCTTAGAAGGAATGTTTATAGATTTAGTAATATTACCCATCTATCCATTAAAATCACTCAAACGATTCGTCCGGTTTTAAGCGACATTTGATGTCGTAAAAACTCATCGCTCGGTAATGTACCCAACCCAGATTTTTTTTAATGAAACACGATATCTCAATTTAACTGCTAAAAATGGAGAGATTAATTTGAAATTAGAACATTAGTATTTTTACTTATAAATAATCGTATTTAAAAATAATATAACTGGCCAGTGTTTTATAAAAATGAAAAATGTTGTTTCGAACAATCATCTAGGTAGCCTGTCGTAGAATTACTTCGTTCTTGAAGCCCATATCAGCGCTGCTCTATTGTGCGATAACCCGTACAGTATTTAATCAAAACAAATCATCTTATAGTCGGATTATTAATGATTATGCAGTGTGTTATTTTCTTTAATTTTTCTCATTTATCTCGACCTCGTCCTAAATTTGATTTAAAAAAGTTGTTGAGTCGAAAATAATGGATGCCGACTTCAAAAATGCATTCCGTATTTTATTCCTAGATGACGTCCTGGTTCCTCGTAATGTTGAAATTCTTGAAGGCCTTCGTCAGAAGCATTCTTCGGTCAATCATTCTCAAAATTTCCAGCTACCTCCCAAGACTTCGTAGACTTTGCATCTTTACAAAATTCTGGAAAAGACACTCTAAAAGCAGTTATGTCATTTTCAAATGGCTCTGCTGGATGTCTGCTAACTGGACGACGGTACATTGGTAGGTAGAGCAGATGACGTCCTCAGTGATCTTACTGATATTTTTTGAAATTGTAAAAATATTAAAAATATATTTTTTCTAGTTCTAACAGAAATCCTTTAATTTAAAATTTTAATCATATTTTATAACTGTTAGGTGCCCCGTTGTTTTTCGATAGTATTAAACCTGTTTGAAAAAATAATTGATCAGGTTTTAAACCACGTTGATATATTGTAAAATTTAAACCCCCATATTGCTTTTATTATTTAAAATATTGTCTCCTTGTGTTTAGATTTACATACTTTCTCCGCCCGACTCCAGTCTGGAAATGTCCGGATATTTTAAAAGATATCGATAATAATCTTAAAATAGCTATAGAAAAAAATCTAAATTTAACAGTCTGGACTGAAGCTATATTCATGAAATTGTATGGTAATTGTTGTGAGAAATCTTTCTAGCGTTGTATTGTCTGCTTTCCTAGCTTCCACGCGTAGTGTCAGTGACTTTTGTAACATAATTCGCTTTGCTACGGAGGCAGGACAGACATTCTCCATGTCCCGGCGATAATAATCCTCTAGAAGTTAACCAACAAAAACAGTGTAAAAAACAGTCCGATGGTACAGAGTGAGCAATACGACTTGTTTCATAATTACCATAGTAACTAAGATCAGGCACGCCTCCTGCCTGTTTAGACTAAGGAATTTTGTCACTGGTTACATTACTATGCATTAATACGTTTTAACATCAAGTAATCTCGGCATATTACCAAGATGGTAAAAGTTTGCGTATCGCCGTAGGAATCCGACTAGGAGCGGAGATTTGTCAACCACATCAGTGCCTCTTTGGTAGCAACGTCGACGAGTTTGAACTCCACGGACGTTCATTGAAGTGCTAGGTTTTCACGTCACAGTTCTCTGAACGACGTCATCCAAAGGACTCTTATATCTATAAATGTTCCCTCGGTATCACAGTCTTGTAGAATATTTAGAGATAATGGCAGGAGACCTGACGGTATGACATTGGTCCCTTGGGAGATAGGTAAAGCCCTATTATGGGATGCTACTTACGTAGACACTTTGGCGGCTTCTCATCTCAGGGATACCTCGTTTAGAGCCGGGGCGGTATCAGAGGCAGCTGAATCAAGTAAGTGGCGCAAATATGAGTATCTGAGAGATGACCACATATTTGTGCCATTTGCTGTAGAAACTATCGATCCGTGGGGTCCACGTGCAGTGAAGTGCCTAAAGAAACTCTACCCGCGATCGGTCGTTGTTGCTGGTGATAAGAGGACTGGTTTTTTTTCTCGCTTAGAAGCTAAACATAGCCATTCAGCGAGAAAATCAAACCAGCGTTTTTGGTATGCTACCTCGGGGACTGCATGATAATAAGTTATTAGTTTTAGTCTTTTTTATTATAGGTTTTAATATTGTATATATAAAGGTGGTGGTCTGTAGAGAAGATGTAGAGTTCTATGTGATAGAGCCATGCTTTAGCTAAATTGTGGTTGCAGAACGAATGGGTCGGCTCGACCGAGGTAGGACCACGCTCTCACAGGATACCAGCGTAAAATAGAAGCTTAATACTGCTGTATTTCGTGTAGTAAGAGACTAATAAGTCCTCAGAGGTGACAAAGCATCTATAGCCTTCTTTATATGAAGTTGATTGGAGGTGCCTATAGACTAAGTATTTAATTATCATCCGGTAATTTCGGTAAGTTCATTTGTTACATCAACTTAAAAAAAATCTACATGCGATTCACACATGCACAATGAGCAGTGTGCAGTGCATTTTTTACGTGGTAGAGCCATGCTGCAGCTATATTATGGTTGTAGCACGAATGGGTCGGCTCGACCGGGGAAGGACCACGGTTTCACAGAATACCAGCGTAAAATAGCAGCTTAACGCTGCTGTGTTTCGTATGGTGAATGTAGAGAACCGGAGACCCTTTTTACTGGAAACGAGGCGTTCCATCTTAGTTCTCACGGGTGATAACGCATCTGCATTTTGATTCGTAATCGAAGATAGATGTAAATATCTATGGGCCACAGCAACCACTTACCATCAGGTGGAATGTGTGCTCGTTTGTCACTCTTATCCTATAAGAAAAGCATTCAATTATCAAAAGAATGAGGCTATACAGACAAAGTGGAGAAAACTAATCCAGTTACGAGCTCAAATCTAATTATTGGAAAGCAGTATTACAAGTGCGAAGTTGTCTCGGCTTTTCGCTTACCAATCCGTCTGCCCAGCTAATTTGAGTAAGTATTTCAAGAAATTTGTCAATTTACGTGTCAAAATGGAGAAGAAAAAATAAAGAACGAAATTATATTGAGGACAATACGTGCGTGCGTGCGTGCGTGCGTGTTTGCGTGCGTGCGTGCGTGTTTGCGTGCGTGCGTGCGTGCGTGCGTGCGTTCGTGCGTGCGTGCGTGCGTGCGTGCGTGCGTGCGTGCGTGCGTGCGTGCGTGCGTGCGTGCGTGCGTGCGTGCGTGCGTGCGTGCGTGCGTGCGTGCATGTGTGTGTGTGTGTGTGTGTGTGTGGGTGCAATATAACGGTCGCGTCATGCATGTCCTCATGTATACCTTTGACATACTCATGTGGACTCAAACTGAACTTAATGCCCTGGATACAAAAGTCCGCACTACCATGACATCCCACAGGATGCAACATCCGAGGTCGTTGGTATTGAGGCTGTACTTGCCACGGACGCATGGTGGGGCTTTTTAAGCGCGCTCACCATGCATAATCGCGAAGTGTGCAGCCTCTGTAATTACTTCTTGGCGAGATCGGATAATTCACTCTATAAGGACGTTATTTCTTGTGATAAAGGGCTTACCCCTCTATCCTCAGCCAAGGACCAATGGCAATATCCAACCATACAGGGCATTTCCGACTGTGAGACCGTATGGAAGAAGGAGCTCCATGGGAGGTTCTACAAGGCTCTTTCATAGACACAGTCGCCTCCCTCCAGTGACTACATTTCGGTGACCTCTTTAGGGAAACCGAGGGCTTTGTCTGTGCGATACAGGACCAGGTTATTAAGATCAACAACTACTGGAGATACATTTTAAAGGATGACGCCGTCGATATCTGTCGAGCTTATCGCCATCGCCACGAGTCACTTAGGCATATCATCTCCGGTTGTTCGACGCTTTCTAACTCTGAGTACTTACACAGGCAGAACCTAGTAGCCAGGATTCTACACCAAGAGCTCGCTCTAAAGTACGGTCTCGTGAATCGGAAACTGACTTATTATAGGTACTTGCTGGAAGCTGCACTCGAAATCCACCGCGCCAGGCTCTACAGGGACCGGGCCGTCATATATATTGTGCTGATACACCGGGCACAGTCAAGAATATTTTTGGTCGACATTACCAATCCTTATAACAAGAACCTCTTGAAAGCCGAAACAGATAAGTAGACATAATATGCCGACCGAAATTATTCCTGTAGTCGTTTCTGCGAACGGGCTGATCTCGGTCAGCCTCTCGGGTCATCTGCGGCCGCTGGGTTTTTTTGCCTTTCTCCCTAACCCTCAGACGATTGGTCTCCCCTGCCGAGGGCTTCCATCTGGTTGAGCTTTTATTACTTCATATATTCAGCCCAACGTGATGAGAATACTTTATAAATATCCATTATTATATTATTCTGAAAGGTTTATCAAAGAGTTAAAGGAGGAAAAAATTATTACCTAAGATCCGCGTAAAAATAAGACGTACTTAACGGCCAGTCATCGCCAAGTTTATTGCTAACGATGGTGCCTTGTTTATAGGTGAAATACGTGTCATATTATCGGCATTGGAATATCCTTCCTAGAGTAGTGGTGGTATTTGCAATTAGTGTTGGCAGAAGTTACTCTTCAAATTAAGTAAGACATTTCATGCCTTTTTTCCGCGGTACTTAGCAAATTAATTTTTACATCATTAATTTCGCAAAGTAATGCCTGATTCTATTAAATAGACAGTTGTTTAGTGTCAGAAAAATGTTTAGATGTATATTTTCCTTGCATATTTCATTTCTCAAATATTCGACGATAATATGATTTAGTCACACGTATAATATTTAGGCAATTGTCATTACACACATTTGTTAGGGTAGCGGAAAACGCAACACGGTAGTGCTGGTTCGGATCCGATACTCAGTCTTTGGAACGCGGTATGATTTAATAATCATGCAGCATTGGAGTGGTGTAGGACATGCTTTTGGCGTAAGAGCTTATTAAAAGCAGGGTGATAGTGTGACTTCTACGTACGAATGACATACGCGATACCCTTATATAAGAGTGTGTGATTTCTTCCTCTGAGGCCGGGTTTCCCCAAGTTTGTCCTAATTTGGTGGGCATACGAAGGCCGATCGGCAGTTTTCTTTCAAGGCAAAATTACCAATTGATTGATAAATTATCAATAAGTGAAAACCATCTTTTACAGGTATCTGGAAAATGGGGAGAGTGAAAAATATTAAAACTTAGTTTTAAATTCAAATAAACAATAAAAATGTTTTGGTTAAAAATAATATTTATTTATAATTTTCAATAAATGTTTAGGCTATTTTTTATTTAACCTTTACGATGTTTATCTCTTCGCCCTTCACCTTTGCTTTTTGCCACGGGAACGCATTCGTACACTACCGTAAAGAATCGACAGTCACAATGACAGTAATACATAGAGGATCTTTCTCGTCTGTTGTTGGGTTGTTGGACTGCGCCAAACTACTAACGATTAAAATTATCCCTGCGCTTCTTGATCGCACTTTGGTGGGCGTTGGTCCATTTTTAAACAGCCAAATCGTCAAATAGTCAAATGTCACGGCACTATCCCACGCGGACCAGCTACTGAGAATCAGTAAGGTACTACTACTATACACCACTAGTACCAGCCGTCAAAGGGCGACCACATGATTCTTCATACCTTGAAGTTAATCGACTGTACAGACATTTGTTATATCAGCAACACACGGTTGCCTTAGAAGGAATGTTTATAGATTTAGTAATATTACCCATCTATCCATTAAAATCACTCAAACGATTCGTCCGGTTTTAAGCGACATTTGATGTCGTAAAAACTCATCGCTCGGTAATGTACCCAACCCAGATTTTTTTTAATGAAACACGATATCTCAATTTAACTTCTAAAAATGGAGAGAGTAATTTGAAATTAGAACATTAGTATTTTTACTTATAAATAATCGTATTTAAAAATAATATAACTGACCAGTGTTTTATAAAAATAAAAAATGTTGTTTCGAACAATCATCTAAGTAGCCTGTCGTAGAATTACTTCGTTCTTGAAGCCCATATCAGCGCCGCTCTATTGTGCGATAACCCGTACAGTATTTAATCAAAACAAATCATCTTATAGTCGGATTATTAATGATTCTGCAGTGTGTTATTTTCTTTAATTTTTCTCATTTATCTCGATCTCGTCATAAATTTGATTTAAAAAAGTTGTTGAGTCGAAAATAATGGATGCCGACTTCAAAAATGCATTCCGTATTTTAATCCCAGATGACGTCCTGGCTCCTCGTAATGTTGAAATTCTTGAAGGCCTTCGTCAGAAGCATTCTTCGGTCAATCATTCTCAAAATTTCCAGCTACCTCCCAAGACTTCATAGACTTTGCAACTTTACAAATTTCTGGAAAAGACACTCTAAAAGCAGTTATGTCATTTTCAAACGGCTCTGCTGAATGTCTGCTACCTGGACGACGGTACATTGGGAGGTAGAGCAGATGACGTCCTCAGTGATCTTACTGATATTTTTTGAAATTGTAAAAATATTAAAAATATTTTTTTCTAGTTCTAACAGAAACCCTTTAATTTAAAATTTTAATCATATTTTATAACTGCTAGGTGCCCCGTTGTTTTTCGATAGTATTAAACCTGTTTGAAAAAAATAATTGATCAGGTTTTAAACCACGTTGATAAATTGTAAAATTTAAACCCCCTATTGCTTTTATTGTCCGGATATCTTAAAAGATATCGATAAAATCTTAAAATAGCTATGGAAAAAAATCTAAATTTACCAATCTGGACTCAAGCTATATTCATGAAATTGTATGGTAATTGGTGTGAGAAATCTTTCTAGCGTTGTATTGTCTGCTTTCCTAGCTTCCGCGCGTAGTATCAGTGATTTTT
Source organism: Parnassius glacialis (assembly GCA_033319125.1). Classification (NCBI taxonomy): domain Eukaryota; kingdom Metazoa; phylum Arthropoda; class Insecta; order Lepidoptera; family Papilionidae; genus Parnassius; species Parnassius glacialis. The sequence goes on along the minus strand of JAVANC010000025.1, from coordinate 16,889,434 downwards.
GTAACATAATTTGCTATGCTACGGAGGCAGGGCAGACATTCGCCATGTCCCGGCGATAATGTTCCTCTAGAAGTTAACCAACAAAAACAGTGTAAAAAACTGTCCGATGGTACAGAGTGTGTAGTACGACTTATTTCATAATTTCCATAGTAACTAAGATCAGGCACGCCTCCTGCCTGTTTAGACTAAGTAATTTTGTCACTGGTTACATTACTATGCATTAATACGCTTTAACATCAAGTAATCTCGGCATATTACCAAGATGGGAAAAGTTTGCGTATCGCTGTAGGAATCCGACTAGGAACGGAGATTTGTCAACCACATCAGTGCCCATCAGTGCCTCTTTGGTAGCAACGTTGACGAGTTTGGACTCCACGGACGTTCATGGAAGTGCTGGTAGGTTTTTACGTCACGGTTCTTTGAACGACGTCATCCAAAGGGCTCTTATCTCTATAAATGTTCCCTCGGTATCACAGTCTTGTAGAATATTTAGAGATGATGGCAGGAGACCTGACGGTATGACATTGGTCCCTTGGGAGATAGGTAAAGCCCTATTATGGGACGCTACTTACGTAGACACTTTGGCGGCTTCTCATCTCAGGGATACCTCGTTTAGAGCAGGGGCGGTATCAGAGACAGCTGAACCGAGTAAGTGGTGTCTTAGTGGATCTTAGTCCTCACGGGTGACAACGCATCTGCATTTTGATTCGTAATCGAAGATAGATGTAGATGTCTATGAGCCACAACAACCACTTACCATCAGGTGGAATGTGTGCTCGTTTGTCACCCTTATCCTATAAAAAAACCACTCAATTATCAGAAGAATGAGGCTCGTACAGACAAATCGGAGAAAACTAATCCAGTTACGAACTCAAATCTCATTATTGGAATGCAGTATTACAAGTGCAAAGTTGTCTCGGCTTTGCGCTCACCAATCCGTCTGCCTAGCTAATGTGAGTAAGTATTTCAAGAAAGTTGTCATTTTACGTGTCAAAGTGGAGAAGAAAAAATAAAGGACGAAATTATATTGAGGATAATCATTGATAATGTTGTAGAATTTTCACAGCACATCTGCTAATTTTATTAAATTAAATTATCAAATTATGCACACGTAAATACAGCATTCTATTCTTTCTGACGGCGAATTCTTGAATAGATATACATATGTCCAGCAGTGACTTTATGAGAGTGACTTTATGAGATTGATTTTTCAGAATTTTTATTTGATTTAAGTTTTGAATGTTTATAATTCAAAACCTATTGAGTGTGCAATAATTTGGAAAATCAACAAATAATAACTATTTTCTATTATTCCTACATTCTTATTTCATAAAATAATATTTAGCGCTCTTGAATTCAACTGCTGGACATGGACCTCGACTATTGTTGGAAGGATTTCTCTTAGTCGTCATTCCTTAACTTTCACTTAATTTTAAACACAATCGCAGAACCAGACGTCTCGCAAATTTGACGCTGCTACAAAATGCGTGTTCTGCGTCCGGTGTAAACGACGTGTTTATATCTCCTCTATTGGAGGCCATTAAATCTTTTTGGGGATTTCACAGAGTCGTCTTCTGCAACACCCACGGGACAAAATGGGGAGTCGGATTCTCTTATACCACCACAATACAGCTTATTAGTGCTATAATATAATCTGAATCAAACAAAGAAAAAGTATATGCGAATAATAATAAGATCACACAGCTGACTGGTGGAGATAAGCAAAATCTCAGTTCTCAGTTAATCCTTTTCGTTGCGTCCCTTTACAACAATGGGCCTCATTAAACAATAGATCAAAGCTTCAGCTTTCCTTGTAATTGAGGTAAATAGTCAGGTGAAATAATAGAAAAATGGTATTATTGAGTATTAGAAATAAATTTTAATGAAAAATTAATGCGTTTTTCGTACGTTCTATAACTTCATAACAACTTGTCATCGGAATCATGTTATCAAAATGCCATAAACAAAGAAAAAAATATTTAGTTCGGTTTGGCTAATTTGTACGACTTTTCTTTATAACTATTGTTAATTTTGTTTGATACCCGCCGAAACCAATGAAATTGTTAATTGCAATTTTAAGTTCTGATTTACCACGTGCTCGGCGGTGAAGGAAAGCGTGAGGAAACCTGCATGTCTGAGGAATAAGAAAAAATATATTTCGAAGACATGTGAAGTTCACCAACACGCATTGGGGCAGCGCGGCGGACATTTCCTTACCCTAAAACCCTCTCAGAAATGAGAGGAGGCCTGTGCCCTGCAGTGGGACGTAAATAGGCTGCAACTTTACTTTTTTTTTAAATAAAACTAATTTTACGGATTCTACCGCGTTTATTTTACTTATTTTTATTAAGTTCCCGACGTTTCCTGTAGTATTTAGCTGACCACTACTAAACATCCACTTCTTCATTCCAAACGAGGATAGATATAAGTGTATAAAAAACTATGTTTATCTTTTTAATATATTACATTCACAACTCTGTAGTTGTGAATGTAATATATTACATCCATCCATCTAGACCCAGCAACCCCTTGCCATTAGGTGGATGGAAAGGTATTTTGTTTGTCACCCTTACTGCTATAAAAATTAACATTAATTTCTGATAATATATTCGTATAAGTTCATAAATATTTTACGATTCAACTTATCCCTGCCTCCGTCTTACAGATAAACATTAAATTTTAAAACATATTTCGACGAAGTTCCATTCGAGATCCTAAAACAATACTTTCCATTATCTTCATCATTATTGCAGCTCATTACAATTCCGTTGCTGAACAAAGGCCTCCCTATTAGTTGCGACAAAATAAGTTCCTGAGCCAGCTGCGTCCATCAACTTCCTCCATATTAAATCAGGTTGTCACTCTATTTAATGGGCGGCTTTTCATTTACCGGCACGGCAACGGCACGGCAACGTCACTGCGACGGCACGGCGACGGCACGGCGACGGCACGGCGACGGCACGGCGACGGCACGGCGACGGCTCGGCGACGGCACGGCGACGGGATGGCGACCGCGCAGTGGCTTTGTTTTTCCACTACGCCGGTACCGTTGCTGGTCTACGCTCGGTTTTTGGGCAGTACTTAACACATACTTTAGTTCTACAGCACGTAAAAATGGTCTCGTCAAGTCGTCGTAATTGTTTGTTATATCTATCACATTTAAAATGAAAATATAATCAAGGCAGAGAAGTCAAATTATAAATTCATCCAATTTAAAAATAAAATACTTAGAAGGACATTAATATGTATATACCCTATCTTAAAAGTTGGGAATGGACTCTAAAAAATATTTCAACTACTTCTGCATGAAGGAGGAGACATTTCATAATTTCACAAGCCAAATTCGAGTCTGAATCTCAACGCGTCCCTTCTACTTCGTCTCGTGCACACGGCTGCAATACGTACACAATACACATGCAGTTTTGTCGGCCGGCAACGAGTGGAAAGCTTGCTGTCATGGCACCGGCGTTGGCACCGGCGTTGGCACCGGCGTTGGCACCGGTGGGAGTCATCACGGAGCCGTCGCCGGCGATGGTAAGTGGAAAAACGTGCTATATACTTCATATATTTTATACATTTCTCCGGCAGCAGTGCTGTTGCCGTCGCCGTCACCGTGGCGGTAAAAGGAAAATTGCGCAATGGTAGGTTGCTTAGCACTATGCCTGTCAGTACGAACCTTCCACTTGAGAACATTTTCGTCCCATTGGTTCATCGATTTATATGACCAAGGATCCATTGTACTATCTAATTTTCTCGTATTTTTTGTGATATTTTCTTGTTAGGAAAATGCACCTTTAATTTTCCTGGTGTTGCAGTTCATTATGGACAACATTTGTCTTCAGGTTAGCCACACGCTCGTTTGCGCATCTTTTATAAAAATAATCAGGTTCTTCAATGGTGTAGAGCCACTTTTTGATTTCAACATCCATTAAAAAATCGTATCCTAAACAAAAGAATAACCAACAACCAACCAACCTTCTGACCTTAGTTGCATATGCATTATGCACGTTAACCACTTGAGTACGTGTCATATTGAAGTTTTTTCAGCACTTGCAACAAAAGAGCAGTTTCAGGCTTCTATCTTCCCATAGCTGTCTAGTTGATATGAAAGAATTGTCGTGAAGCGACAACTAAAGAAAAAAGCCTAACCTAAGAACAACAAACCAACAAAAATAGAACAAGAAAATAATATATTTAAATTTTTAAAAGGGTATTTACAATTTTATATAAAAAAATGAAATATGATGATGGTGATGGATGACGCGAAATTACAATTAGATAAAAAAATAAAGATAGGAGAATATTGTAGTGGAGCCTAAAGGTCGAAGTGACACACGCTGCGCTTGGAGTAGGAGTAGGCACACGCTGAGCTTGTAGTTTCTTGGCGGTGATGGCACGCAGCGCCTGGTCTAGGCACACGCAGCGTCCGGAGCCGGCACACGTAGCGCCTGGAGTAGGTGCACTCAGCGCCTGGAGCAAGCAGTTGTAGCGCCCAAAGGTAGCGCGGGCACTAGCAGGTGGAGGCGCAGGCGACGACTCCAGATGAAAGTATAAGCTTGTAGGATCCCGGAGTAGTGCGGCCCCGCGCTTGAAGTAGACTACGCCGACGACTTCAGATGTAGATAGAGGCTTGCAAGATCCCGGAGCAGTGCGGCCCCGCGCTTGAAGTAGACTACGCCAAAGACTTCAGATGTAGATGGAGGCTTGCAGGATCCCGGGGCAGTGCGGCCCCGGGATAAGGCCTTTAGTAGATGCTTCTCGTTTGAAAACTGAAGCGAGACTCCTTGTATTCACCGATGGTTCGGCTTTTATACCTTTTTAGAGAGAACGGGAAATTATTTAAATTAAAAGGAAATTATTTGTAAATGACCTAGAGCAAAAGAGTATTTATGTGGAAATATCTAGATAAAACATCAGACCGGTAACGAATTTGAATAAAAATTGCCATGACAACCAAATAAATAACAATTGTCAAATTTAACAGTGGTAGAGCCACGCGGCAGCTTTTGCTGTCGCACGGATGGGCCGGCTCGAACCGGGGTGGTACCACGACCTCACAGAATAGCGTGAAGTAGAGGTTTGAGGTCTGCGTTTCGCTTGGTGAGTGCTGGTGGCCGGAGGCCCTTTTTACTGGAAATGAGGCATTCCATCTTAGTCCTCACGGGTGACAACGCATCTGCATTTTGATTCGCAAACGAGGATAGATGTAGATGTCTATGGGCCGCAGCAACCACTTACCATCAGGTGGACTGTGTGCTCGTTTGTCACCCTTATCCTATAAAAAAAATGTAAATTTTTGGTTTTAGGCTTGTTATTAAAAATTGGCAAGTGTTATGTAAGAAATGAGATATTATTTATATAGGAAAAAAAATTGCGCAACAGCGCGCACGAAACCCGAAATTGCAACGTTACGGAGAACTAAATAAGAGATCGAAAAAGGTAAGACTCCATTGACAGCGATTAAGAAAGTGCTGATATCGTGAAAATACGAAGTAAAAATGATTTGTTATTGTGTAAAAACGTTACAGGATCCTATGGAAATAAAGGTGATGCAAAATATAAATGCAGAAAATCAAAAACAGAATGGAAAAACAGTGTAAAATGATATGTAAGTAGCATAACACTACATTTTCCCCCCGACCCTGGAAAATTTTTGACTCAGCAAAAATTTTGACATGTACATTCTAAAAAAACCATAAAAACACAGCTTTGCAGAAACAGACATCAACAGGCAAAATCAGATATACTATCTCTTACAATCATCATCTGCATTCAGGTAAGGGTGGAGTTCACATTCAATGACTACCACTCTAAAAGTGTGTTTTCGAAACGACATTCAGGCTTATTTAAGGAGTAGTCATCCGCTCCTGCGTGGAAAAAAAAATTAGTCGAAGGGACACCACTCTAAAAGTGTGTTTTCGAAAGGACATTCAGGCTTATTTAAGGAGTTGTCATCCGCTCCTGCGTAGAAAAAAAAATTAAGGGAGTAGTCAGCCTCTCCCAAGTGAAGATAAAGAAAAAGAAAATTAAGGGAGTAGTCAGCCGCTCCCAAGTGAAGATAAAGATAAAGAAAATTAAGGGAGTAGTCAGCCGCTCCCAAAATTCGAGGTCTTAAAGCAAGATGTGTTGAAGAACACTGGATCACTAGACAAACAAACAAATTAAAAGAAATAAAAATAATAAGGTGAAAATGGTGATATTTATACATATATACAAATTAACAGTTAATAAATGTTTAGAAAAGTTATGAATCGTCTCGCTTCATCTTTCAAAAACAATTTTATATAAAGTGCAAAGTGCAAAGTTAAGTTTAAGAAATAAAATTTTTATTAAAAATTGTACCTCTTTAAGTTATCTAGAATAAAAATATTAAAGTGATGAATGTAAGTGAAGTGTTATATGTAGGTCTAAATATAATCCAGATAAGTTGAAAAACTAGATGAAGTTTTGTTTTAGAATTTGGAAGGTATGAAAAGGATGAATAAATGAATGATGAATAATGAGTTAAGAACGAAAGAGAAAGCAATTAAATCAAAAGGGAATGGACAAGGCGCAGTAAAGGTGAAGAAAAGAGAAAAAAAAATTAATTTAAGCAAGCTTTAGTCGAAGAGACCGAAGCCCATATCTTCATCGTCAGACTAGATTCTTCCTTCTTGGTCTCTCTCTTCCTTCTTCTCCTCAGCTGCCGGCGCTGCAGCAGCGGCGACCGCGGCCACGGACGCTGCTCCACCGACGGGCATGGTCGAGAACTTCTCACGACCCTGCGCGATCAGTTCTTCAACATTCTTGCCATTGAGTTCCAAGATGCCTTCTTCAGTTTCTCGGAGTTTGCCTCAATACCCACAGAGCTAAAGATCTTCTCAACGTCAGCAGCGCTTGGCCTGCAGGATGCGCCTGGCCTGCAGGATGCGCCTGGCCTGCAGGATGCGCCTGGCTTGCTCCTGCATCCCGGAGCAGTGCGGCCCCGCGCTTGAAGTAGACTACGCTGAAGACTTCAGATGTAGATGGAGGCTTGCAAGATCCCGGGGCAGTGCGGCCCCGGGATAAAGCCTTTAGTAGATGCTTCTCGTTTGAAAACTGAAGCGAGACTCCTTATATTCACCGATGGTTCGGCTTTTATATCTTTTTAGAGAGAACGGGAAATTATTTAAATTAAAAGGAAATTATTTGAAAATGACCTAGAGCAAAAGAGTATTTATGTGGAAATATCGAGATAAAACATCAGACCGGTAACGAATTTGAATAAAAATTGCCATGACAACCAAATAAATAACAATTGTCAAATATGTAAATTTTTGGTTTTAGGCTTGTTATTAAGAATTGGCAAGTTTTATGTAAGAAATGAGATATTATTTATATAGGAAAAAAAATTGCGCAACAGCGCAAACGAAACCCGAAATTGCAGAGTTACGGAGAACTAAATAAGAGATCGAAAAAGGTAAGACTCCATTGACAGCGATTTAGAAAGTGCTGATATCGTGAAAATACGAAGTAAAAATGATTTGTTATTGTGTAAAAACGTTACAGGATCCTATGGAAATAAAGGTGATACAAAATATAAATGCAGAAAATCAAAAACAGAATGGAAAAACAGTGGAAAATGATATGTAAGTAGCATAACACTACAGAATTTGGAAAAAAAAGTAATGACTTCTTATATAAAATGCCACATAAGCAATTTAATTGAAAATTAACAATTCTTATTTTCATCTTCGTATACATAAATTTTGCACAAAGTAAACAATATAAATTCTAAAAAAAAAATTACAATTTTTAAAAGTTAATAAAAATCGATTTATTTTGTAATTATTTTATAATGATAGTCTCTCAATTTGTGTGTAATAGGGTTTTTATAACACTAGAGACTCTTGCCACAGTTGCCACGCTTGACAGGCGGGTTGACGACCGCAGTTTTCATTATTAAAGTTAATTAGGTAGTATATATCCGTAGCCAACATCAAAGCAAGAAAGCCACTAAAGCGCTGTTACTCTTGAGAACAAAGATGAAATGCTTCACAGCCTCTAACTATACTGTCTCCCTTCCTTTCGTATCAAACGACTATTTTAAACTAAATACGATTTATGTATAGAAATTAAGCTAATGTTATCATCATTATAGACCACCACAAGCCTGGCTGTTGTTGATAGGATGATGCACAATAATCTAAATAAAGATGAAGTGTCGCTTCAAAACCCGTAAAAACATTTGCAGAGTTTGACCTAAATGGCTATACATACTGCATAATAACTATACCGACAATAATACTAGCCAGTGATATATGCTATAAGTAACTCGGTTGCATCATTAGCTCATAGGAGGCAGTAACACTGGCTGGGACACAACATTTAGACAAAACTTCAGGCACGAGTGACAAATTCCTTAAAACAGCATAAGTAAAAAATTTCGATAACCATCTCAATTATAGCTCTGAACTCACTTATAATAATAGTTACGTAGGTAAACACTGGTTCTATGCACTAGGTGTGCACTTGTATTTTTTTTGTAACTAATAATATGTCACAATTAAATGTAATTGCAGTATTTTTAATATTTTTTTACATTGACGCACTTGTAACCAATTATGAATATACTTAATTAAAGGATTTAGTAATTACAATTGATACCAATGGATAAATAACTTATTGTAATAAATGCACTAACAAAAACGTCAAATCCAGTACGAAGTTCTCTTTGTGGAACTTGGCGTCAAACATGCTTCGAACAGTAAATCAAAGTTACGGCCTGCATACATTATATACAATATTCATATATACACTTATAACTTGCTCGTAACTGAAATGTATTTTCTGAACAACACTTAAAAAACTGAACAGCGAGCTCACATAGCGTTCTGCATTTCGTACTATTTGAGACGAACTTGCAAGAAACTTTTAATGTACTCATTAAATTTCTCGAGTAAACTGCAGTAGCATAAGTTTGAAGCGAGTTCGAGCAAATATCGTTTACGGATGAACGTGTCAGCAGCTAGATGTTCGAGTACTACATAATCGATTCGCATACATAATATCAACAGCATTATGTAGGTTAAAATCATTATATTTTTCCAACACATAGCCTTTTAACGTTTTTTAAAGTGTCTGTCTTTTTTTATCATTTTTTGTTAGTTCATCAGTTTATGTTTAATTTAAGTAAAAGGTATACAGTATAAGTTTTAATTTACTCGTAATAAAACTAATTTTAAATTTAAGAAAGCATTATAAGTAATAATATTGTATAATATGATTACTGCATATTTACAGTGTACATATATGTACTAATATATAGATCCGTTTATTTATTTTATTTTACTTTTCTGTTTGTTAAGTCAGTTTTCATTTTAATCCAGTGTTGAAACCATGTATACATGCCTTATGACTGCTCATGAATTTCCAAGGTTCGGCTCTTGATCTTACGACAATTATGCTGTAAGCAAATGCTGAGTTGCTAACCGTTTTGTTGCTGGTTCTGTGGTGAATAAATTGTGGTGTAGTGTGTCGGCCTCGAATAAACATTAAATTCTTTCTTCCTATTTTTCTACTTTCCGAAATACTCCTTCTTAATACGCCTGCTATCATTTTAGAAATAATTCTCCATATTCACAGTGCAGTTTGATAAATGTTGGTAATAGCCTGGCACTTGATATGATACACCCCATAACCCAGTGCCCAAAATTTGGATTCAGCCTTTTTTGTAAACATTCCAACATCAGTCGATCTTCAGAATAATGTCCGTCAATTAATCTCACTTGCCCTTTATACACTCAGTACGCTATATATTTACTAATAGCTCTCAAATACTACACAAAAAAATCGCATCTAAATCGGTCCAGCAGATGCGGGTAAAAATGCGCTTATCCTCATTTTAATTTGCGAGAAGTTTTTATAGCAGCGCTTTCTGATGAATTAACACCATAAACCCCATCTAAAATCCGTCCCTTATTAATCACTAACCTTTACAGAAAGCCATATTTAAATCGTTCAAGTCGTTTTGGAGAATGGGAACATTCGTTTTCACACACAAACAAACTTTCTCCGTTCTGTCGTGGGTGAAAATGAGTAAAGTAGCGAACGTGGTAAATTTACCACTTACTGGGCGGTAAAAGTAACATCGTGAAGGAAATCTGCATCTCAGAAGAATACAATTATTTTTAAAGACGTGAAGTTTTCCGACACGCACTGGAGCAGTGCACAGGACTGATTGCTTCATAAACTTCGAGTGGGGCATAACATAATATACGCTGTATACAAAAAATGGGTGGAGCCCTTTATAATAATAATATTATAATCCTTAATAATAATAATATAATAATCCGATCTTAATGTATATTAATTCAAGGCATGAGTCACAATGCCTATTTCCATTTGTTAAGCTAATTCAGTGAGAGTTTACCATCAGATGGGATAGAAGTCTAGCACTGGCTTATAATAGTTAAAAAATGTAGCACTAACCAAGAGATACCTCTTTCAGTCCACTTGGAAGAATTTCACCTTCTGTTTTTGCCTTGTCATTTCTATTAATTATTGCATATTTCTATTAATGATAAGGCCATAAGCCAAAGCTCGTCCCTGGAAGAACCACACTCTCATAGAATACCGCGTAAAATAGCAGCTTATTGATGCTGAAATGAATGTAGTGAACTATACCCGATTTATTGGTAATGAAGGATTCCAACTTAGTTTTCAGGGGTGACAACGCTCCTGCATGATTCATATTTGAGGATAAATGTAAGTGTGTATGGGATGCAGCATGCATAGTTTTTTTGTTTGGAAAATATCTAATCTAATTTTTAATTAAATAAAATTGACCCCAACTACAGGTGGATTCGACCAAACCTCGATTTATGCACGATTAACTATAACAATAATAAGCTTTTCCACGATATAAATCTCGAGTAAAGTCATATATCGTTTGTCCATGCTATCTAAAGTATACGAGTAGCTACGCTTGGAATAACTATACGCGAGTAACAAAAGAATGATGAAGAAATATAAAACGCGGAAAGTAAATATTGTTCTATTACGGGATGATGTCAAAGGTTAAAATCATATCCATTTGCTTTTTCCGTATTAGAGTTTCTAAAATAAATGTCAACAAGAGTAAATAGTCACAGTAGTAAATATCAAGGTTTTTGCAAGGTTTGAAGTTTTATTCGTTGTGCTTTTTTGTGTGGGTCAGTGTGTATAAAATGCCGGACAGATCAAGAGTGAGCTAGAGGTTGCGTCAGTCTAGCGGAACATTATATCGATGGTGGTGGAGTAGGATTTAAGGTAGATCGGGATACCCCCACTCGTTTGTGCAGTATAAAGTTCAGTGTAGGTGCCGAGCGTAAGAGATTCCGCTGAGGTCATTTTAAAAGTGCTAAGATAATGTCTTAGTTCTGTCCGTGGTGGTGGTTCTGATCGTGCAGTCGAGGAGGATGGTGTTGCTGAGAAGCTGCCCTGTGTTACGTAGAAATGGGTGGTGTTGCAATTGGTTTGAATACTTTGTTGTTATCATGTAATTGTGTCCTTCACAATCACACATGGTTTAATTCAATTCTTCGTGTGCAGGCAAGGAGGATAGTGTTACTGGGAGACTGCCCTGTGTTCCGTAGAGATGGGTAGTGTTGCTGTTGGTTTGCATACATGATACGTGGGTGGTCTGTAAAGTTTCCGAACTAATAAAGATACAAGACATTTTTTCTTGAAATTTATTTTTTTCTACATAGGCTTCTTGTAACTCTACACACTTTTCCTAGCGATGCCTACATTTCTTTAACCCGTCAAAATAGTACTCGGCATTTTTCTTTGCAAAATAATTATTTACGAAGGTGATTGCCTCCTCATTTGCCAAAAATCTCTGTCCTCCAAAAGTAATTTTTACGTGAGCGGACAAAAAGAAATCGCTTGCTGGCTACATCTAGTAAATAAGGCGGATGGTTAAGTTGATGAGATGAGATGGTCGGTAAAAAGTTCAAATCGTAATTTGTGTATTTTCCCCATAGCCACCGCTGACATGTGAGACGATGCGTTGTCATGATGAAACAGGATATTTTTTTTCTGCAAATGTGGCTGTTTTACCGCCATTTTTGCTTTCAGTTTATCAAGTATTAATACGTAGTATGTTCCTGTAATGGTTTTTGAGGGTACATGGAATCCAACCCATTTTTGATTTGCGTAGGCTTATTGCCATTCGAAAACAAAAATTTAATGTCAGCTCGATACTCAACTTTTTCCATTTTCACTAAAATATTCACACCAAACGACTGTAAAATAACAACTACGCCACAAACTAACTAGTAGATTAGATTCTACCTGAATCAGACGTTTTTTTTTAATAGGATTAGGGTGACAAACGAGCACACAGTCCACCTGATGGTAAGTGGTTGCTGTGGCCCATAGACATCTACATCTATCCTCTATTACAAATCAAAATGTAGATGCGTTGTCACCCGTGAGGACTAAGATGGAATGCCTCATTACCAGTAAAAAGGGCCTCCGGCCACCTGCACTCACCAAGCGAAACGCAGAGGTAAACCTCTACTTCACGCTGGTATTCTGTGAGGTCGTGGTACCACCCCGGTTCGAGCCGGCCCATCCGTGCGACAGCAAAAGCTGCCGCGTGGCTCTACCACTGTTAAAAACGTACATCTCACGAACTAAACTTACTCGACTTAGCTTCTGCATCCTGATGGGTTGTAGCAAAATGATACATGACATTTCTTTTTTTTTATTTGAAGCAGCTATACCAGGCAAAGGACGTCCCAAATAATAGCCACTTGCAAAATTTATTTTATTATATTGAAAATATAACGATGTAAATACAAATGAAACAATGTTGAAATTTAATATTTTTATTAGTTATTAATTTTTACTTTTTTTACAAAGAAGATTGGTCAAATCGTACCAGACGACGAAACGATGGCGTCACTATATGCCATATCTATGAAAAATACACTTATTTTTTTAAGGTCTTAAAAAACACAAAAAATACCTCTCTAAGTAGCCACAAAAAAAGTTATCCATTTATTATTGTTTTTGTAACTGTTCCGAAATTATTTAAAATAATGGTTTCAGAACGCACTGACACGCACGTAATGATGATTCATTTCGCATACGAAAGGACTTTGTATTCAAACACTATAATTATTTACGTTTTTCTGGATAGTTATTAATTGTAAATCAATTCAATTAGTATGTAGGCAACAAATCAACTACTATACTAATTTATTATGTACTGGGTTCATGTCATAAAATAATTATGTAGCTTCATAGTAACCTAGGCGTTTTGTTCAATTATGAACAATGGAACGTCATTTGTCATCGACAAGTTACATAATCTATGGTCATCGGTTGACGCTTTCGTATCTAACGTAACGTATTACTGGCTGGAGAATTATACAATGCTAAAGGGTGTGACGCGGCTATCGACACGGTACACCTCGCGTTCTCCGACCGCTGCCAACCGGGACGAAACGTAAGGCCCGCCAGCCCCTGTGCCTCCTCTTTTAAAATCTCTGATATCTTTTAGGATGTCCAATTTAATGAAATGTTGTTAAGGGCAGTTTTGATCTACATGAAATATACAACGCATGTAATGTATTTAATTGGATAAGGAATAATACTGTATTGTATAAAATAGCTTGGAAAATAACACATTTTTTTTAATTTAATATGTAAAAGATAACAATGGTTACTGTGGGTTATTCTTAAGAGATAAATGTATACCATTGCGGACGTTTTATCTATCTTTTTAAGATATATAATTTCGTAGTACATCAATTTGATCTATCTCGTAAGGTGTAGCCAGCGTTTGCGATTTATGTTTGTTATGACAACATATTACAAATCTTTATACCTATTTTTCCCCTTTTCTGTGCTATAATATGTATGTATTATACATGTAAACCTTTTTCTTGAATCACTCTATCTAATACTGAACATATCATTAAATTCCGTTGAGCAGTTTAAAAGATCTAAGCTAACAGACAGCGGAAGCGACTTCATTTTAAACTATGTAAAGATACCCCATAAGAGCTAGTTATATAATAATAGACATTAACTAGCTTTGCTAGTTTGGTCGCATATAATTTTTGTTAGTAGTTTATTTACAGACAACTTCCTGGCAAGCGTGACATATATGGCATATAACCCTCACATTGGGAGAGGTGCATGTTTTTTAATAGGACTTTTACAGGCTGATCATGATGAAGAAGAATAGTTCTAGTTATTTTTAGACATCTTTTAGTTGTAAAGTAATACAAAATTTAGAATTGCTCCTGCAAGTTACGAATTAAATTGTATAATTTTATATTATCCTTTTACAGCCAATAAACTGACCAGAGACTGTAAATGCTTCATAAGAAGAATGAAAAATATTGCTGTCGAAGAAAATAAGCTTGAAAAGCCATTTTCAGAAAGGTTTCATGCTGCTAAAAATCTAAACCATAACCTGTTATTTAATAAAAGTTTTGGCAAAATGACACAACATTTAAATCCAAATTCAATCCAAAGGTTGAAAATAAATAAAAAATTATAAAATTTGAAATGTTGTTTTATTCTAATTTAAGACTAAATACATACTTTTCAAATAATACTTTTCAAATAAGTATTTTAAAATAAGAAAATAATCCTTGCATATCGACTTTTTACATGTGCATCACTAAACTATCGATATCGACACTTGAATATTAGACCTAGTTTGCATCACTATACGACACTAGCGCTTTGCGAATTCATTGGAACTAACCGTCAATTAGAGAACTGTCCCATCTGTCTCTGACTAGTATACAGTTATCTGTGTTTCGTATCATCTTAATTGCTTCACCCGTTATTGTGGATTGTGATACTGATGATAATGATCTGAAAGAAATCGAAATAAATGGAAACGAGATAACTAATTACCCTCCTCGCTTATCGCTTACTACACTTTTAGGCTACGTCGCAGTCGGATAAAACGTAGTTGTTTATTCTAGCTCCAAATGTATTGTTGACTTTATTATAAAACATTGTGGCTATTTAGATATGATTTCAAATAGGGATGGTGTTTACAACATAAAAACAAACCTAGCTATAGTTTGTTTTGGGACATGAAAAATAAAAGTGAAGTCCAGCTCCTATAGAAAATTGGCCATTGTTCTTTAATAATTAACTTATTATTATACGCATTATTAAAAAAATAAAACTAGTAACTTAATTAGCATACAATCCTCATTTAAACTTTACAATAATTTTGTTTACAAATTTAGAATGAGACCTTTCCTGATCCCGTTTTAGCTTATTAAAACTATAATTTAAAAAAAACTGAAATTAGTAGCTTAATTATCATAGACCCTGCAGTATTGCACCAAGAACGCTGGCTGCGTTTCCCCGCTGAATGGCTATACTTAGCTTTTGAGCGAGAAAAGAACTAGCCCTCTATTTAGAAATAATGGATAAGTATCAATATAAGATTCACCAGTTTCACCACTTTCATTACTTACTTCCCTTTCATGTCCTTTAAACAGGCTCTTTATTTTTAATAATTGTGCACTAACATCATATCCATAATTACAAGATGACTGGTGAAATTTAATGAAACCCGTAATTAATAAAGATTTAAAAGCATTTATGAAATTGTGGCAACTTGGATTATTGTCCCAAAAATTATATGATCTTATTTGACCAAAAAAAATTAGATTGCATCGGAATGCATAGGTCTAGCAGGGTCTCATAACCTTTATATTTTTCTTGGACAAAAACTGCCACAAATTCATAAATCTTTTTATGGTACTTATACAGTTCTTTATACTGGGCACGGTATAAAGAATACTGGATAAGTATACATACATGACCATTTTTATTAAGAAATTTAAAATTTTCTAGTTTTAACAAATCTTCCTGCCTGAATGCATGGTGTCAAAATTTTTCTGTAACAGCAATTTTATTTTCCTTTAAAAAAACGTTACCCCCACACTAGGGTTCTCCTGTATCGTGGAGGCAGTTTACAAACACAAATTGCACAAGGACAAACATCCAGACCCGGAACAATTACTTGTAGGCCATACAAACACTTGTTCCGTGCGGGATCTGAACCCGCGCCCCCCAGCGCAAGACACTCATTGCTAAGCCACTGCGCCACGGAGCCGGCAATTCTTAAATCTTTCTCTCTTCTTTTTATTTATCACCGCACTTCCATTCAAACTGTCAAATGGGTCATCCATAAAAGATACTATTTCTGCAGTATTTTTCAGTATTTTGCTCACTGGCCGCCCATCCGAATAATGAGCTGCAATAAATATTTGAAATATTATAAAATTTTAAATATAATTAGGTACTCTGTACAATTTATTTAAGTTACAGAAGAAGTTAAGTATTTTTCATAGAATTAAACATGACAGGCAACTACCCATTTCTCCTGATAGTAAGTGAATGCTGTGGCCCACAGACACCTACATTAATACTCGATTAAGTATCAAAATGCAAATGCATTGTCACCCTTGAAGATAAAGTAATAATTTGTAGAGGTGCGCATCTTCTTTATTTACGTTTATCACTCCAATGTAACCAGTTGCGTATAATATGCGATTGCGTAGAATATAGCCGTAATGAAATAAAAACACATGTTTTAGTTTTGATTTTTATAAGAGTCGACTAAGATATTCGTTTTTAGAATTCCGTGCTATCGTTAAATCATACATCCTCAATCATATTGCAAATCCAGTTATATTAGAATTTTAAAAGCGCAGAATAATAGGGTAAACATTACTCAATTGCCGTAAATCACAACGTGTTTGGTGTTGTTCTGTTACTTGTTGTTAGATTAAAATTTATTGTGGTAGTTGTATTGTTTTATCGTGCTATGATGTTAAAACAATTCAAATTACCAGTTTCTTGTGTAAAGAGTTTAGTTTATTTAAAATACAAAAAAAATGTAAACGTCATTTGGACATTAAAACTGAGATTTTTAAAAGGGTTCGATGGAATATTGTAAGGCCAGGTGGACCAATATATAATGTTTGTCTTAGGACTATTCTTAGGCTTAATAGAAATCATAGCTTAAGATCACTAAATAGCTACACACACATACATAGTTTTTGTTACAGTGCAAACATTACATTCATTTTTAATATTTTTATTATACTATTTTAAATACTCTTTTTAAATTTTCATAAGTTAGTTTTAAGAAATATTTGTAAACATAAACATAACTATATATCGATAAACAAATTATTTTATTATAATAAGAACTAAGAAAAGGGAAGGAAAACTAGACCCTGAAATACAGGTATACTATCCTAGTTTAGGGGCTGTTGACCATTGTAAATATTTGTGAATGTAAAATGTGTATCAATAAAGATTATTATTATTATTATTCCATTTGTTTTCCGAAATACTGCGATACTGGCTATATATATATATATATCGCCATGTGAGATTAAGAGATTAGAAAAAGGCATAAACCAATTTGAGACAAATTTTATTGGCTGTAAAGGGGATTTATAGTCCTACTGCAAATATTCTGGTACATTTTTATTGCTACTAGCGTCTTGCCCCAGCTTCGCACGTATGTGAATCACCCGTGTGGTGCACGACACCGGAATAAAGCGCCACATTTTTCTGCTTTCCTTACACAAAATGTGCACATAAGTACACGAAAACTTTTCTCAGAAAATAGTCTAAATGACAAACCACGTTAGAACCATCAAGTAATTTTAAAGTTTAAAGCGAATACGTAAACAGTTGAGCATTGGCGATTTCGTCCGTTAACATTATTTAACTACATATTACACGTACACATACTTAACGTACAGAACTAATGTCGTATACTGCTCTAAGACCCCTGTATACACAACGCATTAATACGTGAACTGAGACATATTGCATTAAAACTAGAACAAAATATATGATGAAATTTTTAGACAAAGACGTGTAGATAAATAAAATGACTCTTATCGCCTAATTCTTTTTTGTTGTCGAGGATGACGAAGATGTTCTTCTTGCGGATTTTGGTCAACAATTATTTTTTTTTTTTACTTATTATAAGCCAGTGCTTGACCACAATCCCACCTGGTGGTAAGTGGTGATGCAGCCTTAGATGGTAAATCGCACTGTCTTATCGTAACAAAAGCCTATTCACTCTTGCCTTGAAGACGCCTAGATTGTATTCGGACGGAAAGATAGACGCTGGCAAATTATTCCACTCTTTTGCTGTACGCATTACAAAAGACGAAGCAAACCGTTTAGTTCTAATGCATGGGATATCGACAACAAAGAGATGAAGACCCGCTGACCGTCTGGTTGTCCGATGGTGGAAAGGAGAGGGAGGAATTAAGGCGTATAACTCCTGCGCACACTCACCGAAATGCATCCTATAGAATACCGAGAGACTGGCTACTCTGCGCCTGTGCTCAAGGCTGACAAGATTGGTTTCAACCAAATCAAGGTCACCAATGAGCCTCTTAGCACGTCTCTCCACTGAGTCCAATGCTGCCAGGTGGCATTTTGCAGCACCAGCCCATACGTGACAGCAGTACTCCATGCACGACCGGACTTGCGCTTTATATAAGGTAAGAAGCTGCCCCGGCGTGAAGTACCGCCGCACCCTTGCAAGGACACCAAGTTTCCTTGCGGCTGCTTTGGCTCTGGACTCAATGAACCGCCCATAGTTTAGGTTCGGAGAAAATTCAATCCCTAACAACTGAAGGCGGTCAGTGTACTCCAAGGATACATTCCGGAAATTAGGAGCCAAGGTGAGCGGGCTCCCTTTAGCGGTAAAAAGACACGCTTGTGTTTTGGAGACGTTTAATCTCACGAGATTGGCATCGCCCCATTCGGAGACTGCCTGTAGTGTGAAACTCACAAGCTCAACCATAGCCTCTCTTTCTGACTGGATTTGATCCCGACTGGCCCGGGCGCTTGGTTGGTATCTCTCCACAACTGTGCTGTCGTCTGCATACCCATAGACACCGGGAATGAGCAATTAATTTTACATAAAGCAACTCAAGTTAAAGTTCAGAGAATTACATCCTGATTCCGTATGATCACTAGTAACTACCACTAGTGGTATATTTTTATAATATATCTATCATAAAATCCCCTTTCCATTTGTAGGCTGTCGGATCCTAATAAACCAGAAGTCTAGACCAAAACATAGTTTTGGGAGCATCTAATCTTATCCCACTATTATCTTTCCACCATCGGACAACCATGCGGTCGGCACGTCTTCGTAATTCCTACAGCAAGGGAGTGGAATAATCTGCCAGCGTCTGTCGGATAGCAATCGGATGGAATATCCGATTGCTATCTGAACGTCTTCAAGGCAAGAGTGAATAGGTTTTGTTATACTAAGACAGTGCAATTTACCATCTAGAACTTCACCACCACTTACTACTTGGTGAGATTGTGGTAAAGCACTGGCTCGTTTTAACTTTTAAACAAAACTTGTTCGAATTTAAAAATATTGTACGTAAATGTGAATGGCCCTATACAATATGTTCAAGCCGTAGTAGTATCATTTTTCATGCTGACACCCAATAAGAATAAAAGGGCTGATAGTGGAAGTAGTAACAAACATTTATCCATTTATCTTCATCCACGACTAATTTATACAGAAACTATCGATCCGTCGTAATACATTGTAGTAAAACTGTCGTCAAAAATGTAAAACGTTTTTTCTATTTCCGTTTCATTTTCCAAACATTCTAATTTGTAGTTTTGCAACACGTAAAAGACAAAGCCGACCTTTTAGGCTCCCTTTTTGCGTCCAACTCGACTCATGATGACGGAGGGAAAACACCGCAGACTATCCCGCGGTGAGTGCTCCATGCCGGATGTGCTGTTCTCACAGTGCTCGGTTCGCAAAGCACTTCTCTTCCTGGACATCCAGAAGTCGAGTGAGCCTGACGGAATCCCCCCAATTGTGCTGAGGACGTGTGCTCCGGAGTTGGCACCGGTCCTAACGCGTCTTTTCCGGTACTCCTACTCCCAAGGCGTAGTCCCGAATTCTTGGAAGACAGCTTTTGTCCACCCGATCCCTAAAAAAGGCGACCGCTTAGACCCGTCCAACTATAGGCCTATCGCGATCACCTCCTTGTTCTCCAAAATAATGGAATCCATTATTAACTGCCAGCTCATCCGGTAACTTGAGGATCACCAGCTGATTAGTGACCGCCAATACGGTTTTCATCGGGGTCGATCAGCTGGTGATCTTCTGGTCTACCTGGCCCATAGATGGGCGGAGCCAGTAGAGTCCAAGGGGGAGGCGTTGGTCGTTAGTCTGGACATTGCGAAGGCCTTCGATCGGGTTTGGCACAAAGCGCTTCTTTCGAAGCTCCCTTCCTATGGGCTTCCCGAGAAATTGTGCAATTGGATCATTCATCATCATTTCTTCTGCATATCAATGATTTGTTGCTAACTGGTAACATTCATTGCTATGCGGATGACAGCACTGGTGATGCTCTATACACCGGCCGTGCCAATATTTCTCGGGAAAACGTCGCCGAGTACCGGAACAAACTTGTGTCTGAAGTCGAGTCTTTGTTGGACAAAGTCTCGGATTGGGGGCGACTAAATCTAGTCCAGTTTAATCCTCAGAAGACACAAGCTTGCGCGTTTACCGCTAAAAACCCCCTTGTCGTATCTCCTCAGTTTCAAGGCACTCCCCTTCTTGCCTAAGCCAGTATCGGTATCCTCGGAGTCGCCATATCGAGTGACGTGCAGTTTCGTGGTCACTTGGAAGAGAAAGCAAAATTGGCCTCTAAAAAGCTTGGCGTGCTCAGCAGAGCGGGACAGTATTTCATGCCGGCACACCGCCTGCAACTTTACAAGACGCAGGTTCGGCCTTACATGGAATACTGTTCCCATCTCTGGGCAGGGGCTCCCCAGTACTAGCTCCTTTCACTTGACTGCATCCAGCGCAGAGCGGCTCGAATCGTCGACGGCACTGCGAAGAGATGTTGCATCCCTTTGCATTTTCTTTCGCATCTACCATGAGGAGTGCTCTGAGGAATTGTTCGGATTAATCCCAGCCGCCAAATTTCACGAACCCACATCGCGGCAGAACTCCCGATACCATCCACACTATCTGGATGATTGGTGGTCCACCACTGTGCGATTTAGAAGATGTTTTCTTCCTCGCATGACTTCCTTGTGGAATCGATTACCATCAGTGATTTTTCCGGACCGATACGACTTAGAGACCTTCAAGAAAAGAGCGTACTCCTTTTTAAAAGGCCGGCAACGCATCTGCAATTCCCTCCCTGGTGTTGCAGTTGTTCATGGGCGGCGGTAGTCACTTACCATCAGGTGAGCAGCATGCTCGTTTGCACCCTCTCCTATAAAAAAAAAACGCCATTACGATCAATATTTTAAATAAAGTAACTTTATTTATTTAACCTACAAATTCATACCGTGTAGTGGGAGTGTAAGAATATCCACTACTCAATATAGTCCCGTGGTGTCGTAAGAGGTGACAGAAAAAAAAACTGAAACAGGAGATGGGCAGCGGTATCTTTCAGATAACAAAATAATAATAAAAAATGCCATTGCTTACTTGCAAAGCGTGGCAACAATGACAAAATCCCTCATATGAGACAAACTGTGGGGGTTAGAATTTGCCTGCACGTTTTAAGTGACTGCACTAACCATTATTATCAGGTGGTCTGTAAGTTTGATTAAAAAAAAAACTCAAACATAAAACTAGTGAAAACTTTTGTTAATGACGGTTTTTTAAGAGCCTGCAATAAGAATACAACTGTCGGTGCACCACTGGTTTTGCCTAATCAGTGACACTTGAAAAAAGGAGCCCTATGAGTTTAAATAAACTTATCATTAAGTGGGATTGTAGTCAAGCACTGGATCATAATAGTAAAAATATATATATATATTTAAAGTTGAATCGTTCATTTAAAAGCGAATATTTTGGTACCACACGGCGCCTGCGGACCTCATCCACAGGTCGAACGATGTCGTACGAAGCGACTATTTAAATGCCAGGAAAATCTTATGGCTTACGGTAGATGGCAGTATAACCATTTTTACATCAGATCAACCACATTTACATCATACGTTAAAAACGAAGACCGGTGAAGGAATGTAGCGTCAAAGGTGCGAAATGTTCTAGCACTGCGATCGTCAATCCGCCTATCCAGTGTAATGATCTAGGAAAATCCTTTCCATCAAGGGTGATACCCATGTCCAATAGTGTACTTTTACGGGACGATACAAAAGCAAAAATAAAAGGAATATATATTTGTGGGCTACCAGAGTCCAAGCTTGAATACTTTGTGCTAAGGACCACCCGGCGTCCTTTTAATTGAATCAACTTTTTAATATAATATATTTGCACCTACAAAAATACTTCATGAAAATTAGTAACCTATTTACCGACCTATTGACCGAATTATTTTAAAACATTGTTGTGCGCCACTATTAATGTCTTGTACATGGCAACACTAGTTACACTAGCGCCCTCTAGTGTCGAGTAGCAGAACTAGGAGAGTCAAGATCCTTCCAGAAATTTCGGGACCGATATGTACTCGAACATTCTAGATGTCGCTACAGTAGAAGGTTCTGGAAACTGTCTGAAGCCCTATAAGGCCGGTATAGACCACCACCGAGGCAGTATTGAATTGGCGATACAAGAGAATACTTCGAAGCGAAACAACTGCGAACTAAAGTGATTGTGTTTTATTATTAGTGTGGTTTTAGATTGTAATTGGTGTTGTGTAATTAAAGTGTCAATTTTGGTAATTCTATCCGCAGTTTTAATTTTCTCGAACCCCAAGCTCGTAACAATATGTATTAATTGTTAAAATCGCGTGCAAACATGTATTAAATTCAAAAAATAAGGATTTATATAATGTGACCTATACCAGTTTAACACTGTGTACGCAGATACAAAGTTCATAATAACATTCATTTCATTTTGTGGAATTTTATTCTATTATGAGATATTCGCATGCCCACATTTTACTCTTCGTAAAAACATGATTGCGAATAATAAAGTAGTTTACTCCCTCACAAAAAAGAAAATCATTTTCTATTCATGTCACATTTATAAACATAATAAATACAGGCGAAACGTAGTAAACAAGTATGTTAATTCAAATTTAATGTAAAATATTATACATAAGTATACGAGATACTAAACGATCTGGGAAAAGGTTTCTTCGCATTTTGTTTGTAAAATTAAAGTTGAAGAAAAATCTCTTTGGGTGTACTGTTTACTTAGATTTTTACCTGTTTCGGTCTGTTCAGAATTCTTTGGGTAGTGTCAGGTTAACATCAAGAGAAGACTTTCAAAACTACTTGTCGCATTTTTTTGATCAAAAATCCCAAGATTTCTACAGCAACGAGATTATGTCACTACGTAGAAGATACAACAAGTTATCGAACAAAATAGCACATATATATTACAATCAAATGTAATTTAACTTTTTTAAAAAATGTCTTGAATTTGTATATAAAATACG
Source organism: Parnassius glacialis (assembly GCA_033319125.1). Taxonomy (NCBI): domain Eukaryota; kingdom Metazoa; phylum Arthropoda; class Insecta; order Lepidoptera; family Papilionidae; genus Parnassius; species Parnassius glacialis. The sequence continues at coordinate 16,866,002 of JAVANC010000025.1, read as the reverse complement.
AATAAACTTAACGCATAATAGTCTGTGAATAACTATTATTATCTGTTTAAATTTAAACAAAAAAACGAGCGAGCCTTACAGAAGTCCCATGTGATGTATTATATCTGATATCCCACCTTGGTTAACAATATATCCTAAAAAAAATGTTTTAGGTATTATTTCTGTTATTCTCTGAGGATCCTACTACTATTTTAGTACCATTTGAGGTCTAACTCTACCTCCGCGCGCACTTATTGGTCAAATCAAATAGCGCGCGCTTCCCCAGCTTTCTGTTACACACTTCCATCACTTTTCACAAAACCACTCCCACAGTACGCAGGAAATCGAAAAGATGTTTCAAAGATGTTACTCATCAAAAACTGCAATCTAAATACGTCCCATTGCCGCCATATTTTTAAAGATCCTGGAACATTATACCGATATTATATTAACATAATATATATGTATATATATATATCTTTATATATAAAAATTACGTGTCACATTGTTTGTCCGCGATGAACTCCTAAACTACTGAACTGATTGCAATGAAATTTTGCACATTGTGTGCAGTTTGGTTCAACTTGAGAGATAGGATAGTTTTATCCCGATAAGTGACCCTCAATTTTTTTTCTTTGCTTTCTTCAGGAGTTTCTTCTACACTGTCTGTACGCACAAAAGCGCTAATGTCAAGCATCGACGTTAGATGGCACTTGGCTCGGCGCGATACGGGATTAAGTTCGTGCGTGTTGAACGTCCGAGCGTGTTGAACGGTGGGAGTCGAGAACGCCCTATAAAAATTAAGAGTCCAAATTCATCGCGGCGAGAGATAGCACGCGTTCTTTTGTCGGGAAGTCGAAAGCGGAATACGACACGCGCATCTAGGAAATATATGGTTTACCATACGTAACGCGCATTCCTGTTTTGTTAGCTTCACCCGGGACTTAGTGTCTAATTCAGAATCTGTATAAGTGGATTCGACTGTATTAGTTACTAGTGCGGTATTTGATATTCTAGAAATAACTGTGACCTTTGATCCGTACGTTCTGTGTTCATTTCGCGAGTCAGGCGTCATAACAAACGAGAGTTAGTGGCTTCTGTAGGGTAGTTAATCGTACGACAGAGTTACTGGACCTTCATCGTGACTAACGAAGAAAGTGACGTGAGGTGGAGAGGTGCTGAGTTCGGAACTTCTGCAGATGGTAACGGTTTAATAAGGTCAATAACACAACCAGCCACACCCAGATACACATCACTGACCCTTACTTTCCTAGCACTATACATCCACACGCGATCTGACCGAATCCTGAGGGACCAGTCGCCTTGGATAGAGGTAAGTAAGCTCTGTTCAATAGAATACAACGCTCTTCCCCGATCGTTTATTGTAATTAGAAACTTTTCACCTTTGGCCTGTAGCAGTTCCGACCAGCATCTGCTTGTAGGTTCTCCGTCTATGGGCCGCGGAGGACCCTACTCCTGGGATAAGCAGCTGCTGGCCGTACCAATATATATATATATATATATATATATATATATATATATATATATATATATATATATATATATATATATTTGACTATAGAATATATTATATAATATATTCTATAGTCAAAAATATATATTTTATGAAAAATTGTGACAATTTAGTTCGAAAGTAGTTCGTTCGTATATAGTGTTAGAAAAAGGAACAATTTTATAGTAAGGACTACTATACTACACGATAAATATTTTAATAAGGTCGTCAAAATGTAAATTTTTATTCCAAATTGTACGATTATAGAGCTATTTTGTATTTTAGACAATATTTTTTTTAAATAGATCGTGGAATAGATCTACCGTGGAAACCACGTTAAAAAATCTCGCCGAGTATTACTATACTACTTCATAGGTGGCATGGAAACTTTTCATCTTTCTAAATCTTTCTAATCTAAACCTTTCAAAAATGTTGATTCTTAGGGAAAAAACTGTAAGAACAATTTTTATATATAAAACTTACCGTTTAGTTGAAAAATGCAAAAACGCATGTTTGCGAAGTTTGACCTTGAATAATATTTTTTGCAGATGTAGGATCGATGGGGGCTTTTCACATTTCATTTATAAAGGTGTTGCCAACATTCGTAAGAACATTCAGCTCTATGCGAGTTATTGTAACTTTGAATGTCCTTTTTTAACGGACTAAAGAGACGACAAAGGGAAACTAAAACAGGAGATGGGCAGGAGCCTCTTCCTGGTGACAACATATAAAAGACAAATTACTGTAAACCCGCCCGCCAAGCGATGATGCAATTTATGGAGAAGTACAGTGAACTTGTCATGGGCTTTTATGTGCACTGTGTGTGATCCCAATATATTCAAAGTCAAATTCAAATTTATTTAATTGCCATAAATAGGGTAAGTGATAGGTTTTTACAATAAAAATAAGTTGCTTAAAGACCTATTTAGCCATGAGATACGGCATGCAAACTTTTTTTTTAAATTACCAAATAATATAGGTGGTAGTCGATCCTAAAATGTCAAGTTATTAAATGTAAGTTATATAATTCAAAATGTCATAATTTACTATATCAATATCATAATTAAAATTTAAATACATTCAATCAAAAATAAAGGTCTGATAAAATAGTGATACGCAGTGATACACAGCAATTACGTCTATCATATGTCAACATTCATATTATTTTCATTTTGAAATTCCTTAACACTATAGTAACATTTTCTTATTAGCCATTCACGTAACGTTTTGGTCATGAGAATCATAGAGCCGTGTTTGAACTGCTTTGGAATTTTATTAAATATTTTTACACACATACAGTAACAACCTTTCTGATAGACAGCAGTTTTTGGTTTATGGTCTAAGACAAGCCGTTTACTATCTCTAGTGCTTCGTGGATATATATCACAAGCTGACTTAAATAACTCTGCATGTTGTTTGACAAATTTATATATTTCTAATATGTACATTCCAGGGACTGTTAATATACCCAGCTTAATAAATAGGGGCTTGCATGTATCAAATGGACCTTTACCGCATATAGCACGTATACATTTTTTTTGTGCGATGAGAACTCTATTTACTTCAACGCTGTTGCCCCACAGAACCAGACCATAATTAATATTAGACGCGACGTAACCATAATAAGCAGACATAGTTACGCTAAGAGTCGTTATCTTAGTTAAACGCCTTAAGACGAAAGCAAACCTATTAATTTTATTACAAACTTTATCAATGTGGCCAGTGAAATTTAAGTTCTCGTTAAGTACTACACCCAAAAAGGAGACCATGGTAGTACTTTCAATAGGTATGTTTTTGTACAGCACATTAAGATTGTTTGCTGCTCGTCCTTTTATGTTAAAATTTATGAAATTTGTCTTATTTAGATTAACATTTAGATTAATTAATTTAAGATATTGAACTATATTATCAATTGTGTTATTAATGTCATTTTCATAATTATTTAAATTGTCATTATAATTTGATTTAACAATAATGGAAATGTCATCTGCAAACATAATGCATTGATGTTTAGTCACTCTCGGTAAGTCATTTATATATAATAAAAACAATATAGGACCCAGAACGCTACCCTGTGGTACTCCAAACTTATTTATTTTATAATTAGAACGATCGGATGTAGTTGTATTTCTCTCGCTTATTCTGTTTATTTCTACGCACTGATGTCTTTTTTCTAGATATGTTTTAAGCCAAGAATGAGAAAGACCTCTAATCCCATACTTTTCCAGTTTATCTAACAAGACATTGTGAACTACGAAATCGAATGCCTTAGACATATCGAAGAAAAGTACAGTAGTACACTGTTTATCATCGAGTCCAAGAATAACATTATGTATTAGATTAAAGCACGCGAGGGTAGTTGATTTTCCCTTTTGGAACCCATTTTGCTCCGGTGTAATGACTTTGAATTTCGTTAAATAGTTGAGCAGTCTTTTTTGCATGGCCTTTTCAAATACCTTTGATAACACCGGTATTAATGTAACTGGGCGATAGTTACTGATTTCAGATTTATTCTGTTTTTTGTGGATAGGTTTCACGATCGGGAATTTAAGAGCCTCAGGAAAGCATCCTGTTTCAAAGGATACATTAATTAGGTATGTTAATACCTGGGCTAGTTCGTTTTTACAGAATTTTAATACTTTTGTTGAGATTTCATCATACCCACATGAGCTAAAATTGTTTAGTGATTGTATAATACGAGTAGTTTCTGTTGAATTCACCGGTTCAAGAAAAATTGACTTTGATATATGATTGATCGTTGATAGTATCTTTCGCTTTTTATCCATATCATACATATACCTTCCATCAGTTAGGTTTACGTAGTAATCATTAAACAGTTCAGCTATTTTTGTCCCATTTGTTATTATACTACGAGTATTTTCGTATTTCATATGTGTAATGTAATTTTGTGGGGGTTCGCTTTCCGTTACATCTTTGATGAGTTTCCATGAAGCTTTACAAATATTCTGACTGTTCTGGAGATATTTGATATTGCAATTTTTTTGGGCTATTGATATGCACTTCTTAAGCATTTTTGAATACCTCAATTAAGCTTCTCTGTCCTCGTTAGTTTTTTGTTTATAATACTTGAAACGCAATGATCTTTTAGTTTTTATGCAAACTTTTAAGCCCTTGGAGATCTTTTTTGGCTTTGAATTTTTATTGGTAATTTTAATTTTTAATTTCGGAAAGCAAGATTTATAAAATCTAAACTCATGTGATCTAAGTACTCAAGTCGCTAATTCTATTCTAGACATATTTTAATGTTATTTCATAAGTAATAAATACTCAGTTTCGATAGCAGGGCATTTATATATTCTTTTCTAATTCTTAATAACTTATATAGTGAAATGAGCAATAAACTTAGCACCTTTAAAGGCTTCATTGAAAGAATAAAACAAAAGACGTGTAATTAGCTCGTTACAAGTTTTAACGGATTCAAAATTTACGAGCTTTCTTGATAAAATCACATATTAAATTATTTTAAGTCCTGCTTATGGATCTTTGTTGTACATTTCTAAAACATAGACAACACATTAGAAAACATTATAAGAATAAGACGTTTATAAGGCACGACAAGCAAAAGGCCGTAACACTGTGGATACTGTGCATATTGCCTTAAATTTTTAGTCTCAGTTTTGCTCATTCATTTCCTCTACCTCCTCATCGGGATGTGTCCACGTTGTTGCGTAAACCTATATAACCTTCAAAGAATACCGTTTGGTTCTCCCAATCTTTACAACGTTGTAAGCGAGAGTCTTGTGGACGATAAATCCGATATCTCCTTGGGACAGATGGTCGCCCTCCGCGCGATTCGAGGATTACCGCGTCCACCCCCTCTCTTAGGACCTCTGATAATTCTATAATATTCCAGCGCAACTTGTCTATCTCTTCTTCTAGCTCCAGGATCTTCTCGTCAGTCCTCAGGGGGCGTGCGTTATATGTTGACAGGTCGAATCGTCTTAGGTCGCAATCGAACCTCCACCGGAGATTTTAGCACAAATATCACCCCCTACCAATCGTGGCAACTATCGTAAATATGATGTAATCTGTTGTGACGGCAAATGTTTAAAAGTGGACTTTTGATAGGCTGTAACTTTATTCGTTTTTGCTACTATTGACTTGAACAGTCTTCGTTTTTAAACTAAATAACAAGTTTCTTTTTAAAAACAAAGTTTGTGAACATTTTAGTAAAGCATTGCAAGTGTGAATTAACGCTTTCTCCTAAAGAATGATTCTATCGTCACATAATATCCTATTTATCATGGCTCACATTTATGTGTGTATATGTATATAATATAATGTGTATATTTAATGTATTCATAATGTATTGCATATTTAATAGATTCATGTATGTGTACGGCTGTATTAATATATTTACATTTTATGATATATGTATAGTATATCTTCTATATATATTATATATTCTGGTTTATTTGAACTTTGTTCCCTTTTTTTCTCATTATTAATTTATTTTGATTGCACTACCTCCTATATGTTTATCTCTGCTTAGCCTAATGATTGACTGGGAGAGAATGCTATAAGGCATTAAGTCCGCCATATGTACGATTTTCCTTTTGTGCATAAAAGCATAAATAAATAAATAAATTAAAAAAATAACATTTTGCTGAGTTCGTCGGCACCATCTTACCACGTGCACGGTGCTGGTATAACACGTAATCGATATTAAAGGAAAACATAGTGAGGAAACCTGCATATTTGAGAAATATTAATAAATAATATTACAAATTTTGAATAGAATAGAATAGAATAATTTTTTATTCAATATAGATCACATTTGTAATACTTATTGAAAGTCATTTTTTACTTTACCACTGGTTCGAAAAAAAAAACCTCTGTCCTGGGAAGAACCAGCAAGAAACCCAGCGGGACTTCTTTTTTAAAGCAAATTTTACAATAATAACTAACTATATAAGTACAAAATTTATTTTAGAAACAGCTTGGAAGCGATCACCTCATTCCCAGGGGTTATTATCAACCATGTGAAGATTTGTGTAGTCCAACAAGTACTAGAAAACTGCGGCTGACTGATTGCTGTACGTTTAAAATCGAGACCCTACAGGAAGGCGCATTAGGGTTTCGCCACGGCTTACTTGAGGAGACGACTAGGGATAAAAATTGTCTACTTCCGATGAGATGAATGAATAAATATCATATGACGCTGATAGAGCCGCGGGTGTGTACGTAAGCGTCCTCGTGAACCCTGTCTAAATGAAGGTGCAACACCAAGGGACTTTAATCCTAGAGTCCCTAACTCTAGTAATACGTTATGCGTAGGTATTACCCCATAAAATGTGTCTAGTTATTGTCCATAAAGTATTTGATTTGAAGACGTGGACAACTATACGTATCGTCATTAACGACGCATGCAAGAATGCGCGAGATTAGAATGTACTTCCAGCTTTACTTAAAAATGGCATCGCGACGGTTCAGGTTGCAATAACAGAGAATCTTCTGAAAACAAGTGTGGAACCAGTTCATAAATAACACAAAAACTATTTAATTTTGTCATTTACGGTGATACTTCAGCAGAAGCGTGGAGCCTAAGTTTGATTGCCCTGCACTTCGTGAAAGACGACAGCAACCTTAAAAAAACAACTAAGTTATGTCTACATGCTGTTTATGAGAATTTGGTCGCACATAGATTTGACAACTTCCAACCCCCGTGAACAAGCCAGCTTTCGAAAAGCTTTATATATATATTTTATTATGCAATATATAATGTTATGTATGCAAATTTACAACAACTTTTACAAAATACTGAAGATTACATTCTGCTGATTTTTCTTGCGTGAGTGGATGAAACTCATCATCCCGTGGGTATCGTAAGAGGCGACAGAGGGAAACAAATCAGGAGATGAGCAGCAGCGTCTTCCAAATAACGACTAAGATAAAGTCAACTGCGGTTGCTTACTCGCTTGCCAATCATGGCAACCATAGCAAATATCACCGATTCTAGGCAATCTAGGTAGGTAGGTAGGCCTAAATGTATGTATGAGCAGTGGACTTTAATAGGCTGTAGCGGTAACGGTAAAAGGATGAAACATATGATTTTCATCGAAATTTGGGTAGTACTGCAGTCTTGGGTGGTGTCAGATTATCTGTCAGCATGTCGAAAATTGTAGTTTTTGTATACTTTACGTAGTACTTAATCTAATCGTATGTTGTCGATAAAACTACGCTTTCTACACAACGTTCACTAGACAGCATTCGGAAAATCACGACACATCTTCTCATTCAGTCAATCAAAACAAAAGTATACAACTAGTGCGTTGCGCTAGTGATAACCTTTAGATGTATATAGTATTATATTACTGAAAGAAATATATTATATTATAATCTATTCGATTTCAACTGTTTTAATAACCAATGTAAATTTATATTTCATTTGATACAACCAATTATATAGCTTTATACGGAGGTGCACACTAAAATGATCGGGAATAGAATATTTCGGATTGAGTTACAATAAAACCTTTTTTAGAATTTGAATACCGGCCTCTTAGAATCTCAATGACATTCAAACAATTAAAAACATTTAAAAAAAAACTATGTTGGTTTAAATTTGACACGTCGTTATCAGAAATGGAGCTCACGCGTGAACATTTCCGTCAATAATTTATCACAATTTTCGTCGCGGCTTATCTCAAGATAAATGTCTCAGCGAACTTGTTTCGATTTATGATGTTGAAGCACCGAGTGAAACGACGATATACCGCTAGTATGCCGAGTTCCGACGCGGTCGTGTGTTGCTCAGCACTGTTTCTTCTGCAGATCGACCAAGAACAGCGGTCACGCCTGAAAACATCGCAGCTGTGCGAACTATTATATTAGATGACCGTCATGTGACATACGAGCAGATTCGGGCTATTACCAGTATCGGAATAACTGCAATTCAGTCGATATTACATAATGAGCTGTGGGTAAGAAAGCTAGATTTCCGCTGGGTTCCCTACAATTTGTCCGAAGAGCAAAAGGCGGCTCGTATAGGTTGGTGCCGGAATACTCTGCAACGCTTCAACGGAGGGAAGTCAAATGCCGTTTATAATATCGCCTTAGGTGACGATTCATGGATTTATTCATACGAACCTGAAAGAAAACATCAGTCAGCAGTTTGGGTCTTTGAGGACGAGGTCAAACCAACGAAAGTGGTTCGCTCCCGCAGCGTGTCAAAGAAAATGGCCGCTACGTTTGTCTCGAAAAATGTTTGAAATGAAAAAAAGGCTATGTTGCTACAATTCCTTTACAAGAACGCAGAACAGTTACCGCTGAGTGGTATATCACGATTTGTTTGCAAGAAATGATAGCCGAACTCCGAAAAAATAACCCGAAATGTCGCATCATCTTACATTACGATAATGCGAGCTCCCATACGACTCGGAAGACAGATGATTTTTTAAAGCAGGAAAACGTTGAGCTGATGAGCCATCCTCCGTATAGTACTGACCTGAGCACAAACGATTTCTTTACATTCCCTAGAATGATAGATTTATTACGCGGTCAACGGTTTGAAGACCCCGAAGCAACTGTGGAAGTGTACAAATCAGCCATTTGGTCAACATCAACTTCAGACTGGAATTACTGTTTTAATGATTGGTTTGCACGAATGAAAAAGTGCATTAAGTTGAATGGAGAATACTTCGAACAACAATAAATTACAATTTAGCTATACCATGCATGTGGATTTTCTTATTCCCGATCATTTCAATGTGCCCCTCGTAGTTCATGAATTTATTTGAAATTAGAAACGAAAAACATTATGTCTCTTTTGTATGTTTGATGTCTCGTGTGCATTAGCATCAGACTCCTGATAATATAGTCACTAATAAGATTTTATTATTGTGAAAAAAGTACCTAGCCGTTATTTTTGTCCAATGACTAAATAAATACCTATATAAAACATTTAAAAGGAATATAGCTTATTTTATTCCATTACATCACAAAGAGAACGTTCACTAAGAGGAGGGTTTTTTTTTAACTTCTTACATAGAGACTTTTATGGTAATATAGTTTAACGTATTGTACCCTTTCCTAAATTTAATATAAGAATAAAGTAAGATAGTACTTCGAACATACGTCGTCCGAGAAGTATATTAATAACTATAGTTTATATATAACGATTATCCTAATAGCATTAAGTTACATTAGTCTTAATTTCTTTTTTCAATATCGAAATTAAATAACTCAATTTAATGACGTTCTCTTAGAGAAATTTCACAGAAATCTATAACTACGTCTATAACTGTATCCTATTCATCTTTCGTCTTTAATATTCGCAAGTTCAATCAAGTATCCTCTTTTCATTTGAATGTGAAAAGGCATCCCATTCGTCAATGAAAACACTGCAGAATTTATTTCACAGTCTCTTAAGTCACCACTATTAGAATTATGTTATTGCTTGCGTGCCAGTCACGACTGCCAACTTCGTTCTTTAAACTTCACTATTTTGTTTTCTCTTCTTGGTTGCGTGTTTAAGGAGAGCTCTTTTTCTACAGTATACAGGGTTAATTTTTATATTTCCAAAAGATATCAAATCGTAATTTTCTTTCTTTAAATCAAACAGCTTACTCTACGACTTTTTTTGAAACCTCACACATTTCGAGAAAATGTTCTTAATTCCTGTATAAAGATAATTTTTCGACCTTAGTAGAACAAGTTCGACGAAACGTATGGCGTGAAATGGCGATATGTATGTATTCCCATCCCATACAACTCGAGCGGGCGCATTTCAGTAACTAATAAAACAGCACATGACATTGCATTATAAAATTGCAACTAGTCAAATAGCTTGGGTTTGTGATGATGCCACGCTATACGCATTAATATTCATAAAACTTTCTATATTAAAACAACCGAAATTGTCTGTGCATATTCAAAGTAGGTCTCAACAAATAAAAATTGTCTTTGTGATATTTTTTCATACATTCATTATAACCTATCTGAGTCCACTGCTGAATGAGCTGAATGAACGCCTCCTTATTAATGGCTCCATAAGTAGGATATTTGTCATAGTTCCCATGCTTGGCAGGCTGGTTGTCAACTGTAGTTTTGGAACGAAGTACTTTATCAGACGGAACGGATTTGGCGGATGGGATGGCAGCGAGATGGAATAATATCCACCTACCTCGAACTTTTTCTTATCTTGACACGAATGAAATATTATTTTATTTTAAATGATGCTTCGTTTTAATAGACGCTAGCAATTCCTCTATTTGTATTTGTTAATCAATAATATAATAAGTTTATTAGTAATAATATACTACGAAAGGAACTTCATACCGTCCGAGTGTTCCACGACACTCACGCATGCTTTTTTTATTTTATAGTTAGTGTTAGGAAGATGCTGCCGTCCATCTTCAGTTTTGATTCCTTCTGTCGCCTCTTTTGACACCTACAACATGGTATGAGGTACTGGAAATTCTTACACCGCCACATGGTAATGGTGTGACTACTCGGTAGTGACGGTATAAGAATATTTACTTTTAATTTAATCATATTACATAGATTAAATGTTATTACATAATTTGGTAATAATACATAAATTGCCGCCCCGTGTAGTGGCGGGTAAGAATACTAACTACCCCATATCTTACCGTGAGTGTCGTAAAAAGCGACAGAGGAAAACTGAGGCAGAGGATGCGCAGCAGCATCTTTCTGATAACAGAAAAACAACAATAAAAAAACTGCGGTTGCCAACCCGCTCGCCAAGCGTGGCAACTATAGCAATATACCCCCCATGAAAGTAAAGAGAGAAGAGGAAGAAGAGACGGCCCCCAGTCCCCGGCGGCCATTCCTGCCTACGGTGGCGACCATGGTAACGGCGGGGCAAGAGGTGCTAAGAATCTCCGTAGGTGGTTCGGTTGCCACCTGGAGGAAATGTATGAGGATATCTCTAGAGTCATGCATTCCTCCAAAACCCACTATACAATACGCAAAACTAGGCACAAGAGAGAACGATGAGCTGAAAGTAGGGAATTTCTGAATAGGGCAACGGAACCCAAGGGGCCAGCAGCTGGCCGACTTCATGGAGAAAGAGGGACTCTTTATGATGAACTCTTTCTTCCAGAAGCGGCCCCACAGAAAATGGACCTGGTCGAGCCCCGACGGTTCGACAAAAAATGAGATTGACTGCATTATGACGACCAGACGACAACTTTTCAGTGATGTCTCAGTGATTGCGTGGGTAAAAACTGGAAGCGATCACCGAATGGTGAGAGGCACACTGAACATAAACGTTAAGTTGAAGAGGTCACGTCTAATGAAGTCAATGCTCCGTCCCTCTCGTGCTCTAATCCAAAGTCCCAAAACCTTTCAGTTCGAGCTACAAAACCGTTTTCAGTGCCTAAGATTGCAATGCAATGGACGATATGAAGGACAAGCTCGTGAAACTGTCCATGCAGTCGGAGCTAAGTTCTGCAAGACCCGCCGCAGAAAAATACAACTACTCTCCGATCACACTCTTAATCTCATGGCTGTTAGACGGGAGATGAAGCTACATTCATCAACATACTTGACAGCATACAGGCATCTGAACAGAGATCTCCAAATGCATACGGCGGGACTTACGCAACTTCAATACAGCTCGTATTGAAGATTGAGATGTTCGATGAGCAGCTGTACATATTATCAGCCACACGTTAGTGTGAGTAACGATCCAAGAGCGAGTCTTATCCGACACAATTCCGATGATATACCGGACGTCAGTCTGAGAGAGATTAAAATGGCTCTCCAGCACCTTAGAAACGGGAAGGCCCCAGGTGAGAATGGAATTACAGCTGAGCTTCTGAATGCGGGTGGAAAACCTGTACTTGAAGTCCTTCAGAAGCTCTATAATTCCGTCCTCTATGGTGGGACTACTCCGGAGGCGTGGAGCAGAAGTTGTCTTGTTCTGCAAGAAAATAAACAAGGCTCTCTTGAAGAACTATTCTTCTGAGCCGCATCTACGTGATATTTTCGAGAGTCATTATGAATCGTCTCGCACGCAGACACGTTGACTTCCAGCCCCCAGAACAAGCCAGTTTCCGAAAAAAAAGGCTTTAATACGACAGACCACACACATACCCTTCGTCAAATTCTACAGTAGACCGAGGAGTACAAGATTTGCCACTATGTTTTGCGTATGTATACTATGAGAAAACCTTTGATTCCGTCGAAATTTGGGCGATCTGCAGTCCATTCGGCAATGCCAAGTTGTCTGTCGGTATATCGAAGTGCTGAAGTGTTTCTACAAAAGGGCTACGATGGCTATATGAGTACAGAACAGTGCAGTACGAAACCTATCCAACTGCAGAGAGGTATAAGACAGGGTGACGTTATATCCCCGAAACTCTTCACCGCTGCTGGACTGTAAAGGATACGGTATTAATATCAATGGCGAAAACATCACTCACCTTCGATTTTCTGACGATATAGTCCTTATGGCAGAATCGCTGGAGGACCTAAACGCTATGCTCAATGACCTCAATAGTGTTTCCCAACAGATAGGTCTTAAGATGAACATGGACAAAACAAAGATCGTGTTTAATGTCCATGTCACACCTATGCCGGTAGTTGTTGGGAGCACGAAGCTCGAAGTTGTTGACGAGTATGTTTACCTGGGACAAATAGTCCAACTAGGTAAGTCCAACTTTGACCGAGAAGTCAATCAACGCATTTAACTCGGCTGGGCAGCATTCGGAAAATTACGAGACATCTTCTGATCAAGTATATCTCAAAACCTGAAAACGAAATTGTACACCCAGTGCTGCAGATCATAAATTATCACTGGCTGTTGCCATGATCTGCGACGAGGTCCTCCACTGCTGGCCATATGAGGAAGATCAAGGTCGCTCGGCGAGTTATGGAGTGGGCCGGTAGTTGTTGGGAGCACTAAGCTCGAAGTTGTTGACGAGTATGTTTACCTGGGACAAATAGTCCGACTAGGTAAGTCCAACTTTGACCGAGAAGTCAATCAACGGATTTAAGTCGGCTGGGCAGCATTCTGGAAATTACGAGACATCTTCTGATCAAGTATATCTCAAAACCTGAAAACGAAATTGTACACCCAGTGCTGCAGATCATAAATTATCACTGGCTGTTGCCATGATCTGAGACGAGGTCCTCCACTGCTGGCCATATGAGGAAGATCAAGGTCGCTCGGCGAGCTATGGAGTGGGCTATGCTTGGAGTTTCTTTGCATGATAAACTTAGGAATGAAGATATCGGCAGTAGAACCAGAGTGACCGACATAGCCCAATGGATTAGTAAACTGAAGTAATGGGCCGGCCATATAGCTGGAAGAACCGATAACCGAGGCGATAAAAGTTTCTCGAGTGGCAGCCTCGTACCGGTAGGCGAAGTGTAGGGTGACCGCCCACTAGATGGAGTGACGACCTGATAAGACATGCAGGCAGTCGATGGATGCAGATGGCCCGGGACCGTGCTTTGTGGCATTACTTGAGGGAGGCCTATGTTCAGCAATGGACTTGTGAAAGGCTGTCATGATGATGATGATGATGATGAGTTGTTCTAAGCTTCCGCCCATTCCTTTTTATTTCCTTTCGTCGCCTCTGTCGACACCCACAAGATGATATAGGATAGTGGATTCTCTTACCACCACATGGAATTACAATAACTGCTTAATAACGATTATTGACTAAGCAATAAACTGCGGGGCTGCGGGTTCGATTCCCGCACGGAACGAATGAAGTATTTAACAAATAACTGTTCAGAGTCTGATTTGTTGGTCCATTTGCTTTCATAAGTATGTAAAGCTCCTCCATAAAATTAATAAAAATCCTCTTAAATTAATAAAAATCTTATTTATATTATTTGAGTTATATCTATATATAATATATAAAAATCTTGCTGTCCGTTAGTCTCTTTTTAACTCTATAACGCCGTGAAAGATTTTGATGAAATTTTTTGTGTTTGTTTGAGTGGGTCCCTGGATGGCTTAGATTCACAATTAGACCCGGTAGATGGCACTTTCATCGAGATCCATAAATCACCCTTGCGAAGCCGTGGCTAATCGCTAGTTTGCGATTAATTAGATATTTCTGACGTTATTACGAGAAACTTATTTTCAAATATTTTCTTTATTAATATTTATGAATTTCTGGAATATTTTGTTAGTTTTTATTTATTAATTATTATTTTAGAATAATACTAATAGCCGACTTCAAAAAAGGAGGAAGTTGTCAATTGTTGTCAATTAACGTGTCTATGTTAATGATTTATTTGTTAAGTAGTTAGTAGTTACTTAAACTACTTCACTACTTCAGGAGGTTTTGTAAATTTTGAGAAAAAAAAAAATAAAAAAAAATGGAGAATGATGTTTTTAATGTATTATTTAGACGATATTCTGCTGTTGTTCTATTGTTTCTTTACGATTATGATATTTAGAAGCTATTAAGGGAAATGGATATATTCTATTGAGTTCTTTAAAGTCGGCATTTACTTTTTAGCAAAATTTGATTTGGTTTATAGCAATAAATTAGTCTAAGTTAAACTTGATAGGCGCTATAAAGTTGATTGTGATAATAAAGTAAAGGACTGCGATAGATCCTCATAAAAACGTATCGATATATTGAGCAAAAACATTGTAATACTTATCGTGAATTAAATTGTTATCAATAATTTAAGAAAGGTTTTTTTTTATATGGGGCACCGAAACACATTGCGCGCCTTCCTCGGTGGCCTTCAACTTCACCTGCGCAACTGATGCCCCCGTGTACAATGCGAGAAGGCCATGGAGCCACTCCAGCGCTCAGAAACATTAGCCTCCCAGAGACGGATCTGGTCTACTGCTCCGCCGCCAACTAAGATTCGGCTTTGGAGGGTAGGCAGAGCAGCGTCTCGCAATACCGTCCCTCCTCTACCTCCGCATCAACAGTCGCATCAACGGTACGGCCTCGCCAGAGTCGCGAAGGATAGGGCAAGTGCCGCATCGCCATACCAACACTTCTCTCCCTCCGCGATTCCATCTTGGTTGCGGCGGTTAGGAGGTAAGGACACCCTTGTCGCCGCAGCCTACCAACGCACATCCGAAGTGAAGAATGAAATGTTACTCGATTACTCTTTCGGAAATCTGTGAAGAAGGTCTATGTACAATAGTAAAATTGTGTTGAGATGTAGATAACGTAACGAAATTCAACTTATAATACTAATGATTGATCGTTTTTTAATCTTTAGCCTTGATGTAATACCGGATGTAATATAATATAAACATTTTGTATTTTTTAAACGCTGACTAATCTAATTGGATTTATCATTTAACACCTAAGCGGAGACGTTTTTTTTTTTTTTTTTTTTTTTTATTATAGGATAAGGGTGACAAACGAGCACACAGTCCACCTGATGGTAAGTGGCTGCTGCGACCCATAGACATCTACATCTATCCTCTATTACAAATCAAAATGTAGATGCGTTGTCACCCGTGAGGACTAAGATGGAATGCCTCATTTCCAGTAAAAAGGGCCTCCGGCCACCTGCACTCACCAAGCGAAACGCAGAGATAAATCTCTACTTCACGCTGGTTTTCTGTGAGGTCGTGGTACCACCCCGGTTCGAGCCGGCCCATACGTACGACAGCAAAAGCTGCCGGGTGGCTCTACCACTGTAAACAATAATAAAAAAATCTCAATTTCATACGCCTTCAAATTCATTGTACTTAAAAAAAATCCCCATTATTTCGGCGTCCTTGTTTTATTGACCTTCGTCAAGTTCGCATTATTATGGATCAAAGAAATAACTGAGCCAAGAAATAAAAGTGCCGTGTCGTTGTGGCATCAGAATACCCACAACCCCAGTGCATCCCGTGGGTGTCGTGTCGTCTATGGGAAATACCATAAAAAAATATAAAACCACACTCACTTTTTTTTAACACAGAATACCAGCGTAATATAGGAGCATAATGCTGTTTTGTATGGTGTGTGTGGAGACCCTTTTCACTGGAAACGAAGTATTCCATTTTACTCCTCAGGGGTGGTATCTACTTTTGATCCTCAATCGAGGATAGTTGTAAGTATCCATCGGCTATAGCATCCACATACCGTCACGTGCACTGCGAGCTAATTTTTTATATAATAGGCGATAATTAAGCCGATTTTGTCAGCTTTATTCTATAAAAAAAATTAACAACGCTGCAGAAACAAAGCAAGTAAAAGTACTACACAGCTTAATTGGTGGACTTTCGTTACTGCATTTCTTTCGTTTGTGCTTCCTTTCGTTGATGTTATAAGTATTCTGGACTTCCTTTTGATTACCAACGTACGGATAACGATTTTACACTGTCTGAAATCTTGGTATTGTTGTCTTGAAAATTGTATACTTAGGTTTGAATTTTATTTTATTATTTTTTTATAGGATAGGGGTGACAAGCGAACACAGTCCACCTGATGGTAAGTGGTTGCTGTAGCCCGTAGGCATCTTCATCTAAGAAAATGCAGATGCGTTGACAGCCGTGAGAACTAATATGGAATGCCTCTTCTCTAGTAAAAATGTTCTCCTGTTCTTTACACTGATTAAAAGAAACACTGCAAAATTAAGCTGCTATTTTACGCTGGTAAACTGTGAGATTGTGGTCCTTGGTATTCTGTAAGAGCGTGGTTCTTTTTCTTTCGAGCCAACCCATTCCTGTTACAACCATACTATGAATATAACTGTATCATGGCTTTACCACGTATAATTATAGGATCTCAAGCATTTTTTCTTCATTTCAATAGCCTCGGTGGGAATCTGATTTAATGGCGAGGATGATCTTGAACATGTTCACTATACTCCGGGAAATCTGCAGTCTATGATTTTGTAATCTCGATATGTTATGATTGCAGCCACTGAATGCATCTATGCTTGCCTCTTATTTATTTAACTTTATATCTAGGCAAATGGAACATAAATAACAGCCCCTGTGTTTATGAGCAATAAAACATGTCGGGCGAAAGTGGTTATTTTAAACATGTATACGAAAGTTTAAAGCATGGTTGGAATCTATTAATATAAATTACTGTATACTACAATTATTCATCGGTACATGCATATTATGATTTATCTTAACCTAATGTTTTATCTACGTGTTATGTAATAATGATTAAAACATAATTTTGTTCCTTACATAATTGATCCCTGAAATACTATCCATACAGATTTCATAAAAAATCGGATCTTTTTAACGCATCAGTCGTATTTAAACCCAAATAAACATACTATATCGTAGTCTCTCAACACCCGTATTCATTTCAATGAGTGGCTTGCAACGAGGTCAAATGAAGATCGATAATGCAGAGAAATTAAAAAAAATACTGATTTTTAAATTACTTTTAACGACTAACGTTACTGAATTAAAGTAAGTCGTAGTAGTTATCATCGTTGGTCTGAGTATTTTACGCCTGGCATAAACGAGATAGTTATCGGTATTAAATATCTGAAGACTAAGATCTTCTGGCATAATGTCCCATAGTCGCTTCTTACTACACCAACGAAATGGAATTATGTTCTCTTACGTGGCCATTACGCTTTTTATCACTATCACTATCACTACATCCTATCACAAGTACACTGCTGAACATAGGCCTGTATTATAGATTGCCATACCTGCGTATTTCATCAGACCGTCACCCTATTTAGTGGAGTCACACGACTCTGCGCATGCCAATACTAGGCTGCCACTCGAGAAACCTTTTTCACCTTCGGTTAACGGTTTTTTATACGATCGGCCCATTGCTAATTCAGCTTATTGACTCGCTGAGTTATGTCAGTTACTCTAGTTCTTCAGTGGATATCCTCGCTACGTATGTTTACCCTTCACCATTATACGCGGTAAAGCTACGCTACACCTATATTATGGTTGTAGCACGAATGAGTCGGCTCGACCGGAGAATCACAACACTTTCACAAATGCCAGATTAAAATAGCAGATTAATGCTTCTTTGTTTCATATGGTAGGTGAGTGTAGAGAAGTCCCTTCTTACTAGAAAGAGGAATTCCGTCTTAGTCCTCAAGGGTGACAACGGGTCTGAATTTTGATTTTTAATCGAGGATAAATGTAAATGTCTATGGGCCACAGCATCCATCATTACCATCAGGTGGACTGTGTTTTTTTTATAGAAGTGTGGGCCAACGAGCATGCGGCTCACCTAATGGTAAGTGACTACTGCCGCCCATGAACACCGCAACACCAGGAGAATTGTAGATGCGTTGCCGGCCTTTTAGAAAGCTGTAAGCTCTTTTCTTGAAGGTCCCGAAGTCGTTTCGGTCCGGAAAAGTCGCCGGTGGTAAACAATTCCACAGAGAAGTTGTACGAGGAAGAAAACTCATAGTAAAACGCACAGTCGTGGACCACCAAGCATCCAGATGGTGAGGATGGTATCGTGAATTTTGACGCTATGTGCGTTCGTAAAATTTGGCGGCTGGAATTAATCTCAAAAATTCTTCAGAGCACTCCCTGTGGTAGATTCGATAGAAAATGCAAAGAGATGAAACATCCCAGTGCCAGTGTATCGAGTCGAGCAGAAAGAACTTGGTCGTCGACGTATCTAACCGCTCTGCGCTGGATGCGGTCAAGTGGAAGGACCTGGCAGTGGGGTGCCCCTGTCCAGAGATGAGAACAGTATTCCATGTGATTCCGAACTTGCGCTTTTTAAAGTTGCAAGCGATGTGCCGGCATGCCGGCTCGCTCTGCTGAGCACGCCAAGCTTTTTAAAGGCCAATTTGGCCTCTCCTTCCAAGTGACCACGAAACTGCACACTATTCGAAATGTTGACGCCGAGGATTCCGATACTAGCTAAAGCAGCAAGGGGAGTGCCTTGAAACTGAGGAGATACGACAAAGGGGTTCTTTTTAGTGGTAAACGCGCAAACTTGTGTCTTCTGGGGATTGAAGTGGACTAGATTTAGTCGGCCCCAATCCGAGACTTTGTGAAGCAAAGACTCGACTTCAGACACAAATTTGTCCCGGTACTCGGCGACGTTTTCCCGAGAAATATTGGCACGGTCGGTATATAAGGCATCACCATCGCTGTCGTCTGCATAGCAATGAATGTTACCAGTTTGCAACATATCATTGATATGCAGGAGAAACAGCGTTGGTGATAGTACGCAGCCTTGTAGAACACCAGCGTTGATAGGCTTGAAATCAGAGCATGCACCGTCTACTACGACCTTGATGCTCCGATCAGCAAGGAAACTGGTGATCCATTTACACAATTTCTCGGGAAGCCCGTAGGAAGCAATACGCATCATTTGACTTTGACTTATTTCAGAGTCATAATACTTTCGTCTTATGGCTCTGAAGTAAGTCAAAGTCTGAAGAAAGGCATTAAGAAGATTTGTCATGGTTTTTCGATCGTGATGCAGTTGAGTTGAATGTGTATTGGCGGTGTAAGAATATCTACTACCTCATATCATCTCGCGCTCATCCTTAGAGGCGACGGAGTGAAAATGAACAACCAACAATATGATTCAAGGTGCATGTGTGCGTATAGCAGTGAACTTTTCAGGCTGATAAAGAAAGAAAGAAGTGTACGTAAGTGCGTGCCAGGCAGTTGCGAATGTATTTTTCCCAGTGATTTTTTCGAACAAATACGACTTAGGGATCTTAAAAATACCAATAAATAAGCCTACTTTTGTTAAAAGGCCGGCAACGCACCTGCAATTCCCCTGGTTTTGCAATTGTTCATGGACGGCGGTAGTTACTAATCGTTAGGTCAGCCGCATGCTCGTTTGCCTCCTCTTATATAAATAAAATAGTCTCATCATCGCTCGAAAAGTATGCAGCTACCCGTTTTTTCTTTCTTTTTTGGCCGGAGACCTTAAAGGAAGGAGGAAAAAATTGGACTTGGAAAATTAGAATTGAAAATTTTTATTGTAATTGCTTATTTTTAATACGATTATATAACACTAGTGTATGTTTTTTTTAACGTTTGTTTAATGTTTACCATTTCCTTTTGAAACTTTTTACCGTGTTCGTTTAAAATCATGATATACTCTTAAGCTTGAAACGGTTTATTCGCCTCCCCCTGCCCTCTAATCTATAGAGATGACCAACGTTCGGTAATGGACTACTAAAGGGTTGCTCATATTTCCAATTTGAATATTATATTGTGTCAAATTATTTATGTACGTATACCTGTTGTATTATTTTAATATTCGTTAATAGCTGAATCTATTCTTTGTGAATAAAATCATACTTAATGAGGCAAGTGTTGTTTGTCAATAGAATATAAAATTAACAAAGCTTCAACTATTGTATAAAGAAAATAAGAGCATTACAAAAATTGGAAATAAAATACCTGCATATTCACTATTCTGATAACGTATAATGGCGGTGTAAGATCTCCTCGTGCATGTCGTAAGAGACGATAGAGGGAAATGAAACAGGAAATTAGCAACGGTATCTTCCTGACAACAATTCAAAATAATTAAAAATTAAAATTTCTTTAGATACCGTGCAGTCGTATGGTTGGAAACAACTGGGGCATGCGTCCCAGTATGAACCTACGGCTGTACAGCAATATTTTGAGGCCGATTTTTACCCACGTCTCCATTGTTTGGTGTAATAAGGTCAACCAAAAGACGACTGTGGGCAAGTTAAATAGTCTACAAGGAACTGCCTGTTTTGGCAACAGGAGCAAAGCGGTCATCGCCTGGAGCGGCTCTTAATGCACTTCCTGTGCCTAACGCCCCTTGATCTTTATTTAGACAATAAGGCGAAGGTTAGTTTGTATAGTATTAACGCCCAGGGTGATCTAAGCTAGCTTTCCTTCAGATTGAGATCCCTGCTCAACTCAATTAAGGAAACACCGATTTTCTCATATATTCTCATCATAATCATCATCATGCGTCCACTATACACTTTTAATAAGAAGTACATACTCGAACTACCCTCCACAGAAGACTGACTAAATGGACAGGTTATCTGTGAGGTCGCTAGCCTTGTATGGTATAACGATCGGTAAAAATGGGCCTCGGTATAGGCTTTGGAATTTATGGGGAGCGCTCCAAATACAAGCTTAGTATGAATTTGGGGAAATTTGCCTTTATCTTCCACGCAGAAATTATCGCCATACTTTGGTGTGCGGAAATCAACCTGCAAAAATCAAAAATCAAACTACATCAACCATATTGTCTATATAAACTTTGATAGTTAAGCGGTACTGCTAGTTCTGGGAACAAACTTAGTAAACTCGAAGCTAGTTGGAGATTGCGTGCATCGTCTTAACGTCCTGGGGTGTAACAAAAGGTTCGTTTTGAGGTGGGTTCTGGGTCATACGGGTATTGTACGCAATGGAATTGCTGACAAGCTTGCCCGGGAGGTCTCCAAGAGTACACAATTCGGACCTGAGTTATTTTGTGGAATCTCACAAAAGCTGGCCTGATTGACCCTTGAAAGTCTTTATCGCAATAAACCACTTAAGATCTGGTCTGATACACCAGGCTTAAAACATTCTAAATCCTTAATCCGAGCTTAAGATCGTAAATTCGCTTCAGAAACGCTAGGATAATGTAAAAATAATCTGCTTATTCTGGCAATAGCCCTAACTGGACACTGTGGGCTAAAGAAGTACATGTATATCTTGGGACTAAACAACTCAAGGAAGTGCCGATTCTGTTCCTTAACGGAAGAAACACCTCTGCACATCCTAATTGATTATGGACTTTAATGCGTAAAAGTATCTGCAATTCCCCTGGTTCCCCTGGTGTTGCAGTTGTTCATGGGCGGCGGTAGTCACTTACCATCAGGTGAGCCGCATGCTCGTTTGCCCCCAATCAAAAAGCAAAAAAGTAACAATCATCTGGGAAACTATATACTTAACCCAGAAGAAGTTAAATTGCTTACAGCTCATAAATTCCTTCAATACATTGAATACATTGGGCTTATCAGTAAACTACAGCCATAGCAGCGATCACAATAGATCTGATCTGACAAGTATCACTGCGTTCTATCTAATCAGATAGAACGCAGTGATACTTTTTTTCGCAGGGAAATCCTCATGTATTCATTGCGAGGGCAAGGAGAAGGTTATGCGGGACTCCTACCGGCTAAAACCCCACGGTAGTCACCATCAGCGTATACGAGGGGTCCCGATATCTCCATTCGTAACCCAACAGGGGCCACTCCATAGCTTTGCTACGCTAATAGCATGTCCCAGAGCCAGTACTTGCTGCTCCCAGCACCCTCGCAGTGCTACCACGATGTCTCGAGACCAGTTCCGAGTCATCGTCCTCTACTCAGGAGTTACATAACCAAGCGTTCGAGGCCTAGATTTACGTCGTATAAAAATTTGATGTACGTCTATCTCCTCTGTTTATTTATTTCTCAAATGTTCTACGATATGATTTAGTACGTGTATGATATTTAGGCAATTGTTATTACTCACATTCGATAGGGTAGTGGAAAATTTTGAACGTTAGAGTTGACAACACGGTAGTGCTGGTAGGTAAGTCTAGTTTCTGTGATGTTAGTGCTGTCAGCCTACACGGCTCTTATAGCTACATCGGACTCAAGTGCTGGTAAAGTCCGTAGCCGATACGCAGTTTTTGAAACTCGTTCCGATTTAGTAATCATGCAGCATTGGAATGGTATAGAAAGTCGATGTATGAGCGTTTTAAAAGCAGGATAACATTGTGACTGCTGCGTACGACATACGCGATACTCTAATATATATTTAGAAACTTTTTCCTATGGGTTTCCTCGTAAATCTCTAGTTAAAACACGGTTTACCGATACAGAAATAGGGGATTTAGTTTTTGAATAATTAAATTTAGACGCCTTTTTGCTAATTAATGATGCTTAATTTTATTTTCATTTTTATTTGTCTAAATTTGATAGTAACCTAATAACGATCAAAATAATGTAAGCAATAAAGAATTAGAATTATCAAACGAAAGGAAAATAATCTAATTTACTGCGTCTATGCGAGTTTCAGCACGTCCATTCTCTCCTTATCATCCGCACAGTTCGAATTCGTAATCAATCAAAATGAATCCCCTTATAGTTGGATTCTTAATGATTCTGCGGTGTATTTTTTTCTTTAATAGAAAAATAAAATATAAAGCGTTATTTATTTCATTGGATTTTTTGTACGAAGTTGCCATAACTAATAAGTCATATTCATGTTATCGATTGCAATAAATATCTCGTTCCTTCCTCTAGATCCATTAATTACGATTAGTATAGATATTTTAAATGTCCTTAAATTGGAATATGATGTGTAAGGAGGAATATAGAATAATATTAGCACAATTCCTTTCCGTTCATTCTGGGTAGGTATCAACGCTTCATCTATTTGTGTCGCCAAACCTGCCAACACTAATGTATTCCGGCCTGAAGAGAAGACAGCCAGTATAACTATATGTTTGTGAGACATTTCAACTTAGTCCTCAGATGTGACAACGCGTCTATAGTCTTCTTTATTTGAAATTGGTTGCAGGTGGCAATGAACTGCAGTAGCCAATTAACAACCGGTAAGTTCAGTAAGTTCAAATGTTACTTCAATTTAAAAAAAAAATCTACATGCGATCCACACTTGTACAAGGAGTACTCAATTATCAGAAGGATGAGGTTGTACAGACAAAGCGGAGAAAACTAATCCAGTTACGAACCCAAATCTCATTAATTAGTAAAATGTAGTACCTACCGTTGTAAAATGTTTAACTATTGTCTCTGTTTTCTATTTAGTGAGACATTCCCCTTTTTTTTGTTGTTCTCTTTTTTATTACTTTTGTGTGTTTTGTTTTTTTTACTAGAATATAAGTAAATCTCGTTGTATTGTTTTTAATTGCGAATGAAATAATTTATTGTAGCTTCATCTACGAGTATTTATTTTGTCCACGGATACCTACAAGTGACCTGGTGACCTAAGATACAGGTTTTACCTAGTTTAGACACCAGTTTTTCACCTAACAATAGTATTGTATCAGATGTTTTTCTAACAGTGGTAGAGACACGCGGCAGCTCTTGCTGTCACACGGATGGGCCGGCTCGAACCGGGGTGGTACCACGACCTCACAGAAAACCAGCGTGAAGTAGAGGTTTACCTCTGCGTTTCGCTTGGTGAGTGCAGGTGGCCGGAGGCCCTTTTTACTGGAAATAAGGCATTCCATCTTAGTCCTCACGGGTGACAACGCATCTACATTTTGACTTGTAATTGAGGATAGATGTGGATGTCTATGGGCCGCAGCAACCACTTACCATCAGGTGGACTGTGTGCTCGCTTGTCACCCTCATCCTATAAAAAAAATGTAAGCACATATTTTTTTATTGTTTTCTGAATGTATATTGTTGGTGAAAATAAATAAATCTCATTATTGGAAAGCAGCAATACTAGTGCGAAGTTGTCTCGGTATACGCTCACCAATCCGTCTGCCCAGCTAATGTGAGTAAATATTTCAAGAAATAAAAATTTACATTGATTTCTTATAATATATTCGTGAAATTTCATAAATATTTTACGATTTAACATAACCCTGCTTCCATTTTACGGATAAACGTTAAATTTTAAAACACATTTCGATGAAATTCCATTTAAGACCCTGAATCAATAAGTTCCGTTTTCTTCATCATTATTACAGCTGATTAATAATAATAATAATAACCTTTTCTATATGGATGATTGTGGGGGGTCATTGTAGAAGCGTGCTCGTCGCGACCCCTGCCAGGCCTTTTCAGGGCTGCAATTCTACACAGCTGCGCACCCATGCCAACGAGGGTTAGGGCGTCCCCCAAGGCGACGCACACCAGCTAGTCCCCGTTGGTGTGGAATGCAGCGTGCAAAGCGGCGATGGGGACCGCCACCCGTCACGCACAGCCCGAAACGGCGGAAGGTGGAGGACAGAGTGCAGAGTTGGCACGTGGAATGTTAGAGGAGGCATGAAAGATAAGACGAATGAATTGATTGAAATAATGAATGAAAGAGAATTAGATGTCGTGTGTATGTCGGAGACCAAACGGAAGGGCAGTGGTACTGAAAAGCTCCCTGGCGGGGCGTTAGCTCTATGGTCCGGAGTCCCGGAGAGCGAGAGCGCCCGCCAGGGAGTGGGGGTGCTGCTGTCGTCTCGGTTGGTCGATGTTATGACTGAATATAAGGTTGTGAACTTAAGACTTCTCTGGGTTCGCTTTAAATTGGGACTGACGAAGTTATTCTTTTTGGCTGTTTATGCGCCAGTAGCTTCTTCGTCCAGGGCTGAGCTGGAGGAGTTTTGGGAGAATGTAAGAGAAGTTCTAGATTTGGCTAGGGGAAAAGAAAGAATTGTTGTGTGTGGTGATTTGAATGGATGTGTTGGTACCACTCGACCAGGTTACGAGTAGGTGCTTGGAAAGTTTGGCGATAAAAGGTTTAATGATGCTGGCAAGCTTATACTGGCGGTATGCAAGGAAAAGGGTCTTCTTGTGACAAACACTATGTTTAATCACAAGAAAATCCATATGTATACTAGAGAAAGAAAGAATGAGAGAAGTATGATCGATTTGTTTCTGGTGGATGACCGACTGCGAAAACAGGTGATGGATACGCGAGTGTTCAAGGGTGCTGACCTGGGAACGGATCACTATCTAGTGATTACTAGATTTAGGGGTCTGTTCGCGGGCAGGCGCTACCGGACAGCAGTAACAGAACCACAGTCGGTCTATCGCATCAGAAGCTGGAAGCTTCAGGAAGCAGATACTAGGGACAAATATCATGCGAGGGTAGCCGAAAAGCTTGACACCATCGATGGCAGAAATGAATGTGTGGAAAAAACATTACAGAACCTTAGAAATGGAATGGTAAGTGCAGCGGAAGAAGTGTGTGGAACAATAAAAAGAGGCAGTAGTAAAAGAAGAGATGCATGGTGGAATGATGAAGTGAAAGAAGCTGTAGAGAAGAAGAAGAAAGCATGGTTAGACTACTCTAGTAATGATAAGGATATGAGAGAGAAGATATTTTTTTTACTTATTATAAGCCAGTGCTTGACCACAATCCCACCTGGTGGTAAGTGGTGATGCAGCCTTAGATGGTAAATCGCACTGTCTTATCGTAACAAAAGCCTATTCACTCTTGCCTTGAAGACGCCTAGATTGTATTCGGACGGAAAGATAGACGCCGGCAAATTATTCCACTCCTTTGCTGTACGCATTACAAAAGACGAAGCAAACCGTTTGGTTCTAATGCGTGGGATATCGACAACAAAGGGATGCAGACCCGCCGACCGTCTGGTTGTCCGATGGTGGAAAGGAGAGAGAGGAATTAAGGCGTGTAATTCCTGCGCACACTCACCGAAATGCATCCTATAGAATACCGAGAGACTGGCTACTCTGCGCCTGTGCTCAAGGCTGACAAGATTGGTTTCAACCAAATCAAGGTCACCAATGAGCCTCTTAGCACGTCTCTCCACTGATTCCAATGCTGCCAGGTGGCATTTTGCAGCACCAGCCCATATGTGACAGCAGTACTCCATGCACGACCGGACTTGCGCTTTATATAAGGTAAGAAGCTGCCCCGGCGTGAAGTACCGCCGCGCCCTTGCAAGGACACCAAGTTTCCTTGCGGCTGCTTTGGCTCTGGACTCAGTGAACCGCCCATAGTTTAGGTTCGGAGAAAATTCAATCCCTAACAACTGAAGGCGGTCAGTGTACTCCAAGGATACATTCCGGAAAGTAGGAGCCAAGGTGAGCGGGCTCCTTTTAGCGGTAAAAAGACACGCTTGTGTTTTGGAGGCGTTAAATCTCACGAGATTGGCATCGCCCCATTCGGAGACTGCCTGTAGTGTGAGACTCACACGCTCAACCATAGCCTCTCTTTCTGACTGGATTTGATCCCGACTGGCCCGTGTGCTTGGTTGGTATCTCTCCACAACTGTGCTGTCATCTGCATACCCATAGACACCGGGAATGAGCAGATCATTTATATGCAGCAGGAGGAGAGTTGCGGAGAGAACGGACCCCTGAGGAACACCGGCGTTAGTCGCTACAGTATTGGATAAGCAGCCATCAACGACGACCCGGAGAGACCGTTCTTCCTTCCTTCTTCACCCAGACAATTAGGCCAGGGGATTAGCCGTACGCAGAAAGCTTGCGCAATAAACAAGCGTACCAAACCCTGTCAAAAGCCTTCGAAACATCGAGGGAAACAGCAAGTGCTTCACCACGGTTCTCGAGGGCTTCGCCCCATATGTGAGTGGCATACGCTAGAAGGTCCCCAGTTGATCGATTTCACCGAAACCCGTACTGGCGATCACTGAGGATATCATTTTGCTCTAGGTATGCCATAAGGTGGGCGTTCAATATACGCTCCATAATCTTGCAGAGTATGGAGGTAATTGAAATTGGCCGATAGTTGGCAGGGTCGGTACGGCTACCTTTTTTAGGCACAGGCTGCACATTGGCCAGCTTCCAAGATTTAGGCACTATTCCAGTCCTGAATGAGAGGCGGAACAAGCGTGTCAATACAGGAGACAACTCAGGTGCACAGACCTTTAGAACTATAGCTGGTATACCATCAGGTCCACTAGCTTTGTTCACGTCTAGACTTCGCAAGGTTTTAAGAACCTCCTTGTTGGTGATACGGACCTCAGTCATAGAGGTACCGCAGTGAGGTAATTGAGATGGCACGCTGTCGCTACTGTCCAGACGCGAATTGCAAGCAAAAAGAGAAGCAAATAAGTCCGATTTCTCCTTAGGCGCATGCGCTAGTGAGCCATCTGGTTTTACCAGAGGAGGCAGTGTAGACCGACAGAAGTTTGTCTCGACCGCTTTGGCAAGGGACCAAAAAGCTCTACTGCCAGATGGTTTGACAGAGAGCTTTGTGCCGATGCGTTTAATGCGGTCGAAGCTGGCTTGGCGTAATGCCTTTTTGCACGACTTGGCGGCTTGGTTAAAGGCTCTCTTCTTAAGGCTAACATCCGGAGCTTTACGGTCTCGAGCATCGACCCAGGATAAGTACGCCATATGCTTGTGCTTTTCAGCACGAGCGCACTCGGCGTTAAACCAAGGGCGAACTTTACCACCAATGGGCGCGTCAGCAAAGGGGATGAAATACTCCATCGCTTGACGTATCACATTGGTTATGGCATCCGCGCAGCTCGATGGTTCTTTAAATGAGAAGCAGACCTGCCGCCAAGGATAAGATGCAAAGAAATGCCGCATCTCATCCCAATCTGCTGACTTGTATCGCCACATTCGTCGCACTCCGAGGAAATCATAGTTAGGTGGGGAATATAACGACACAGATTTCACCAGACAGTGGTCAGAAGTTCCCAAGGGTGAGGTAACCTGAACATCGTACCTGTCTGGATCGGTCGTCAGCAGAAGGTCGAGGCAGTTGGCTGTGTGCCCATCCACATCAGGTACCCTAGTCGCTTGTTGCACCAGCTGGGAGAGCCCCAGCGACAAGGCAAAATTCCACGCGTCTCTCTCAGCGTGGTCGGTCTTCTGGTATAGGAACAGCCAGTCCTGATGACAGGCATTAAAGTCCCCCAGAAAAACCAACTGTGCATTAGGGTACCGATTTAGAGCCACATCAGAGGCCTCACTGAGGTGTTCAAACAGCCTAGTTGTCTCCTGGTCACCGCTGTGCGATCAGTAGACACAAGAATAAATAATTTTATCCATTCCAGTGTCTATCAATACCCAGATCGTAGAGAAAGTGGGGTCTTCAAGGTGACGGAGGCGCTTACAGCAGATGTCGTTGCGGACGTACACACAGACTCCGGCGCACTTATGGAAATTATGCTCCAATGTGTACCCAGGGTAGCCAAGGTACGCCGCATCTAGAAGACATCTGATCTCCGTCTCAGTCAAGAAGAGTAAGTGCGGCTTGTCAGTCTCAAGGTGGTAATGGCCTGCATTGAGATTACAGTGCAGGCCTCGGATATTTGTGAGGTGCACTTTAATGGAGAGGGAGTGCAACCGCTGTAGAAACTTACTCTTCTTTTTCCTTTTTTCATCAATGGTGGGAGTGGATAGGTTGAGAGTATGGCAGTTGGACGAGGCGTCACACATATAACCTAGGGACGCAAACAGAGTCATAGCATCGATGGTACCTAGCATGGAGATCGCGGGGACGCACGAACCCCCCTGGAATCGCCACCAGGCCCTCTCCTCCGGTCGCCAGCCGGCATGGTGGAGCCATCCCAGGATTTTTCGTAAGATGGCGGGGCAGCCTTTCATGAGTGGCTGGCTCATTAATTGGGCCCCCAACTATCTACGGTCGGCCAGCGATGCAACCGTGCTTCGGATCCCGCTAACCTCCATAACCAGGCACCTGACACTAAGAAACGGCCGCGTCGCAACTGGTCCGTATGCGTAACGCAACTGTCCAGACCCATTCTCCCTAAGAAATGGGTTTCACCTAACATCATACCGGAACACGATTTCCATCATTTGGCGGTATGTCTTTGCCAGGTGGGTGGTAACTAACCCCCGGCCGGGCCTCTCACTAGTATAGGACCAACCTACCACCAGTATGTAGTACTGCTCGTTTAGCACTACCCAGGGGATACGTGTAGGGAATCAGGATTGAAGTAATTCCTACGGACGCGAGCAGCTTCATCCCCCAAGAAAGAAAGATATAAGCTGCAGAAAGTTCACACGAAATCATTGATTGAGGAAATGCGTGAAAGGTGTAGAATGGAAGCGGACGAAAGGTTGTCGCACAACTTTAAGGAGAACTGCAAACTCTTCTGGAAAGAGGTTGGAAGGACCCGAAGTGGTGCGACGGCCTTAAGAATGAACAAAGTGCTTTCGGGAACTAATGACGTCCTCACAGAAAAATCGGACGTCATGCAGCGATGGAGCGAATTTTATAGAGAAATGTATGCGAGTGATGATCTTAGTGGGGGATCCGGGGATGACGCCGTGACTGGTACGTCAGACCCGGACCTCGATGACACTGAGGTCATCAGTATGAAAGAGACAGAACGTGCGATTCGAAGTTTGAAATGTGGTGAGGCTGAGGGACTAGACAGAGTTACTGCTGAAATGGTCAAGTATGGTGGGCCTCGCGTCTGGGACAGCTTTTATCTGCTGTGCAATTTGTGCTGGCGGACGGGGGATGTCCCGGATGATTGGCGATCCGCAGTCATTGTGCCTTTATATAAAGGTAAAGGTTCACATTTTGACTGCGTGTGCTATCGGGCGATCAGCTTGACCAGTTTAGCAAGTAAAGTTTACTCGAAGGTTTTGACACGTAGGTTGCAAGAGAAATCGGAAAGATTTCTATGGGAGGGACAATGCGGATTTAGACCTGGAAGAGGATGCACGGATCAAATGTTTTCTCTACGCATGATCACGGAGAAGCTTCTGGCTGCTAACCAAAAGATTTTCTGTGCTTTTGTGGATCTTGAGAAAGCATTTGATAAGGTTGTAAGGAAGAAAATGTGGGAACTGTTGCCGGGGTACGGTGTGGATGGTCGATTGCTAAGGGCTGAACAGTCACTTTACTGTGACTGTAAAGCCTGTGTGCGGGTAGGGCATGACCTGTCACCCATGTTTAGCGTTCAAACGGGCGTAAAACAGGGTTGTGTCATGTCTTTCTGGCTGTTCATACTGTATCTCGACGGCTGTTTACAGAAGCTGAAAGATAGCTGTTTGGGTGTGAAATTGGGTGACATAAAAGTTAATTGTCTACTGTATGCTGATGATGTAGTGCTTATTGCACAATCAGAGGAAGAACTGCAGGCATTAGTCACGTGTATGAAAGAGGAATGTGAAATTAAAGGTATCCGTTTGAATGCTAATAAAACTAAAGTTCTGGTATTTGAAAGGGACGAAGAGAGAACGAAGTGTGAAATATGGGTAAATCAGGAATGTCTAGAACAGGTAAATGAAATTGTATACTTGGGGAGTGCTTTTAGCCGGGATGGAAGATGTGATTTAGATGTGGACAGGCGTGTCGCTGCCGGGAACAAAGTCAATGGTGCCCTGACTGCGTTAGTCAAAAGGCAAGGCGTAGTGAAGAGTGCACGCCTTGCAATACATAACGCAGTGTTGGTACCGACTTTGTTATATGACAGCCAACTCTGGGTATGCCAGAAGAAGCATAAAAGCAAGTTGAATGCAGTGGAGATGCGATCTCTTCGTAAAATGTGCGGCGTTACCATGGCCGACCGAAAGCGAAACGAAGAGATTCGCAGTATGGCAGGTTTGAAAGATGACCTTATCACAAACATTGATAAGGGCGTGCTTCGATGGTTTGGGCACGTTGAGCGAATGAGTGAAGACCGAATGGTGAAGAAAATATATAGCGCGAAAGTTAATATTAAAAGGTGTCGAGGTAGACCGAGACTAACTTTCGAAGACCATGTGAGCAAACTGCTAGAAGAGGGCAGGGTCAAGAGTACTCGGATACCTAGACGTGCATGTATGAAGAAGATAATTAATCTGAAAGAAGCGAAAGAGGTATGTAAGGATCGTGACACTTGGCGATCTGTTCTCTCTGGCTACCCCGTCAGGGATTGTGCGTGAAGATAAGTTGAGTTAAGTTATATGGATGATCTCAAGGTATTCGCCTCCTATTGCTCCCATCTTATGGATTTGCTAAACATTACGTGTGATTTTGGCAATTCTATTGGAATAGAGCTTGGGACGGATAAGTGTGCGATCCTTCATGTTAAAAGGGGAAGGGTTGCTAACTCTGAGGGCATAGACTTATCTATGCCCATCAGCATAAGGACCCTTTCCGAGGCTGAAACATACCGATACCTGGGTATGTCACAGAACATCGGTGTCGATGAGGCGGGTATGAAGCAGTCAGTTTGCGATGTGTTTTATGCACGCTTGACAAAAGTGCTTAACAGTCTTAGTCGGGCGTTAATAAGACACACGCATATAACGGTTGGATCATGCCTGTTCTCATGTATACATTTGGCATACTCAGGTGGACTCAGACCGAACTGAACGCTCTGGACAGAAAAGTCCGCACTATTATGACGTCCCACAGGATGCATCATCCGAGATCGTCAGTAATGTGGGTGTACTAGCCGCGGAAACATGATGGGCGCGGCTTTTTAAGCGCGCTTACCATGCATAATCGCGAAGTGTGCAGCCTCCGTAATTACTTTCTGGCAAGAGCCAATGATCTATTCTATAGGGGCGTTATTTTTCGTGATAAAGGACTTACCCCTCTATACTTAACTAACGAGCAATGGCCAGACCCGGCAGTACAGAGCATTTCCGACCGGGAGACCGTATGGAAGAAGAAGGAGCTCCACGGGAGGTTCTACAAGGCTCTACATGAGCCTTTCGTAGACACAGTTGCCTCCCTCCACTGGCTACGTTTTGGTGACGTCTTCGGGGAAACCGAGGGTTTTGTCTGTGCAATACAGGATCAGGTTATTAATACCAACAACTATCGGAGATACATCCTAAGGGATGTCACCGTCAACATTTGTCGAGCTTGTCACTATCCCGATGAATCACTTGCATTGCATGTCATCTCCGGTTGTTCGGCGCTTTCTAACTCTGAGTATTTGCATAGGCACAACCTAGTAGCCAGGATTCTATACCAGGAGCTCGCTCTGAAATACGGTCTCGTGGATCGGAAACTGCCTTATTTATAAGTACACGCCGGAATCCGTGCTCGAAGATGACCGCGCAAGTCTCTATTGGGACCAAGCCATCATCATAGACGGGACCATTCTTGCGGATAAGCATGGTATTGTGCTGATGGACCGGGCACAGTCAAGGATATTTTTGGTTGACATTACCGTTCCGTATGACGAGAACAGAAACAGAAACAGAAACAGAAACTTTTTTATTCAATATAGATTATAAATTATACTTATTGAAAGTCACTCTTTAGTATAATTACCACTGGTTCAAAAAAAAAACCTCTGTCCTGGGAAGAACCAGCAAGAAATCCAGTGGGACGTTTTTTTATATAACAGCTTACAATCATGTATGTTACACAAATTAACAACACAACAAATTAGAAATAGCTTGGGAGCGATCACCTCACTTCCAGGGGTTATTATCATCTATAAATTCTTTAATATTATCATAACCCTTTTTATACAAACTTAGTTAAATAAAGTTTTTGGACTTTGAGCAGGTCAAATTTTCTATATTTTCTGGAATTTTGTTGTAAAAGCGTATACATCGCCCCAAGAATGAATTACTGACTCGATGGAGTCGAGTAACTGGTACTACTAGCTTGTGTCTGTTCCTAGTATTTACAGAATGAATATCACTTATTTTTGTAAAACTACTTTTATTTTTGTGTACGTACATTACATTTTCATAAATGTATTGAGAGGCCAAAGTTAATATATTAATTTCCTTAAATTTTTGTCGCAGCGACTCTTTAGGCTTTAAATCATAAATTGCTCTTATGGCCCTCTTCTGTAAAACAAATATAATTTCAGTGTCAGCTGCGTGTCCCCATAGCAAAATACCATACGACATTATGCTATGGAAATAGCTAAAGTAAACTAGTCTAGCTATTTCAACACTAGTTAGACTTCAAATCTTTTTTACAGCATATGCTGCAGAACTAAGTCTGCTTGCTAGTTTTGATATATGGGGGCTCCATTGAAGCTTCGCGTCTAGTGTGATTCCAAGAAAAATGGTGGTATCTACAAGACTCAGTTTCTCCCCATTTCAAATTACATTAGTATTTATTTGTTTGAAATTTGGAGTCATAAATTTTATACATTTCGTTTTAGTGCCATTTAAATGCAAATTATTAACATTGAACCAATTTACTAATTTAGATATAGCATTATTTACTTCGTCATATTTTAGCAATTGTCGACTTAATTTGGAAATTAAAGAAGTGTCATCTGCAAATCATACTATATCATGGTTATCTCCTACTATGTAAGGTAAGTCATTAATGTATACAAGAAACAGAAAGGGGCCGAGAATTGAGCCTTGAGGCACGCCCATCTGTACCAACGACCCGGAAGAACTCATACTGTTAATGACAACTTTTTGCGTTCTCTTACTTAAATATGAAATAATTAATTTAAGAGCATCACTTCTTACACCGTAGTGTTGAAGTTTCCTGATTAATGTTTCATGGTGAACACAATCGAAGGCTTTGGATAGGTCACAAAATATACCCAAAGCATCCTGTGAATTCTCCCATGCATTAAATATATATTTAATCAGCTCAACATCGGCATCAGTTGTCCAGCGACCCCTTGTGAAACCAAATTGATTTTTATGAAGTAAATTATATATATTAAAGAAATTTAACATTTGATCAAGAATATTTTTTTTAAAAAATCTTACTAAGTGTTGGTAGTACTGAAATAGGTCTAAATCGGCGGGGTAATTGGGGGGGAACCTCGTGAAAACCGAAACAGATAAGCGTACAAAATATCTGGACGTTGCTCACGAGGTGACCGACATGTGGGGTGGACTGCCGACCGAAATTATACCTGTAGTCGTTTCTGCGAACGGGTTAATCCCAGTCAGCCTGTCGGGGCATCTGAGGTGACTCGGACACCGTGACGGACCGCTCAAAGCTCAAATGCAGAAGGCGATGCTCCTCGATACCGCCCGCATCGTCCGCCGGTTTCTTTCCCTTTCCCCATAACCCTCGGCCGTTTGGTCTCCTCTGCCGAGGGCTTCCATCTGGTTGGGTTTTTATTTATTTATGTATTTTTTATGTATATATTTTATTTTGTTGATATTTATGTATGTTTATCATTTTCATTTACAATTATATATTTATACAGCCCAACCAGATGAGAAAACAATATAGATACCCTTCATAATAATAAAAATATATTTGTTTATTCACTCCACAAATTTAACATCGTGACTTACACTATTTAAATAAAAAGTACCATCAATTACATTGAGACGTTAACGTCGGCAGCCGTAATAGTATAAACAGTGCCACGGCTGCCTGCGCATTCCACTCTGGGAATGAAATAATAACCTAATAGGTTCTCTTTTACAACATTTCTTAACAAATAATATTTAGAATCTTTTCTACCTAAAATGAAAATTATAACATGCAAGTAAATACAAAACAAAATAGAATTTAAGCAAGATTACCACTAGGTGTGTTTGATGTATGGTATAATTATAAACGGGGAGCGTGAATGCATGATGGAGTATTATGTTTGTACGATTTGTTGAGTGTGTTATGAGTAATTGGATGTGTGGGATATGTAAGTGTGTGAATGTGTGTGTGTGTGTATGTGTGCGTGTGTGTGTGTATGTGTGATAGAGAAAGAGAGAGAGAGAGAGGGAGAGAGAGTTTTAAGGTGTTTATTAAAGGTTTTTGATCCGAATAATATTTTCTATCTCGTCAAAATCTAAATTCAGTAACCAATCCCGAGTAGCAAATTTACACTGATTTAGGGTTAAAGGTATTTAAAGCTTTATTTGCGATGTTATAGAGATGGGAACTTATAACAAAATAATGCCGTTTTGCAAAAGTGTTTCTGTGTCGAGGTGTTGTGCAAACTTTGCTCTTATTACGTTTTTGAGTTGGAATGTATGGCAGTCCTAGATAATTATGAAGTATAGTGTGGAAGATAAAGAGTTTTCTTACCGTAAGAACTGAGTATTCACGGTAGAGTAGTGATGTGCTATACCTACGTGGTCTTTTGACGTGACAACGTCTTATAAATCGATGAAGCTGGCTGCCGACACAAAAATCATGACTCATGCGGCGTTACCTAGGCGTTCCATTTAAAGTGCAAGCGAGAGCGCGGAACGAGCGACAGTGCGAGCGAATGTGGTGTCAATTGTTTATAGCAACGATAATTGCGGCGATAAAGGTAATTATTCTTTCTATATTAAATATTTCTTATGACGTTGTCACGTTCAACTATCGTCAGTAAACCGACTTTACAGACAACCGATTTTTATATATTACTTTTAAGATTGCACGCTTAACACGCTCCAGTGGAAGCAGTGTACTAATGCTAGTTCCACCCCATGAGACAATGCAGTATTTGAGCAAAGATTGGACAAGCGCATAGTAAACACACATTAGCGTATCGCAATCAGCAGATTTTCTAGGTAGGTAATAGATAGGAATTAATTTTCTTATTCGGGCTGTTAATGATTTAACATGTAATAACCAATTAAGAAGACTATCTAGAATCAGACCGAGATAATTTAAGCTATGTTTTGGTGATAATTGAGGACAGCTGGAGTAACTATTTAATCTATCACAAGTGTGTGCCCTTATACGAAAGTCAATGGATGGTTGAGTATTGGCCCGTGGGGTAAATGTACTGTAATGTAAATGTACTTGGTCTTTTTTAGGTTTAACGTAAGCAAATTGTCGTCCAAAATCCAATTACTTCAGTGTCAATATTTTCAGTGTATTGTTGGGCCCGAGCCCAATCCTCACCATGCACAAGCAACGCTGTTACATCTGCATAAGTGATAATTTTGCAGTTCGGTAACGAAAGTTTTCACAAGTTGTTGATTTACACTAGGAAGAGGGTTGGACCCAGTACACAGTCCTGTGCTACTCCATAAGAGAGATTGACATCCAAACTTTGGTAGTTACCTAATTTGACACACTGTGAGCAATTTGAGGGATAGTCACAAAAGATATCCAAGACGACTCCGCGCAAACCAATTAATTTCAGCTTTTTTAATAATAATGGTATAGATACAGTGTCGAATGCCTTCGACAAATCGAAGAAAACTCCAACAACATTGTGACCTATAGTAAAGTGGGTAACAATAGCCTCAGTAAGATTCAAAGTAGCATCATCAGTAGATTTGCCTTTTAAAAATCCATACTGATTTTGTGGTATTGTATTTGTCTTTTCTAAAAATTTAATAAGTCTAGAATTTAAAAGCTTTTCCAAAATTTTAGATATCATTTTCAGCGCCATCATCATCATTGTCATTACAATTTCGTTGCTAAACAAAGGCCTCCCTTATAGATTGCGACAAAACAAGATCCTGAGCCACCTGAGCGACTTTTGACTGCCTCTATAATAAATAAGGTTGCCACTCTATTCAATAATAGGTCGCTCAGCACTGCGCTTGCCAGTACGAGTCTTCCACTCGAGAACATTTCTGTCTCATTGGATTCTCGTATCCTTTTCTGATATTTTCCCGTTATGTATATCCCGTTATATATCATCATTCATCATTACAGCCCTTCGCAAGTCCACTGCTGAACAACTCCCCCAAGGAATGCCACAAAGCACGGTCCTGAGCTGCCAGCATTCATCGACTTCCTGCATATCTTACCAGGTCTTCACTCCATCTAGTAGGGGTACACCCTACACTTCGTCCGCCGGTACGAGGCCGTCACTCGAGAACCTTTTTCCCCAACCGTTGTCGGTTCTTCGTGCTATATGGCCGGCCCATTGCCACTTCGGCTTACTAATCAGTTGGGCTATGTCGGTCACTCTGGTTCTACTGCGGATATCCTCATTTCTAAGTTTATCACGTATAGAAACCCCGAGCATAGCCCTCTCCATAGCTCGCTGAGTGACCTTGAGCTTCCTCATCCGGCCAGCAGTGAAGGACCACGCCTCAGTACCATAGGTCATCACTGGCAACACGCACTGGTTGTATAGTCTTGTTTTCAAGTTTTGAGGTATATCTGACGAGAAGATGTGCCATAATTTTCCTGAACGCTGCCCAACCGAGTTGAATCCGCCGATCGACCTCTCGGTCGAAGTTGGACTTACCTAGTCGGACTATTTGTCCCAGGTAAACATACTCGTCAACAACTTCGAGCTAAGTGTCCCCAACATCTACCGGCATAGGTGTGACATGGATATTATACATAATCTTTGTTTTGTCCATGTTCATCTTAAGACCTATCCGTTGGAAAAAAACTATTGAGGTCATTGAGCATAGTGCTTAGATCCTCCAGCGATTCGGCAAAAAGACTATATCGTCGACAAATCGAAGGTGAGTGATGTACTCGCTATTGATGTCGATACCGTATCCTTTCCAGTCCAGAAGCTTGAAAACGTCTTCCAATGCAGTGGTGAAGAGTTTCGGGGATACCACGTCACCCTGTCTTACACCTCTCTGCAATTGGATAGGTTTCGTACTCTGGTTATTTACTCGGATAGCCATCGTAGCCCTACTGTACAAGCACTTCAGCACTTCGATATACCGACAGTCAACTTGGCACCGCTGAAGGGACTTCAACACCGCCCAAATTTCGACGGAATCAAAGGCTTTCTGGTAGTCCACATACACCAGACATAGTGTCAAATTGTACTCCTCGGACTTCTGTACAATTTGCCGAAGGTAATGTATGTGGTCTATGGTGCTTAAGCCTTTTCAGAACCGGCTTTTTGGGAGGCTGGAAGTCGTCAAGTCTGCGTGCGAGACGATTCGTAATGACTCTCGAAAACAGCACGTAGACGCGGCTCAGAAGAGAAATCAGTCTGTAGTACTTCAAGAGAGCGTTGTCACCTTTCTTGAAGAACAAGACAAACGCACTTCTGCTCCACGCCTCCGGTGTAGTGCCACCATGGAGAACGGAATTAAAGAGCTTCTGAAGGACTTAAGTACCGGTTTTCCACCCGCTTTCAGAAGCTTCGCTGTAATTCCAACCTCGCCTGGGGCCTTACCGTTTTTAAGGTGATGGAGAGCCATTCTAATCTCGCTCAGACTGACGTCCGGATTATCATCGGAATATTGTCGGATGAGACTCGCTCTTGGATCGTTACTGACACTTACGTATGGCTCCAACGATGATGTGTACAGCTGCCCATGGAACCTCTCAATCTCACTCAAAATCTCAGGTGTCCCGTAAACGACGCTGCCACACTCGGTCTTCATTTTCGATAGTTGGCTCTTTCTGGCAGACAGATCTCTAGCAAAGACTTTGGAGCCCTGGTTCCGCTCGATCGCTTCTTCAATACAAGCTATATTGTAGTTGCGTAAGTCCCGCTGCGTGCATTTGCAGATCTGTCTGTTCAGTTGCCTGTATGCTGTCAAATCTACTGCAGCTTCATATCCCGTCTAACAGCCATGAGATGAAGAGTGTGGTCGGAGAGATTTTGTGTTCATCTGCGGTGGGTCTTGCAGAACTTAGCTCCGACCGCATGGACTGTTTTCACGAGCTTGTCATTTATATCGTCCACTACATTGCAATCTTCCAGGCACTGAAAACAGTTTTGTAGCTGAAGCTGAAAGGTTTCGGGACTTTGAATTAGAGCACGAGGGGGACGGAGCGTTGACTTCATTAGACGTGGAGAGGTCTTTAGTTAACTTAGTTTAGTTTAATTAACTTACTTTAGTTAACTTAACGTTTAGGTTCAGTGTGCCTCTTACCATTCGGTGATCGCTGCCGATTTTAACCCTCGCAATCACTGAGACATCACTGAATAGTTGTCGTCTGGTCGTCATAATAAAATCAATTTCATTTTTTGTTGAACCGTCGGGGCTCATCATAAGGAGTCCCTCTTTCTCCATGAAGTCAGCCAGCTGCTGGCCCCTTGGGTTCCGTTGCCCTATTCCGAAATTCCCTACTCTCAGCTCACCATTCTCTCTTGTGCCTAGTTTTGCGTTGAAGTCTCCCATTAACACCGTATAGTGGGTTTTGGAGGAATGCATGGTTCTAGAGATATCCTCATACATTTCCTCCACCTCCTCATCGGGGTGTGCCAAGGTTGATGCGTAAACCTGTATGATCTTCAGCGAATACCGTTTGGTGATTCTGAGTATAAGGTACACAACACTCGTCTACACACTCCCGATCTTTACAACGTTGTTAACGAGAGACTTGTAGACGATAAATCCGACACCTCCTTGGGACAGATGGTCGCCCTTCCGGTGATAGAACAAATTGCCGGATTCGAGGATTACCGTGTCTTCCCTCTCTCTTTGGACTTCGGATAATCCTATGACATTCCAGCGCAACTTGTCTATCTCTTCTTCCAACTCCAGGATCTTCTCGTTAGTCCTCAGGGTGCGTGCGTTATAAGTTGCCAGGTCGAGTCGTCGTAGGTGGCAACCGAACCTCCACCGGAGATTCTTAGCACCCCCTGTCCCGCCGTTACTATAGTCGCCACCGTAGCCAGGAATAGCAGTGCCGCCGGGGACTGGGGGCCGTCTCTTTTGTTACTTTCATGGGGGGTATATTGCCATAATTGCCACGCTTGGCGAGCGGGTTGGGAACCGCGGTTTTTTTATTGTTGTTTTGCTGTTATCCAAAAGATGCCGCTGCCCATCCTCTGCCTCAGTTGCTGTACTGAGTATGCATTATGAACATTAGCCACTCGAATACGTGCCTTAAGATCGTTTTTTCACCACTTGCAGTAAAAAGAGCAGTTTAAAGCTCCAGCTTACATACGGAAAAAAAATGAAAAAGGCGTTAGATATTAATGATTTCTTATATTTACGCAAAAACCTCATTATTAAAAAATATATTGGTAAATCCAATTGGGCATACCTTAAGCGCATTAAAAATTACATATAACATGATTATACAGAATTATTAAAGTAGTTTAAATACATTTCGACAGCACTATCGGCTTCAACACCCTCGAAAACCATGAAAATGACACCCATGATGAAAAAATTGATGCCCATTGCAGCCGCCATCTTGATTTTACATTTCGACAGCACTATCGGCTTCAACACTCTTGAAAACCATGAAAATGACACCCGAGATGAAAAAATTGGTACCAACTTCAGCTGCCATCTTGGATTTATATTTCGACAGCACTATCGGATTCAACACCCTCGAAAACCATGAAAATGACACCCAAGATGAAAAACTTGATATCTATTGCAGCCGTCACCTTGGATTTACATTTCGATTTCGATAGCACTATCGGCTTCAACACCCTCGAAAACCATGAAAATGACACCCATGATGAAAAAATTGGTACCTACTTCAGCCGCCATCTTGGATTTACATTTCGACAGCACTATCGGCTTCAACACCCTCGAAACCCACGAAAATGACACCCATGATGAAAAAATTGATACCCATTGCAGTCGCCACCTTGGATTTACATTTCGACAACCCTATCGGCTTCAACTCTCTCGAAAACCATGAAAATGACACCCATGATGAAAAAATTGATACCTATTGCAGCCGCCATCTTGGAATTACATTTCGACAGCACTATCGGTTTCAACACCCTCGAAAACCATGAAAATGACACCCAAGATGAAAAAATTGATGCATTTTGCAGCCGCCATTTTGGATTAACATTTTGACAGCACTATCGGCTTCAACACCCTCGAAAACCATGAAAATGACACCCATGATGAATAAATTGGTACCTAATTCATCCGCCATCTTGGATTTACATTTCGACAGCACTATCAGCTTCAACACCCTCGAAAACCATGAAAATGACACCTATGATGAAAAATTTTATACATATTGCAGCCTCCACCTTGGATTTACATTTCGACAGCAATATCGGCTTCAGCACTCTCGAAAACCATGAAAATGACACCCATGATGAAAAAATTGATACCTATTGCGGCCGCCATCTTGGATTTACATTTCGACAACCCTATCGGTTTCGACACCCTCGAAAAGCATGAAAATGTCACCCATGACAAAAAAAAATTATACTACTTACTTTTAGTACGTACTACTATTATTTATTCTGTGCTTTTAAATATTGTAATAAAAAAATCTCTTATCATTATTATAATCAAGTGTTTAAAAAATTTGGTTATTCGAATATTGTGTATTTGTACAGCGATCTTTTTGAGCCGCTGAAAACAACCGAAACAATGTCCACTCACGACCACTCACGACGGGTACTGAAGCCGAACTAAACTTAATACAAATACAAAGGTTCTCTGTGAACTAAACTACTCTGTAGCTGTAGATCCCCATTTACAGAAACAATTTATATACGAGGCAACCAAATCAACGAAAATTTCGCCATTTTGGAGCCGAAAAAAATTAATTATAGCAAAACAAAACAAAGTTACACTGCCATTTACATTTAGTGGCTTCCCACATGATAGATGAAGAGATTAAAAAATAGATTGAGTTAAACAATTGATATTTTCAAAAGTTATCGTGTTTACAAGCCACAGGGGCATGATAAATCTACACCATAAGCCACTAAAACCCTTTTTTTATTTAAAAATAGCAATTAATCGATTTAAAAAAATTATTAATAAGTTCAACAATCATTTATCTTTCTAACAATGTGCTTTTTATATCATTTATATGTATAATATGATTGCTAGATACGATTTTATTCGATAAAATGTTGGAATTTTAATTTTTAGGCGATAGTAGAACCTTACCTTGCGCTTTCGCTTAAGGAATGCAATATATTTATTTTTATGGATTTACAGCGGAGTTTCTGAAAGCGGGTGGAAAACCGGTACTTCGAGTCCTTCAGAAGCTCTTTAATTCCGTCCTCCATGGTGGCATTACACCGGAGGCGTGGAGCAGAAGTGCGGTGGTCTTGTTCTTCAAGAAAGGCGACAACGCTCTCTTGAAGAACTACAGACCGATTTCCCTTCTGAGCCGCGTCTACGTGCTGTTTTCGAGAGTCATTACGAATCGTCTCGCGCGCAGACTTGACGACTTCCAGCCTCCCGAACAAGCCGGTTTCCGAAAAGGCTTTAGCACCATAGACCACATACATACCCTACGGCAAATTGTACAGAAGTCCGAGGAGTACAATTTGCCACTATGTCTGGCGTATGTGGACTATGAGAAAGCCTTTGATTCCGTCGAAATTTGGGCGGTGCTGCAGTCCCTTCAGCGGTGCCAAGTTGACTGTCGGTATATCAAAGTGTTGAAGTGCTTGTACAGTAGGGCTACGATGGCTATCCGAGTACAGAACCAGAGTACGAAACCTATC
This sequence comes from Parnassius glacialis, assembly GCA_033319125.1. Taxonomy (NCBI): domain Eukaryota; kingdom Metazoa; phylum Arthropoda; class Insecta; order Lepidoptera; family Papilionidae; genus Parnassius; species Parnassius glacialis. The sequence continues at coordinate 16,822,784 of JAVANC010000025.1, read as the reverse complement.
CAATTGCAGAGAGGTGTAAGATAGGGTGATTTTATATCCCCGAAACTCTTCACCGCTGCATTGGAAGACGTTTTCAAGCTTCTGGACTGGAAAGGATACGGTATCAACATCAATGGCGAGTACATCACTCACCTTCGATTTGCCGACGATATAGTCCTTATGGCAGAATCGCTGGAGGACCTAAGCACTATGCTCAATGACCTCAATAGTGTTTCCCAACGGATAGGTCTTAAGATGAACATGGACAAAACAAAGATCATGTTTAATGTCCATGTCACACCTATGCCGGTAGTTGTTGGGAACACTAAGCTCGAAGTTGTTGACGAGTATGTTTACCTGGGACAAATAGTCCGACTAGGTAAGTCCAACTTCGACCGAGAGGTCAATCGACGGATTCAACTCGGCTGGGCAGCGTTCGGGAAGCTACGACACATCTTCTCGTCAGACATACCTCAAAACCTTAAAACGAAATTGTACAACCAGTGCGTGTTGCCAGTGATGACTTACGGAACTGAGACGTGGTCCTTCACTGCTGGTCGTATGAGGAAGCTCAAGGTCGCTCAGCGAGCTATGGAGAGGGCTATGCTCGGAGTTTCTCTGCGTGATAAACTCAGAAATGAGGATATTCGCAGTAGAACCAGAGTGACCGACATAGCCCAACGGATTAGTAAGCTGAAGTGGCAATGGGCCGGCCATATAGCTCGAAGAACCGACAACCGATGGGGAAGAAAGGTTCTCGAGTGGCAGCCTCGTACCGGCAAGCGAAGTGTAGGGCGTCCCCCCCACTAGATGGAGTGACGACCTGGTAAGATATGCAGGAAGTCGATGGATGCAGGTAGCTCAGGACCGTGCTTTGTGGCATTCTTTGGGGGAGGCCTATGTTTAGCAGTGGACTTGTGAAGGGCTGTAATGATGATGAATGATGATGCAATATATTATCAAATCTGCAACTGCAACCTGATCCTTCCCCAGTCGAGCCGACCCATTTGTGCTACAACTATACTACTAATATAGCTGCAGTATGGCTCTACCACGTAAAAAATACATACATACCGGTCAAATTCATAACCCTCCTTTTTGCTTTGCCGTAGTCGGTTAAAAAATAAAATATTGTATCTATACATATAAATAAAATTGAAGCATTTGTACCGAGTATAATAAAACTTCGTGAACAGATGAGAAGCAATGGAAGGGGTTATCTAGTCTATATTTTAACTGTAAACTTGGTTTTATCTTTACAAAAACGGGAAAATTAATGAAATTAATGTTCTTTGATTTTCTAAAAGTTAAAAGCCCCGGGTAAGCCAGAGTGGGTCGCTAGTAGTAAATAAATGTTATATTGGTTATATATAAATCCATGTACCTACTGTAAAACATATCATATTATATTTGCCAACATATCACAACACATTTGTAAATAATTTCTCAAAAATCCACAATGAATAAAAATCATAAATACACAGTCAGGTCATAAGAATTGTCACACAGTAAAAACTTTTCTTTTAGAATGCTGGCCACAAAAAAGTTTATTAAATTCGAATTTCGAATTGTTCATGAAAATAAAACTGTATACTTTTTAGAATTTACTCATTTTTAAATATGGAGTGGACGCTTAAAGAAGACAGTGTTGGAGTTATTGCGTTGCATCGTTGCGGTTACGCGCCAATTCAAATTTTTGACATACTGAAAAATTTGAATATAACCAAAAGATCCGTTTATCTTACCATCAAACGACACAATGAAGACTCTAGTGTAGATGACAGGTCAAGAAGTGGTCGCCCTCGGTCTGTTAGGACTCCAGCAGTGATAAAAGCTGTGAAGGCGCGAATTCAAAGAAATGCCAAACGTAAGCAGAAACTGTTGGCCCTTCAGATGGGGTTAAGCAGAACCACGGTGAAAAGGGTGTTAAATGAAGACTTAGGGCTTTGGGTTTGAATGCTCGTCTAATGGAGCTGAGAATGAAGAGATGCCGCACTTTGTTGAAGCGGTACGCGGGAAAAAAATATCGGGAAATTCTTTTTTCGGATGAAAAAATTTTTACCGTAGAAGAGAGCTACAACAAACAAAATGATAAGGTGTACGCACACAGTAGAAGAAGCAAGAAAGAAGAAGTGAGCAACCGTATTCCGCGTGTCCAACGAGGTCATTTTCCATCCTCGCTCATGGTATGGTTGGGAGTTTCTTATTGGGGCTTAACAGAGGTACATTTTTGTGAGAAAGGTGTAAAAACGAATGCAGCTATGTATCAAAATACAGTCCTGACGAACCTTGTGGAACCTGTTTCTCATACCATGTTCAATAACAGGCACTGTGTATTCCAACAAGATTCGGCGCCAGCTCATAGAGCGAAGAGCACACAAGACTGGCTGGCGGCGCGTGAAATCGACTTCATCCGGCACGAAGACTGGCCCTCCTCCAGTCCAGATTTGAATCCGTTAGATTACAAGATATGGCAACACTTGGAGGAAAAGGCGTGCTCAAAGCCTCATCCCAATTTGGAGTCACTCAAGACATTCTTGATCAAGGCAGCCGCCGATATTGACATGGACCTCGTTCGTGCTGCGATAGACGACTGGCCGCGCAGATTGAAGGCCTGTATTCAAAATCACGGAGGTCATTTTGAATAAACTTTAAAGTCATAAGAATCTATGTTTTGATAAGTTCATTTTGGTATATAAATGGTTACATAATGAATAAACTTGTTTCAATTATTTTGTATTAAACATGTGACAGAATTTATGACCTGACTAGGTATGTATAAAATCATTGAAATTCGATTACCAATAGGTTTCGATTCGAATAAACACTCAATTTTGCTATTTGATGATTGAACGTCACATTCACAGACGGGTATCTAGGTAAACACAACATCGGAGAAGGGTACGTTTAAAGTATTAATGTAAATTAGGTGAAAAGTATTAATTTATACGTAGTAATGCCACGCTGCACTGTAGTATGACTATAAAAAGTAACTATTTTAATTCCCGAAGTTTCGGGAATTAAAATAGTAAATTAAACACAATAAAATGCGTAAAAAATAGTTTTATACAATATAAAAAGTACTCTGCGACTGGCAATAGGAAGGCGGCTGTCAGCAAGTTGATGCATGAAGCCAAAGATCAAATTAAGTAGCGCATCTTGGAGGAGGCCTAAGTCCAGCAGTGGACTGCCGTAGGCTGTTGATGATAATGATGATAATTTCATAGGTAAAGATCTAGCATATACCTATTCTGTATAATTATTATAAAACATTTATTTGGCAACAGTTATACGAAAAAACAAAACTGACCTCAATGTGCAATCAAACTTGTGGAGATTCATTCACTTGTTAGTTGATAAAAAAATGTCAAAATATAGTCTTTCGATACATGGCAATATAATCATTCCGTATAAGCCAAATTTAAAATCTAAAGATCTGTGACAAATCAACTATTTATATTCGATGTTCTTCTTTTTAATATCGATTTCGATTCAATTAAATTATTATTTATTACTGTATATTTTTTAATTGACTTTAATAAATCAATGGCAATGGCCTATGTCTCTGGCCTAGCACGGGCCTGTGACGAGATAATTACATGAATAAAACTTTTATCAAAAACGGGTAACATTCAAGTGTGACAAAGTACTGAAAACGCTATGATCATTTTAATAAAAACTACGAACAAAAAATTACATTTAATTTAGCCTTAAATAATTTCCGTTGGATAGAATAAAAATCAAAAGCTATTTCTTACATGTTATACAACTATATCATACGTATTTTTACTGTAGTAAAATGTTGTTATTACACGATAAAAGAAACTTGTACGATATAAACCAGATGACGCTCGTTCATTTGATATAAACGAAAGAAAATAATTTATCAACTCAGAAATCAAATGTGTTTACTTCTTTGATATACGTCGGCAAAAAGTAGACGAAATAAAAATAAACTGATGTTACCGAAATATTTTTCTGTCATATTAATAAATATTTACGAACTGATACACGTTGAACGACGAAATAAATATTACAGATTACAGATGAAGTTATCGAACCGATTTGTTTCATTATATATTTTTGATAAGCATGTATCCTTCAGTGATACGATTATAAGAGTAAATATTCTTATAATTTCATTCATACTATTTTATAATAAAAAAAGTAGAAAGATAATTATTTTCTTCCAATTTCAATTACCCATAACGCCATATAGTAACGGTGCAAGGGATTATCATACTACCTCATGTCATGCTGTGGATATCGTAATAAGCGACAGAGGGAAATAAAAATAGAATTACAACAGATCTTACGTGGTAGAGCCATGCTACAGCAATATCACTGGTATAGTTGTAGTACGAATGGTTCGGCTCGACCGGGGAAGGACCACGCTCTCAGAGAATACCAGCGTAACATAGCAGCTTAATGCTGCTGTGTTTCGTATGGTGAGTGTAAAGAACCGGAGACCCTTTTTACTGGAAAAAGAGGCATTCCATCTTAGTCCTCACGGGTGACAACGCATCTTCATTTTGATTCGTAATCAAGGATAGATGTAGATGTCTATGGGCCGCAGCAACCGCTTACCATCAGGTGGACTGTGTGCTCGTTTGTCACGCTTATCCTATAAAAAATGGGCAACAGCATCATCCCGAATATAATTCAATAACTAAAAGCTGTGAAATCCCACCTACTAATAAAAATATGGCATGCAGCGGTTCAAGTGGTTCATGAGGCCCCTGTGGCCCTTGAGAACCTTGTAGTCCATCCTGTGGGCTCCACAGGATAGACCATTTAAGTCCATGCTGTGGACTTTACAGACCTTGTTTCGGTCTTAACAGTCCATGGTGTGAACTCTGCGATCCGCGAAGTGTAGTCCATGTTTTTATGCTTGTGGTCGTGCCACAGCCGTGCGTACCTTGGGGACCCTGTAATGATTGCTTGCTTGCGTGGCAATGATGGCAAATATCGTATGAGGTAATGTATGGGCTACGAATTTGACTTTCACATATAAAATTTTGTATAAATCTATTATAAGCATACATTTTAACAAATCTACGTAAACATCAACACCATTAGCAGCCACTATAAAAAAAATAATGAAACATATCACTATTTTTTATTCATAATCATCATCATTACAGCCCTTCACACGTCCACTGCTGAAAATAGGCCTCCCCCAAGGAATGCCACAAAGCACGGTCCTGAACCACCTGCATCCATCGACTTCCGGCATGTCTCACCAGGTCCAGGTCACTCCATCTAGTGGGGGGTCAACCTACACTTCGTCTACCGGTACGAGGCTGCCACTCGAGAACCTTTCTTCCCCATCGGTTGTCGGTTCTTTGAGCTATATGGCCGGCCCACTGCCACTTAAGCTTACTAATCCGTTGGGCTATGTCGGTTACTCTGGTTCTACTGCGGATATCCTCATTTCTAAGTTTATCACGCATTTTTTATTACTCTTCCATAATATTTAGATAAAATGTTTCATAAATATTATTTAGCGTCATTTACTGCCTACATAACAAATTTTACGGATATCTGTCCCTTGATTACGGAAATCGTCGTCGTAGACTAGGCTTTTATTATAAATCGTGAACAGACAAATTTTCTATAGATTTATTATTTGTACAGATTAAAAAAATTGAATTCCTCCAAGGTTGTAAGCGTGACTGCTGATTACATGGTCCCAAGTTTGAATCCTGGGCCGAACCAAAATCGGTAAAAGTTTTTTCTCTGTCAAGAAATTCTTAGGAGTAGCGTAAAACCAAGAAGTTGGCGGTGTTTCACCCTCATGCCTTTGAAAGTACGTAAAGTCGTTGGTCCTGCGCTTAAACTATCTCCGGCCATATTGGATTGTCGTCTCATCGGAAACTGAGAGTGAATAATCGACCTTATAATATTCGACAAGGAATGCTACAAAACACGCTCCTGAGCCAACTGCATCCATCACCTATGATGATGAATACGTCGATTATACCATTATAATTTAAATTATGCTTGCAGAGTTTCAAGTGAAACGAACCAAACTAATTCATGATTAAATATATGCTTAAAATAAGTTTTAATGTTATAGTAATAATAATGTTTTCCAGAAAAACCAAATAACTGATTTTGGCCTGACTTGGGATTCGAACCCAGGACCTCATTATCAATAATCGAGTTTACGACCATTAGACCAACGAGGCATGTAATTAAAAAAACACAGCATCTATCAGTGTATAAATCCTTAATAGCACTTTAGACAAATTTTTCAAATGTCTTTTCCATGTATTTTTTCTATTGCTAAAATCGAAAATTCTAATCAGTTGAATGCTTTTTGACGTATGTTAGTAATGCGTCGTCTAGACATAAGTGATATTATGTGTAAATGATTTTTAAATGAAATAACAAGCCAAAAATTGCATATGCCATCAAAAACATGACTTGTAAAAAAAAAACAAGTCTCGTAACTCAGTTCTTACCGTAAAAAGTTGTGAGATCCATGTAATACAAAGTCGGTTAATTTATTCAGTCCCTACTTAAGGGTCCTTCTGTCTTAAGTTATTACGTAATTAGCTAACCTAACAACATCTTATAGTGACCACATCAATACTAAAATTCTTTTATACTTTAAATAAATAGATTGACTTGGCCATCGCATGAAAACACAATGTATCTCTCAAGTAATACATATTATATTAAATTAGATTGTTACTGATGATCGGTCAGTCAGTGAGTGACAAAATTAAGAAACTTTGACTAGTTATAATTCTTAAACTACTGATTCAAATTTAATGAAGTTTGAAATATACTGAGTTTATACAATGTCTACTTGGCTACTGAAAATTCAGGTTTTTAGTTTCATCCACAACGAAGTTATAGTGTTTTTAAAATGGCCTGAACTGCTTCGAGAAAAGGATGGTACGGCCGTGCCGCTTTTTTGCTGGACTTGGCGGGGGCACTGCCATCCCCTCAGATTCATATTATTGGCATTATTTATTATTTTTGTAAAGTTGCAGATATATCCTTAGAATCAATGGTTTTTAAATTTCAGGTCCCAACAAATCCCCATCGCAATCAAACGAGTCTCGAGAGATCCCTAAATTAATCAAAAAGTAACAAATAAACTGGTTTTTATAGAATAAGGGTGACTAACGAGCCTAAATGCATCGATAACCCAGAGGACTAGAATGGAATGCCGCGTTTTCAGTAAAAGTGTGTCCGGTTCTCTAAACTCACCATACGAAACACAGCAACAGTATACTGCTATATTACACTGGTATTGTCTGAGAGTGGTCTTTCTCTGGTCGCGCCGACCCATTCGAACTACAGCCATTATATAATTACAATATGGTTCTACCATGTATAAATGAAGTATAAAATGAACTTTTTTGATTTTCCTACATTATAAATTAATATATTACTAAATTGCTTAGCTAGGTCGCCTTTGTTTCGCAACGCCTTGGCACGTGCCGCATCTTGTCAAAGGCGCCACCTCGACACAGAATAAATAATATTACTACGTACAGAAGTTGAACTCCTTTGACGTTGACTGCTTGCCGACGTTTTAATAGCCTACATAATTATTACTAGTCAGATAAATCGCGCACACAAGCTAAATAAATCTATATCGCTGCGCGCGATTACTTTGCATCTTTTCTCCTTCCTTCGTCACAACGGTCTTTCCTTGGTTACTAAGAACTGAAAAAAAATACACCGCGAAGTGTTAAGTTACTTGGGTAAAGTATCTATTCTGACTATGAACGACCATATTTCCGCAACGATTTGAGTTCTGTGATGCCCAATGCATGCAACTTGTAAGGCCGTTCATCGGGAATCGTGATGCTTGGCTCGTAAGAAATAGCTTGATAGAGTAAACAACAAATAAATTAAGATTCCTAACAGAAATGTGATCATATTCTACTTAGTTAAAAATCATCTAAACAAAGTATTAATTTTAGTATTTTGTGTTATTTTAACTTAAAATATTTTAATTACAAAAGATAAGTATAGGTACTTGGGTAGTGATGTAAATTTCAAATAAGTTTTGTAATAGTGTACTTATATATTCCTACTGTAGTTAAATTATTACTTAATTCTTTTTGTTCGCTATAAGTACCTATCTAACATAAAAAAATGAAATAAATTCACCTTCCATTATCATTCGGTATAACTTAAAAAATTATATATTTATCTAAATCCTTTTGTTTGCTCATTAAGCATCCCCGCTACTATAATTAAGAACGACGTATTTTCAATATAATTTATGAAATAGATAGGTAATATACATATATATTATTCCTAAATTACACTAAAACATTTTTTAACTATTTTATCCTACAATTAAATATACTAAACACTAAACTAAAACTATTTTGACGAGTTTTTCAACAATTATTTACAAAAACCATTTACGTAAACAGCGTTAAATTACTTTAAAATTCAATCGCCCAGAACGCGCTAGCCCCGACTGCGTTCTAATGGATGCCATACTCGATCAAGTTTACCGTCAAGTTTGCAGCGCACTTGAAGCGGCTCAAGTTTGCAGTGCATCTATATAGACCACTCACGTTCAAGTTCGCCGTCAAGTTTGCATGATGCCGCATCAGTTGAAACCATGGCGTCACTAGTGATGGACGACGATTCTTTAGCCATCCTAGGCTTATTGCTCGCAATTACTTTGCAAAAACTGGTTAATGAAACGAAAAAAGTTATCTCAATAGTAAATAACAAAAAATGTGAAACAGACAAGTGACGGCTCCGTGGCGCAGTGGCTTAGTAATGAGTTGCAGCGCTAAGAGCCGCGGGTTCGAATCCCGGACGTAACAAGTATTTATATGATCCACAAATAATTGTTCTGGGTCTGTTCTATGTATGTAAACTGTACCTGCGATACAGAAGAAAATTCTAGTGTGGAAGTATCGTTTTTAAAAAGAGAGGAAGAGAGACAACTAATGAAATTAAAATTTTTGTACAACCGACTTCAATACGAATACGCATTATTCCGGATAATTCCAAAAGTACTAGTCAGATCTTGATCAAATTTATGTGATGTTTAAATTATAAGCACTAGCTTTCAAATAAAATAGAATCATCAGAACCGATTCACCTAGAAAAAAGTTCTGAGGTTACACACATTAAAAAAACAGTCGAATTGAGTATCTTCTTTTTTAAAGTCGGTTAAAATGGTAAGTAGGTAAATTGTCTGAGTTTCAATGACGTTTTTTTATAATATTAATTTTCCTCGATGTTGCATATTAACCTTCCCCACATTGAACAATAAAGTTTTGGCTTAGCAATGAGTTGCAACGCTGGGGACGCGGGTTCGAATCCCGCACGGAACAAATATTTGTAATTGTATATGTGTAGATGTTTGTCCTCGTGCAATTTATGTTTGTTAACTGCCTCCACAATACAAGAGAAAATCCTAGTGTGGAGGTAACGTTTTTTTAACAAAAAAAAATGTATACATTGCATAACACTTCGGTGTATTCTACTATATACCGCGTGCACGCGTCTTCGCTTGCCAAAACCCACTAACGTCATGCATACTTGACCGCTCATACACACGTTCAAGTTTAGATGATGCTGCAAGCTTAATCAAGTCGGCAGAATCGAAATTCAATTTTGCTTCAAGTAGACTTGTCATGCACACCCATAGCCATACACCGTCAAGTTTACCGGACGCCGCTTCAAGCGCGCTACAAACTTGACGGTAGACTTGATCGTGTATGGCTGCCATACTACAAATTTGTAAGTTATTACTTCTCGCAGGTAGTAAGAGTGACAGAGGCCTGAACGCGACAGCAAAGGTCTCCGCATGCGGCGTACTCCCAGGCAGGAGAATTTGGCATTTTAATACGAAGCACCGTAGTGAAAGGTTTTTTGCTACCTAGCCTGTGTTTATTATTTATATTAGTATTTTGTTACAATAACCATAAGAATGAAATAGTATTCTATTTTATTCTTAGAATAGAAAAACATTTATTTAACACAGTAAAAAATATTAAAATAAAAGCAAAATAATAAGTACGCCTCCGGGTGTACCGACACAATCTAAGCGAACAGACTATACTTCAGTGCGGTCTCCACGCTATGACACATCTACATATATTTATTATATAATATTAAGTAAGATAAATTAATATTTTTATGCTTTAAAGTATTTTATTTCAAAAAGTAGCATATTGATGTATCGTGGCAAAAGAGCTCATTCTTTGGTGGATAATTTTTTGAAGAAGTATAAGGGTGACAAACAAGCTCATAATCCACTTGATGGGAAGTGAATGCTGCAGTCTATAGACTATATCTAAATACAACTGTCCTCTACTAAGAATCAAAATACTGATACGTTGTCATCCCTGAAGACTAAGATGAAAGAGTTTCCGGTTGTCATCACTCAATATACGAAATAAAGCAGTATTTGCTGCTATTTCACGCTGGTATTGTGCGTGGAAAGAATCAATGAGGAAAGAGTGGCAAAAAAAAAATATGCTGAGATGTGAGTGGTGTAGCCAGCAGGTAGACGCACTAGAAGGAAGTTCATCGACCAAATTGGCGCTGTTTTGAAGACGGGCCAAATCAAGAGAACACTTAACCCACGAGATTATATTCTGCGTGTTTTCGCATATATGGTAGTCGAGATTTATTGATGTGATGAAGCGAGAGACATGTGTCAAGATTGTGCTATATGGAATACCGTAATCTCTGTCTGCCCCGCTAGGTGACAACTGCGTGAGCGTGATCCTCCTGTGGTCGAGCCGACCCATTTATGCGGCAATCATTATCACAGAGTACTTTTTATAGTGATAGTACAGTGCAGCGTGGCGTTACTACGTATAAAATAATTGAAGTATTAAATCTACTCTTATCCGATGTTGTGTCTACGAGATAAAACCAGTTCTTTCACTATCTCGATACCGTCCGCCGAATGTGACATTCAACCAAAAAGCAAAATTGGGTTTATAATCGAATTTAGATGTTGTCATACATATTTATTGTATTTTAGTCTTTGTGGGTTATTGAGAAATTATTTTCAAATGTATTGTGATCACTTTTTGCATTATTCTCTATCTGTGCATGAAGTTTCATTACAATCGGTTCAGCCATTTCAAAGAATAGTCCGGCATACAAATAACCTTAGCTTAATTAATATAAGGCAGTTATTTCAATATAACAGACTTACTTACTTACTTATCTTCACGCACAATCCCTGGGTCTGGCACAATCGGGGTAGCCAGAGAGAACAGATCGCCAAGTGTCACGATCCTTACATACCTCTTTCGCTTCTTTCAGATTCATTATCTTCTTCATACATGCACGTCTAGGTATCAGAGTACTCTTGACCTTCCCCTCTTCGAGCAATTTGCTCACATGGTCTTCGAAAGTTAGTCTCGGTCTACCTCGACACTTTTTAATATTAACTTTCACGTTATATATTTTCTTCACCATTCGGTCTTCACTCATTCGCTCAACGTGCCCAAACCATCGAAGCACGCCCTTATCAATCAATCAATATAACAGACAGACACTTTAATTTTATTAACATATAATATACACCGATAGCATAGATTATTTAGCATAGAGTATTATTTAAGCATAGATTTTAACGAAGCTAATCAAAATAATTTACTAAGTTCGTGCTCTGAGCGACTTGTCTTGAATGCTAAGAAGATACCAATTTACAGCTACTAGTATTTGACTTTACAATTTAGTGTGTGAATAGGACGATAGCGTGTAACCAATGTTAGTAGGTACCGCGGAAGTACACGGATAAAATAATTAATATTAAAAGAGCGAAATAAATGTTAACATTTCTTTATTGTCGTGCAGAGTGGTGTAAGAATATCTACTACACCAGATCGATGGTGGGTGTCAAAAAGTGAGTGAAGGAAACTGAAACTAGAGATGAGCAGCAGCATCTTCCCGATACCAACTCAAAATTATATAAAAGTACGCTTGCCAACACGCCTGGCGAGCGTGGTAACCATGGCAAAATCTCCACTATGAGGCACTCTGTCAGGGAAGGCTGTGAGTAAATTCAGCACTGGACTTTTATAGACTGTGATGGATGTCTTTATTTGTTTTTGATTTTACGAGAGAAATTGGAAATGGAAACGAGAAATTTATTTATAGCTTCTGCAGATTCTTCGCATATAAAAGTTGTTATTTTAGATTATCATAATATATATTTTTGTTAAGAAAGGAATGCTTCGGTGGTTTGGTCATGTAGAAAGAATGAATGAGGAAAGAGTGACAAAGCAAATTTATGTTGCAGAGGTGAACGGCAGAATCGGGAAGGGTCGCCCTAGGCGAAAGTTTATCGACCAAATTGGCGATATATTGAAAATGGGCCAAATCAAGAGTACCTTTAACCGACGAGCGTGTATGCGTAGGTATATGGATGTGGAGGAAGCGAGAGAGGTCTGTCAGGATCGTGCCAAATGGAAGTCCATAGTCTCTGCCTACCCCTCTGGGTGACAGGCGTGAGTGTTTATGTTATGTTATGTTATGTATATTTTTGTTATTCTACTGAAGTTATATTATTATGCTGTGTACATTTTTTTTTTGGATTGTAGTTTAGATCAACACAATCATACTTTTAATTTTAGAACTGTATATAACTACTGTCTGTGTACCTTTTTCAATAAAATAAATAAAAATAAAATAATATTTACCACACATCGTTTTGCTTTATCCATCTTTAATAAAACTCTCAAGTATCAAGGTGTAAACATGTTTCAACGCCGCTTATTTGAAACATTTTTTCCGATTATTACTTGTAACTCAACTCAAATAAATTTCGGCTTCTCTGTCTATCATGTCAAACAGACATAATACATAAACTTTTATGAATTTTGTATTGATTTCGTGCAGAAATGAAATGTAATACATTCATATAATAGCTGTTGTAGCTTAGAGGCATGTTGCTACTTCGCTCTTACTCTTTTCTCATCTTAACTGCTATAGTTTGTATTTCTAAAGATTATCTCTACATTTATAAAGAAACTTCGTTTTGTTTTAAGGATCTTGTAAGATGCGCTATAGGCAGCATCGTATTTTCCTTAGAACGTTGGCAGCGATTTCTCGATTCCGATTCAGGAAGGGCGGTGAGGGGGCCTTTGAGTTTGAGTTTTGTGAGATACTCCTAACATCTGTGCTGGTTACCACACTATGAGATATACTATTATATAATATATTTAGAATAATCTTACTATACTCACCATCTGATCTTAATTACACGCTGTGAGACTCTAGATCTAAGACATCAGAGGCGACACCACATCTGTAGTTTTTTTATGTTTGAAGTTGGCTGCAAATGTCCATGGACTCCAGTAGCCAGTTTTTTTATATGAGAGGGAGCACACGAGCATACAGCTCACCTGATGATAAGTGACTAGCTCCGCCCACGAACAACTGCAACACCAGGGTAATTACAGATACTTTGCCGGCCTTTTAAAAAAGAGCAGGCTCTTTTCTTGAAGGTCTCTAAACAGTATCGGTCCGAAAAAATTTTGGTGGTATTCGATTCCACAGGGGAGTTGTGCGAGGAAGAAAACCTCTTGTACATCGTACAGTAGTGGATCGCCAATCATTCAGAAGGTATTGATGGTATCTCAAGTTCTGTCGCGATGTACGATGGTGAAATTGAGCAACTGGAATTAGTCTGAACAATTCCTCTGAGTACTCCCTGTGGTAGATACGATAGAAAAGGCAAAGCGATGCACATCTCTTCACAGAGCCAGTTACTGTAACATTACTGTAAGATCGTTTGTCATTTCAGTTTTGTAAAAAAAAACACAATAATCACAGCATTCTTTGGAATCCAAGCAAACTATAAAAGAAAGTAATCATAAACTAGTTTTGTGTTTTAGTGGCTATAAAAGAGGTTTTATAGTCTTTTACGTTATATATTTCGATAAGTAACTTCTTCATACCTATTATTAGGAAGCGCTTGACAACTTATCGTAGCGCATTGAATTGACGTCCTACTTGGATGTTATTTTAATTATGTATTGCTGAAATTATGAAATTTTAAACAATAAGTATGTATATTTCAAAAATAGAGTTTATTCATTTTTCTTGTTAATAAAGCATTTTAAAGAATAGAGGGCAAACGAGCATGCGGCTCCTAAGATGGTAACTGTCTAACGCCGCCCAGTAAATGTCCACTGATGGGACATAGGGTTCGCCCATTAATTCCAATTTCAGCTATAATATAGTAATAATATTAAGTATTCATAAAAATGAGGCATATTTATGAGCACTATTCGTGTAATTATGTAACAAAACATTAGACAAATAACGTTACACGACACTTCTGTTCCACGTCCCCTGGCAGTGGCAGGTAAGAATACTCACTACCCCATATCTTCCCGTGGCTGTCGTAAGAGGTGACAGAGGGAAACTGAGGCAAAAGATGGGCAGCAGCACCTTTCTGATAACAGTAAAAAAACAATTCAAAAAAATGCGATTGCCAACCCGCTCGCCAAACGTGGCAACTATGGCAATATGCCTCCCAATGAATAAATTTACGAAGAAATGGCCCCCAGTCCCCGGCGACCCCGCTAATTTTGACTACGGTGGCGACCATGATAACGGCGGCGCAAGGGGTAGTAAGAATCTCCGGTGGAGGTTCGGTTGCCACCTACGACAACTCGACCTGGCAACTTATAATGCACGCACCTTGGGGACTGACGAGAAGATCCTGGAGCTAGAAGAAGAGATAAACAAGTTGCACTAGAATATTATGGGATTAATCGAGGTCCAAAGAGAGGTGGAGGGCATGGTAATCCTCGAACCCGGCAACTTATTCTATCATCGGGAGGGCAACCACCTGTCCCAAGGTGGTGTCGAATTTATCGTTCACATTTTTCTCGTCAAAAACATTTAAAGATTGGGGGAGTTGTCGAGGTTGCCTACCTTATACTCAGAATCACCAAACGATATTCGCTGAAGGACATACAGGTTTACGCACCAACCTCGGCATACCCCGATGAGCAGGTGAAGGAAATGTATGAGGATATCTCACGAGCCATGCATGCCTCCAAAATACACTATACGGTGTTAATGCGAGACTTCAGCACAAAACTAAGCACAAGAGAGACCGATAAGCTGAAAGTAGGGAAATTTGGAATACGACAACGGAACCCAAGAGGCCAGCTAGCCGACTTCATGGAGAAAGAGGAATTCTTTATAATGAACTCTTTCTTTCTGTGGTGCCACCCACAGGAAATGGATCTGGTGGTGCCCCGACGATTCAACAATAAAAGAGGTTGACTTCATTATGACGATTAGACGGCAACTGTTCAGTGATGTCGCAGTGATTGCGAGGGTGAAAACTGGTAGCGATCACCGAATGGTCAAAGGCACACTGAACCTAAACGTTAAGTTGGAGAGGTGTCGTCTAATAAAGTAATCACTCCGTCCCCTAGTGCTCTAATCCAAAGTCTCGAAAACTTTCAAACCGTTTCAAACAAACAAACTCATGGAAACTGTCGATGCGGTCGTAGCTAAGTTCTGTAAGACTCGCCGCAGAAGAACACAAAAACTCTCCGATCACTCTCGTAATCTCATGGTTATTAGACGGGAATTGAAGTTAGAGTCTTCAATAGATGTAATAGCATACAGCCAAATAAACATACATTTCTCCAAATGCATGCGGCGGGACTTACGCGACTTTAATATTGCTCATATTGAAGAAGCGGTCGAGTGAAACCAGGGCCTTTGAAGTTTTTGCTAGAGATCTGTCTGCCAGAAAGAGCCAACTGTCGAAGCTGAAGACCGAGTGTGGCAGCGTCGTTTCCGAGACACCTTAGATTTTAAGTGAGATTAAGAGGTTCTATGGGCAGCTCATCATCGTTGGAACCACACGCAAGTGTGAGTAAAGATTCAAGAGCAAGTCCTATCCGACACTATTCCGATGATATTCCGGATGTCAGTCTGAGCTAGATTAGAATGGCTTTTCAGCACCTTAAAAACGACAAGGCCTCAGGCGAGGATGGAGTTACATCGGAGCTTCTGAATGCGAGTAGAGAACCGGTACGTTTAGTCCTTCAGAAGCTCTTCAATTCCGTCCTCCATGGTAGCACTACACTGAAAGGGGTGGAGCAGAAGTGCGGTGGTACTTGTTCTTCAAAAAAGGCAACAACGCTCTCTTGAAATACTACAGACCGATTTCTTTTCTGAGCCGCATCCCAAACAATTCCAACTCCCCGCCTCCAATTTCCTTAAAAAGGCTGTTTCCGAAAAGGCTTTAGCAGCATAGACCACATACATAACCTTTGGTAAACTGTACATAAGTCCGAGAAGTACAATTTGCCACTATGTATGTTATATGTGGACTATGAGAAAGCCTTTAATTCTGTCGAAATTTGGACGGTGCTGCAGTCCCTTCAGCGGTGCCAAGTTGACTGTCGGTATATCGAAGTGCTGAAGTGTTTGCACAGTATGGATACGATGGCTATCCGAGTACAGAACCAGAGTACGAAACCTATCCAACTGCAGATAAGTATAAGACAGGGTGACGTTATATCCCCGAAACTTCACCGCTGCATAGGAAAACGTTTTCAAGCTACTGGACTGGAAAGAATACAGTATTAACATCAACGGCGAGTACATTACTCACCTTAGATTTGCCGACAATATAGTATTTATGGCAGAATCGCTGGAGGACCTAAGCACTACGCTCAATGACCTAAATAGTGCCTCCCAACGGTCTTAAGATGAACATGGACAAAACGAAGACCATGTATAACGTCCATGTCACACCTAAGCCGGTAGTTGTTGGAAGCACTAATCTCGAATTTGTTGACGAGTATGTGTACGTGGGACAAATAGACCGACTAGGTAAGTCCACCTTCGGCCGAGATCGACGTATTTAACTCGGCTGGGCAGCGTTCGGGAAATTACGGCATATCTCCTTGTCAGGTATACCTCAAAAACTTAAAACGACTGTACAACCAGTGCGTGTTGCCAGTGATGACATACGGAACTGAGACGTGGTCTTTCACTGCTGGCCGGATCAGGAAGCTTAAGGTCGTTCAGCGAGCTATGGAGAGGGCTATGCTCGGAGTTTCTCTGCGTGATAAACTCAGAAATGAGGATATCCGCAGTAGAACCAGAGTGACCGACGTAGCCCAACGTATTAGTAAGCTGAAGTGGCAATGGGCCGGCCATATAGCTCGAAAAAACGACAACCGGTCGGAAAAAAAGGTTCTCGAGTGGCGGTCTCATACCGGCAGGCGAAGTGTAGGGCGTCCCCCCACTAGATGCAGTGACGACCTGGTAAGACGTGCAGGAAGTCAATATATGCACGTTGCTCAGGACCGTGCTTTGTGGCATTCCTTGGGGGAGGCCTATGTTCAGCGTTGGACATGTGAATGGCTGTAATGTTGATGATGATGATGAATAATGTTACAGAGCTTAAAATAAAATGCTTGGCCTATTAGACTGTGTCGTACACATTTACTCGTAATTTTCGAATGTATTTTACTCGTAATTATGTGTATGTATGTGGTAGAGTCACGCTGCAACCGGATTATCACCGCATTATGAATGGGTCTGCTCGACAAGGGGAAAACTCGTCCCTTGAGATCTCATAACTTTATTTTAATAATCACTATTTATAACTATTCTAAATTTAAATCATTTTTGTGAAATACTCTGAATTAAAATCGTCTGTGATAGTAGACAGACAGAAAGACGACGATGTGATTCCATAAATGTTCCATTTTGCTGAATTTGGCAAGGAACACGGAACAATTAAATTAAAAGACGATTCTTGTGCTACAATAAAATATTGAACGTAAGATAATCGAAGTTTCAGAACACTATAAATCAGGTTAAATCAAGAAGTTTCTTATACGTGGTAGTTTAGTTATACGTGGTAGAGCCATGCTGCAGCTTTATTAGTAGTATAGTTGTAGCACGAATGGGTCGGCTCGAACGGGATAGGACTACTCTCTCACAGAATATCAGCGTTAAATAGCAGCTTAACACTGCTGTGTTTCGTATGGTGAGTGTAGAGAACCGGAGACCCTTTTTACTGTAAAAGAGGCATTCCATCTTAGTTCTCACGGGTTACAACGCATCTGCATTGTGATTCGCAAATGAGGATAAATGTAGAAGTATTTAGGCCACAGCAACCACTTACCATCAGGTGGACGTGTGCTCGTTTATCACTCTATCCTATAAAAAAAGGTTTTTACTTAGGCCAAAAAATTAAGGAAAATTTCTTTTAACATTTAATATATACTTTCTGATTAAAAAAAAACTGAATCTTTTTAAATTAATTATATCTAAACCCGAGTAAATTACGTTATTAAGGGTGAATTAGACCAAACGATAATGAATTTTATTCTTAGAATAAAATTGAAAATGAATATTATTCTTAATTACAAAAGAGATTTAGCAGTTAAAATTTATATCAACGTATGACTAAGATAATTCATATTTAACTTATTTCATTAAATAAAATAGGAAAAAAGTCAAAACCCATTTGTTCAAAGTTCTCTGTGTGGAATTTGGCGTCAACCATGCTTCGACCAGTAAAGTAAGTTAACGGGCTACATACAGTCTACTGGTGGGCATAAGCCTCCTCTCATTTTCGAGGGTTTTAAAGTAGGGAGAAACTACACCGCAATAAGCGTTGGCGGACTTCAAATGTATTGGAAATATTTTTTCTCACATATCTCATCTCTCATCATCTCACGATGCTTTCCTTCACAATCGACCACATGATAAATCATAACTTAAAATTAAATTTAACAATTTTGTTGATGTCTGCGGGGATCGAATTACATTTTCCTACAATCAAATTCAACGACTTTTGCAATATGATATAATATCCTAGTGTACAAATTTTAATACATATTCAATCTTTATATATAGACTTATAACTTGCTCGTAACTGAAATGTATTTTCTGAACAACACTTAAAACGTGAACAGCGAGTTCACATAGCGTTCTGCATTGAATTTCATGCTATCTGAGACGAACTTGCAAGAAACATTTAATATACTCATTAAATTTCTCGAATAGACTGAAGTAGCATAAGTTTAAAGTGAGTTCGAGCAATTATTCGTTTACGAGTGAATTTGACTGCAGCCAGATGTCCGAGCACTACATAAACGATTCGCTAATATCAACAACATTATGTAGGTTAAATACATTATGTTTTTATTACACCCAGCCTTTTTATGTCTATAAATTTATACCAACTAAAAAAAAGCAAAGATAAATTTGATAAAACTTCGATTTATACACCAGTAAGTATACCAAGGGTAAGCTTTTCTACCATTTACATCTCGAATAAAGTTGTGTACCGTTTCTCCGTGCTATGTAAAGTATAGCTTCACTTGGAATAATAGATGCGAGTAGGAAAAGAATGATAAACAAAAATAAAACGTGGAAAATAAATATTGTTCTATTACGGGACGACGTAAAAGGTTATACTATGTCCATTAGGTTTTTTCCTATTAATGCGTCTAAAATAAATGTCAACAGAGTGTCAATATCGAGGTTTTTGCAAGGTTTGATGTTTTATTCGTTGTGTGTTTTCATTGTGTATTCTATTTCTAATCAAGAATTATTGGTTATTATTTGATTATTATAAATCCTGTTATGAAAATAAAAAAATTTTGTATATTCACACATATATCTGACGAAATTAACTTGAAACTGACAATGACAATAAAACCAGCGAAAAAACATAAAGCGCCATTAAAATATTCTTGGAAAGACTGCCATTCCATGCGAAAAGTAACAACCCTGTTTGAAAATATTCTTGTATAATATAATATAATATGTTGCTATTCTTAGAAATGCAAGGGGTAAAACGTAAAACAGTTTTATTCTCGAATAAATGGCCATTTATTCTAAGAATAAAATTCATTCTCGTTTGTTCTAATTCACCCTTAATAACGTAATTTACTCGGATTTAGATATAATTAATTTGAAAAGATTCAGTTCCTTTTTATAAGAAAGTATATATTAAATGTTAAAAGAAATTTTCCTTAAATTTGGGCCTAAGAAAATAACTTTTTTTATAGGATAGAGTGATAAACGAGAACACGTCCACCTGATGGTAAGTGGTTGCTGTGGCCTATAGACATCTACATTTATCCTCATTTGCGAATCACAATGCAGATGCGTTGTTACCCGTGAGAACTAAGATGGAATGCCTCTTTTCCAGTAAAAAGGGTCTCCGGTTCTCTACACTCACCATACGAAACACAGCACTTTGCGCTCACAGGTGACAACGCATCTATAGCATTCTTTACTTGAATTTGGTTGCAGGTGTCTATAGACTAAAGTAGCCAATTAACATCCGGTAAGTTCAGTAACTTCATTTGTTGCTTTATTTTCTACGTGCGATCCACACATGTATAAAGAGCAATCAATTATCTAAAGAATGAGGCTATACAGACAAAGCTGAGAAAATTGATCCAGTTACCGAACTCAAATCTTATTATTGGAAATCAGAATTACAAGTGCGAAATTGTCTCGGCTATGCGCTCACCAATCCGTCTGCTCAACTAATATGAGGAAATATTTCAAGAAATTCATCATTTACGTGTCAAAGTGGAGAAGAATAAATAAAGAAGGAAATTATATAGGTGATAATCATTGATAATGTTGTAGAAATTTCAGAGCACATCTGCTATTTTCTGCAGACTTCCAAAAAGGAGACGGTACTCAATACGACTGTATGTTTTTTTTTATGTTTCTTACCTCATAACTTTATATTGGGTGAACCGATTTTGATGATTCTTTTTTATATGAAAGCTGATAGTTTTAGTGTGGTCCCATATGAATTTGATCAAGGTCAGACCAATGGTTATTGAGTTATTCTTAAATAACTTATATTGAAGTCGGCTGTAAAAAATTTTTAATTTTAAATTATTATTAGATCAAATTATCGAATTATAGAATTATGCGCACGTAAATACAGCATTTTATTTTATTTGATGGTGCATTCTTGAATGGAAAGTCCAGCAGTGACTTTATGAGACGGATTTTTAAAATTTTTATTTGATTATATCAATCAAAAACTATTATGTATGCAATAAATTTTAAAATCAAGAAATAATAACTATTTCATATTATTCCTATATTTTTATTTAATTTAATTAATAATATTTATCAGTTCTTTAAACGCAACCGCTGGACATGAGCCTGGATCATTGTTGGAATGATTTGTCTCAATCGTCGTGCTTTAACTTTAACTTAACTTTACACACAATCGCAGAACCAGACGTCTCGCAAATTTCACGCTGCTGCACAACGCGTGTTCTGCGTCCGGTGTAAACGAGATGGTTATATCACCTCTATTGGAAGCCATTAATTTTTTTTAGGATCTTACAGAGTCGTCTCCTACAACACACACGGGACGAAAGGGGATGTCGGATTGTCTTACGCCACCACAATACGGCCTATTATTGCTTTAATGTATTCTGAATAAACAAAAAAAATATGCGAATAATAATAAGATCACACAGCTGACTCGTGGAGATAAGCAACATGTCGGTTCTCAGTTAATCCTTTTCGTTGCGTCCCTTTACAACAATGGGTCTCATTAAACAATAGATCAAAGCCTCACCTTTCCATATAATTTAAATAAGTAATCAGATGAAATAACAAAGAAATGGCGTTGAATATTAAAGATATGATTTTAATGAAAACTTAAAGCGACTTCAAAAAACTAAGAGGAATAAAATAATTTCCAAATTATAGATTCAAAACTAGAAAGATATAGTATTTTTGTTAAAATGTTTATGGTACCACCTCTCAAGTATAACCTATTTAATTAAAATCGGTTAAAATTTACAAATATATCATATAGTCATACCATACATACATCGAAAATCATACAGTCGAATTGAGAACCTCCTCTTTTTTTTATAATATATTGCGTCGATGTGAAAAAACCACTGGTGATAGATACAAAGTAGTCGTGCGAGGAAGAAAACTTCTGGAAAATTTCATAGTATGGTAAATAACGAGTCAAAGATCATTTTTACTTTTAAGGAGACATTTCAAATTAGTCGTTAGGCTGACAAACCAACCACTTCTTGATTAAAACCGTAGATCGATATAGGTGTATAAACACCCATATTTATACTTTAAATATAATATAGCTACAGCCGCAGCCATCTAGAACTAGCAACCACTTACCATGTGAATGGAAGGGTATTTTTGTTTGTCACCCTAACTGCTATAAAAATTATTAATACCTTGCCTGCGTTTATCATATATACCGTATAAATTTTAAAACACATTTTGAAGAAATTCCATTTGAGATTCTAAAACAATACGTGCCATTATCTTCATCATTATTACGGCTAATTATAATTCCGTAGCTGAACAAAAGCCTTCCTTGTAGATTTTCTCGTTACGAACATTTTCAACGCAGCTTCAATTCCCCTGTTATTGCAACTGTTTATGAGCGACGGTAGCGACTTACCATCAGGTCAATGGCATGCTCATTTGCCTCTATTTATTAAAAACACAGTACTTAGTATGGTTTGTACACGTTAACCACACGAGTACATGTTATTATAACGTTTTTTTCACTGCTTGCAGCAAAAAGAGTAGTTTAAAGATTCATAGTTTCCCATCGCAGTCTAGATGATACAAAAGAAATAAGAAAAAATGTCATTAATGATTTCTTATAATTACCAGAAAAATACTTAAAATTTGTTTATGCAATGTTTGCAAATGAAAACTAATTTCGCGATGTTTTTTATTCTTCTTCGAATAAACCATGCACAAAGAAAACTATAAATTACTAACAAAAAATCACAATTTAAAAAATAAATAAAATTATAAATAATTTTTAATCATGATGTAGTCTCTTTGTATGTAATAGGTTAATTATAACATTAGGCACTCTTGCCATAGTTGCCACGCGCGGCAGGCGGGTTGGTGACTGCAGTTTTTATTATTTCTTGTTAGGAAGATGCAACTGCCATCTTATGTTTAATTTTCCTATGTCGGCAGTGATAACACAGAATGGTAATGACACTACGTAAATGATACTGGCTGGTATAAAACTAAGGCTATAAGTTTTTAGATTAATAACACATAATATTTAGGCAGAACAGTACAAGTACAAATTTCAATAACAACTGTGTCAATTTAGAGCTGGCTAGCAGAACTCACTTATAATGATAGTAACATTATAAGATTATAAGATCTTATTGCAATAAAAATATAATGTGTGAGGGTGTACTTTTGTATAATAATCTACCGGATACCATAAAAGATTGTAATAGTATTAAGCATTTTAAGAATAGACTAAAATCATATATTGTAGATAAAATTTCATAACTGCATATCTTCAATTTTGAACATATCAGTAATTGCATTAATACAATATTCATTATCAGTAATTGCATTGATATAATACATACATATGTTTGCACTAAGTAAGAAAAAGAGTAACAAATTAATTAAGGATATACATACAAGAATAAAACATAATAGAATTATATAATGCATGCTACCGTGTAAATACTGGTAATATTATTTTGTATGTATACTTAACCTCTGTAAAAGTGAACAATGTGTTCTTTAAGAGAAATAATTGTCTTTAACCCGAACATAGGTCAACATTGGTTGTATGCATATTTACATAAATGCAGTATTTTTATTTAATTATTCACATAGACTCACTTGAAAGCTATTATGAATATTATTCTTAATTACAAAAGAGATTCAGCAATTAAAATTTATATCAACGTATGACTAAGATAATTCATATTTAACTTATTTCATTAAATAAAATAGAAAAAAGTCAAAACCCATTTGTTCAAAGTTCTCTGTGTGGAATTTGGCGTCAACCATGCTTCGACCAGTAAAGTAAGTTAACGGGCTACATACAGTCTACTGGTGGGCATAAGCTTCCTCTCCTTTTCGAGGGTTTTGAAGTAGGGAGAAACTACACCGCAATAAGCGTTGGCGGACTTCAAATGTATTGGAAATATTTTTTCTCAGATATCTCATCTCTCATCATCTCACGATGCTTTCCTTCACAATCGACCACGTGATAAATCATAACTTAAAATTAAATTTAACAATTTTGTTGATGTCTGCGGGGATCGAATTACATTTTCCTACAATCAAATTCAACGACTTTTGAAATATGATATAATATCCTAGTGTACAAATTTTAATACATATTCAATCTTTATATATAGACTTATAACTTGCTCGTAACTAAAATGTATTTTCTGAACAACACTTAAAACGTGAACAGCGAGTTCACATAGCGTTCTGCATTGAATTTCATACTATCTGAGACGAACTTGCAAGAAACTTTTAATATACTCATTAAATTTCTCGAATAGACTGAAGTAGCATAAGTTTAAAGTGAGTTCAAGCAATTATTCGTTTACGAGTGAATTTGACTGCAGCTAGATGTCCGAGCACTACATAAACGATTCGAAAATATCAACAACATTATGTAGGTTAAATACATTATATTTTTGTTACACCCAGCCTTTTTATGTTTATAAATTTATACCAACTAAAAAAAACAAAGATAAATTTGATAAAACTTCGATTTATACACCAGTAAGTATACCAAGGGTAAGCTTTTCTCCCATTTAAATCGCGAATAAAGTTGTGTACCGTTTCTCCGTACTATGTAAAGTATAGCTTCACTTGGAATAGTAGATGCGAGTAGCAAAAGAATGATGAACAAATATAAAACGTGGAAAATAAATATTCCGATCCGAGTACGTATCCGAGTTGTTGCTGTCAACGAGCGATACTGTTATACACACATATATATATATATATATATATATATATATATATATATATATATATATATATATATATATATATATATATATATATATGTGTGTGTGTGTGTGAAATGTTAATTTAATGCTTTAATTGTTATGTGTGAGTTTGCTAGTGAGAAGCGATTGTTTTAATGTGCGCAGATTTCCCCCTGCAAAAAATGACAGACAGTTCTACATCAAGAAATAACAGTACGGCTACTCCCTTCCGCTCCTTTCCAACGATGGTCTGTGTTGCTCTATGACTTCATACTACAAATCCAATCAAGTAAAGAACGTTTTTTAATTTATTTTTTATTTACGAAAATAATACACCGCAGAATCATTAAATATCCAACTATAAGGGGATTAGTTTCTATTGACTGTAAATTCGAACTGTGCGGATGATACGGAGAGAATGGACGTCGCTGAAACCCGCGTAAACTCGAGTAAATAAGATTATTTTCTTTTCGTTTCATCTTCTTTCATACGAAAAATTAGAACGCGTTTATATTTATTTCATTAAAAACAATATCATCTATTTATCCATTTTTAAAGCTGCGTTTAAACGAGACATGTGAGAGAGATCGGAGCGGTGCGAGAAGGCGAGGCGGAGATATGAAACAGGGTGATTCCTTCCACCAAAGCTGTACGAGGAAACTGAGCGTAGGGAACTCTTTTTACAATTGATTTGCGAGGAAACGAGGTGCGGTTTAAGCGTCAATCATACCAGCTTTAAAACATCCCTTTAACTCATTCCTTACACGCTTTCCGCGATCGCGTCCCTCGCACATATATCGAACCTCGCTCTGCAAAGCCCTTTTTCATCAGCGCTGCGCTCGCTCAAAGGCAAGGAAAATTAAGTCATTCTAAGACAGGCTACGCAAACGATTATTTGAAACATATTTTTCATTTGTATAAAACACTGGCCAGTTATAAGTTATTTTAAAATGGGATTATTTAGAAGAAATATACTGTTGTTCTAATTTCAAATTACTCTCTACATCTATACAAATAAATAAAATTGAAGTGTCTGTTTGTAATGTTAACATAACAGCTTTTTACGCAATGCATATGAATGTATATACGGTACTAATAACAAAAACAATTTTTTTTTTAATTTTGTCTGTCTGTCTGTCTGTTCCGGCTAATCTCCGAAACGGCTAAACCGATTTCGACGGGACTTTCACTGGCAGATAGCCGATTCTAAGGAATAACTTAGGCTACTTTTATTTGAGAAAAAGAATAAGGGTTCTGGGCAATATAATTAAATCCCTCAGTTACACGCGGGCAAAGTCGCGGCGCACAGCTAGTTTTAATATATAATTAGCTGTTCCCCGCTACTTCGCTCGCGTGTTAGGGTTTTTATTTTTTTGCGCGGAACCCTAATTCTTTTTCTAAATTAGCCTAAGTTACTCCTTATGACATCAACTATCTGCCAGTGAAAGTCCCCTCAAAATCAGTTCAGCCGTTTCGGAGATTAGCCGGAACAAACATACAGACAGACAGAGAAAAATAAAAAATAAATTATTTTAGTTATAAGTACCGTATTTACTTTCATATATATTTAGTAACCAGCTGTCATTTTGACATTACAAACAGACACTTCAATATTATTGATTTGTATAGATATCTAATAGGACAAGATTGGAATATCTTGTTTTAATGAAAAATATATCTGCGTCGGAAGCATTTTTGAAATCAAATTCGCTTCAAACCGAACGAATTTTTTTTTACTTATTATAATTATTTGAGAGATTTTAAATAATAATGATATGGATAATATTACTTAATCTACGGACAACCATTCTAAGGCAACAGTATACCGCTGTTATAACAAATTACCGCACAGTCGAAACACTTCGAGATATGAAGAAAAATGTGGTGGCCATTTGACGGCTGTTAATAACTGTGAATAGGCTATATAAGAAATTCAGCACATATTGAAGATTAAATCTGTAAGCGTTTACGATTCTGTATGAACACCTTTATGATAGCCGATAGTTTTTTTTTTATATGATAAGGGTGACAAACGAGCACACAGTCCACCTGATGGTAAGTGGTTGCTGCGGCCCATAGACATCTACATCTATCCTCTATTACAAATCAAAATGTAGATGCGTTGTCACCCGTGAGGACTAAGATGGAATGCCTCATTTCCAGTAAAAAGGGCCTCCGGCCACCTGCACTCACCAAGCGAAACGCAGAGGTAAACCTCTACTTCACGCTGGTTTTCTGTGAGGTCGTGGTACCACCCCGGTTCGAGCCGGTCCATCCGTGCAACAGCAAAAGCTGCCGCGTGGCTCTACCACTGTTAAAAGTTAGTTACCGCATACCTCACTGATTCTCAGCAGCAGGCCCGCGTAGAATAGGCCGTGGCATGATTACTAAATTTGATGCTTCAAATCAAAGCCTTCTGTCTCGTCTCGGCGTTTTTACGGGCAATCAATCTTGGAATATTCCAAACAATTTAAAATGAAGTGCAAGTTGACGTTTTGGCTGTATCTCGCCCAAGTAAAGAAATAAAGCGATCGAAAAGCGCAGGGAAAATTTTGGCGCATCCCACCAGCTTCACTTCTCTCTTCTATGGCCTCTATGGCTTGCCGTATTGAAAATTTGGTAGTGTTAAATGCGTTCCCGTGGCTAGGCGAAGGGCGAAGAGATGAAAACCATGAGGATTAAGCCAGATTTCTCTACGTACAAAAATAAAGCCTAAATTTAATTGAAAATTATATGTGTAGGTTATTTTAACGAAACCATATTTCTTTTTGTTTATTTCAATTTAAAACTAAGCTTTAATATTTTTCACTCCTCTCAATTTTTCCAAAATTTCAAATTTATTTTGAGTAGTTATCAGGAAGATGCTGCTGCCCATTTTCTGTTTTAGTTTCCCTCTGTCTCCTCTTACGACATCTACAGGACGATATGGGATAGTTTATATTCTTACACCGCTACTATACGGAATAATACCATGGGGTCATATTTTAACGTAATGCCGAAAGTGGTTTGGGCCTATTAATTTAAGTAAAAATACGTGCAAGGTTTGATAACGTTACAAGCTTTTAATGGGAGTTGTACAAGCAATTACAAGTTAAAACACGTGTTGCTAACACTGAATCTCTAAATTGTCGTGAACATGTTATTTGTCGCTTGTCTCTCAGTTTGTAAGCAATTTGTCTTCTTATTGGTGTAAGATCTTATTGATGTACCGAAAAACAAACACATGTGTTTATCGAAGGTTGACCTTGAAGATTCTTCGTTATCGTTAGTTATTTCGTAGACTAGATGTTAAGATAAATATAATTTTATATTAACTCCACACTAGGATTTTCTCCTGTGTGGTGTGGGTAGTTTACATACATAGATTTCACAAGGACAAACATCCAGACCCACAACAATTATTTGTAGGCAATAAAAATGCTTGTTCCGTGCGGGATTTGAAACTGCGGCCTCAATGCTGCAACTCATAGCAATGCCACTGTTCCACGGAGCATATCTATATATTATTATGTAAAGAGAAAACTTTTTAACTTAACTTTTAACAGTGGCAGAGCCACGCGGCAGCTTTTGCTGTCACACGGATGGGCCGGCTCGAACCGGGGTGGTACCACGAACTCACAGAATACCAGCGTGAAGTAGAGGTTTACCTCTGCGTTTCGCTTGGTGAGTGCAGGTGGCCGGAGGCCCTTTTTACTGGAAATGAGGCATTCCATCTTAGTCCTCACGGATGACAACGCATCTACATTTTGACTTGTAATTGAGGATAGATGTAGATGTCTATGGGCCGCAGCAACCACTTACCATCAGGTGGACTGTGTGCTCGTTTGTCACCCTTATCCTATAAAAAAAAAACTTCGTACGCCTCTTAAAGTAAGTATTGTGAGAAATGGCATAGTTAAAGGTTTTATGCAGAAGACTGAGTAGCTAGTCAATTTTTGTGTAATACTAGCGATCTGCCCCGGCATCGCACGTGTGGTTTCTGGATCTCGACAACAGCGCCACCTAGCGGGTCCAATTGTGAATCTAAACCATCCAGGAATCCACTACAACCGCACACGAAATTTCATCAAAATAAAATGTTAAATTAAATGAAATAAATAAATTTATCATTAGGACTTCTCCTAATGATAAATTTATTTATTTCATTTCGGGGTCGGCCATTCTGAAGAAGAATTCAGGGATTACAAGATAATATTTAGTTTTGTTAGTTATAAATTGCACCAAAGCACTTTTAGAATTAGTGATAATAATTAATTTCAAATTAATTATCCGTGAGCGTCTAGGATAAGCTAGCTTGGTACAACCAGTGCACCGAGTCACGCCAGAGTCAAGACTACTCGCTAGGTCCTTTTTTATATTCATTGCAAAACAAGTCGAAGAGTGGGGCGGTGGTGAAAATCGAGTGGCGTGCTGGGTGGCGTGATCCGGTGCACGTGTTGTTTAAAATTTTTGCTATACCGGCGTACTACGATGCCGCCATCATGCCTTCGTATATCCTAATGTCGGCTGTACACGCTCGTCGAGACATCACGAGACAGGCCTAGTACAAGTGTGTACATGGTGCCCTCTTCGCGTCGCATCGCGTCTCGCGGCCCTCGTTTGCTCTCGAAAGCGTATCGGTATTTTGCTTTCGAGTCAAAGGGTCTCGTGAGTCACGTGAAGAAAACGAGAACGCGCCTGCACATATGTACTTTTTTTATAGCATGAGGGTGACAAACGAGCACACAGTCCACCTGATGGTAAGTGGTTGCTGCGGCCCATAGACATCTACATCTATCCTCGTTTGCGAATCAAAATGCAGATGCGTTGTCACTGTGGACAGTTGGTATCATTGCCTTACATACACAAGAAACAGAAAAATAAGAAAGTTGTGTTTGTTCCAATAAATGAACATCGCTTGGAGAGGTTTAGAAGTAATATAATAAAAAGACTTCCATCACTTTCATTTAAAAACAGTGCTAATTATTTGTATAATACGTTATTTAAAATTATAACTTGCGAATTTAGTAGGATATTTACTTCTAAAACTTCCTCTTTTAACAGTCGCAAATCATTTAATGAATGGGCGACAGTAGGAATTTATAAGAGTAGGCGAAAGTTATACGAGCTTTATAATGAAAGATCATTAAATAGTAGTGTTATATTTGGAGATTATGTAAAAACATATTCTAAAATATTTAAAAAAAGTGTGCGCCACAGCTAAGGCTTTACATTTAAGTTACAAAATTAAAACTGCATCTAACAAAATTAAAATGACCTGGAGAATAATAAATAGTGAAACGGGCAAGATCAAACCGCGCAACTCGGATTTTCAATTGAATATTAACAATAATTTAACCCGATCTGATCAAGAAGTTGCTATGGCTTTTAAGAAACATTTTACTGATGTTCCTTTTTTGACAACTAAATCATTAAACTCTTCTCCTACTACTTGCATTACAACGCTTGTTCAAATACTTTTAAGTTCCATAGAGTAATTGCCAAAAGATATCGTTAAATATTTTAAAACTATTGATGTTAAGAAAACGGCAGATTTATGGGGGATTTCCGTTAAAGTTATTTTATCTATAATAGATATAATAGCACCTTATCTAGCCACTATATTTAATACAAGCGTCTAATCTGGTGTGTTTCCTGATTTGATGAAACATAGTAAAGTCATACCTTTATTTAAATCTGGTAGTACATTAGTCCCCGCCAATTTTAGACCAATTTCTGTTCTACCAACATTTAGTAAAATTTTTGAAAAAATAGTTTTAGATCAGATGTTAAGTTTCTTTAATATTAATAAATTGCTACATAGAAATAAATTCGGTTTTACAAGGGGTCGCTCGACAACTGACGTTGGAGTTGAGCTTATTAAACATATTTTTTGTGCATGGGAGAATTCAGAGGATGCTTTAGGTATATTTTTTGACCTTTCCAAGGCCTTCGACTGCGTTCACCATGAGACATTAATCAGGAAGCTACAGTACTAGGGTGTCAAGAACACAGCGCTTAAACTTATTATTTCATATTTAAGTAATAGAATGCAGAAAGTTATTATCAATCGTAAAAGTTCTTGCGGCTCACCTGTACTAATGGGTGTCCCTCAGGGCTCGATTCTCGGCCCATTCCTATTTCTAGTGTATATTAATGACTTACCTTCTCTTGTAGAGGATAATCATGATATAGTATTATTTGCTGATGATACTTCCTTGATTTTTAAACTTAAACGTCAATCATTTAAATGTGACGAAGTGAATAATGCTATATCAAAATTAGTGCATTGGTTTAATGTTAATAATCTGCATTTGAACGGAAATAAAACTAATTGTGTTAAATTTACAACAACGAATGTTAAAAATCTGAATACCAATGTGTTTTAAATGGGGAGGAATTGAGCCCTGTTGTGTCCACTGTTTTTCTTGGCATCACTCTTGACGCAAAGCTTCAGTGGGGCCCCCATATATCCAAATTAGCAAGCAGACTAAGTTCTGCAGCCTATGCTGTAAAAAATATTAGAGGTCTCACTAGTGTCGAGACAGCTAGATTAGTTTATTTTAGTTATTTCCATAGCATAATGTCTTATGGGATTTTGCTATGGGGAAATGCGGCTGATTCAGAAAATATTTTTGTTTTACAGAAGAGGGCTATTAGAGCTATTTACAACCTAAAACCGAAAGAGTCTCTTAGAGATAACTTTAAAGAAATAAATATATTAACTTTGGCCTCTCAGTATATTTTGGAAAATTTAATGTATGTTCACAAAAACAAAGGTGGTTTTAGTAAAAAAAGTGATGTGCATTCTGTAAACACTAGGAACAAACACAAGCTAGTGATACCAGTTTCTCGACTCCACAGAGTCAGTAATTCATTCTTGGGGCAATGTATACGCTATTACAACAGGGTCCCGGAAAGTGTACAGGCTCTCGCTATTAGCAAGTTCAAATGTTTAATTAAGTTGAAACTGTATAAAAAGGGTTATTATAGTATAAATGAATACATGGTTGATAATAACCCCTGGGAATGAGGTGATCGCTTCCAAGCTGTTTCTAAAATAAATTTTGTACTTATATAGTTGTATAACCATTATTGTAAAATTTGCTTTAAAAAAAAGTCCCGCTGGGTTTCTTGCTGGTTCTTCCCAGGACGGAGGTTTTTTTTTCGAACCAGTGGTAAAGTAAAAAATGACGTTCAATAAGAATTACACATGTGATCTATATTGAATAAAAAATTATTCTATTCTATTCTATTCTATTCTACCTGTGAGGACTAAGATGGAATGCCTCATTTCCAGTAAAAAAGGCCTCCGGCCACCTGCACTCACCAAGCGAAACGCAGAAGTAAACCTCTTCTTCACGCTGGTATTCTGTGAGGTCGTGGTACCACCCCGGTTCGAGCCAGCCCATCTGTGCGACAGCAAAAGCTGCCGCGTGGCTATACCACTGTTAAACTACTACTGTACTGTACTGTACTGTATGTAGCATTCAATATTGTTAAATAAATAAAAATATAGGCAGTTATATGGTTCTGTAACGGTGAATAAACTATCTTGTAATTAACATATTAATAATGGGGGTCACTGTAGAAGCGTGCTCGTCGCGACCCCTTCCAGCCCTTTTCAGGGCTGCAATTCTACACAGCTGCGCACCCATGCCAACGAGGGTTAGGGCGTCCCCCCAAGGCGATGCACACCAGCTAGTCCCCGTTGGTGTGGAATGCAGCGCGCAAAGCGGCGATGGGGACCGCCACCCGTCACGCACAGCCCGACACGGCGGAAGGTGGAGGACAGAGTGCAGAGTTGGCACGTGGAATGTTAGAGGAGGCATGAAAGATTAGACGAATGAATTGATTGAAATAATGAAAGAAAGAGAATTGGATGTCGTGTGTATGTCGGAGACCAAACGGAAGGGCAGTGGTACTGAAGAGCTCCCTGGCGGGGCGTTAGCTCTATGGTCCGGAGTCCCGGAGAGCGAGAGCCCCCGCCAGGGAGTGGGGGTGCTGCTGTCGTCTTGGTTGGTCGATGTTATGACTGAATATAAGGTTGTGAACTCAAGACTTCTCTGGGTTCGCTTTAAATTGGGACTGACGAAGTTATTCCTTTTGGCTGTTTATGCGCCAGTAGCTTCGTCGTCCAGGGCTGAGCTGGAGGAGTTTTGGGAGAATGTAAGAGAAGTTTTAGATTTGGCTAGGGGAAACGAAAGAATTGTTGTGTGTGGTGATTTGAATGGATGGGTTGGTACCGCTCGACCAGGTTACGACTCGGTGCTTGGAAAGTTTGGCGATAAAAGTGTTAATGATGCTGGCAAGCTTATACTGGCGGTATGCAAGGAAAAGGGTCTTCTTGTGACAAACACTATGTTTGATCACAAGAAAATCCATATGTATACTAGAGAAAGAAAGAATGAGAGAAGTATGATCGATTTGTTCCTGGTGGATGACCGACTGCGAAAACAACGGAACGGAACGGATCACTATCTAGTGATTACTAGATTTAGAATTAGGATTTAGGGTCTGTTAGCGGAATGGCGCTACCGGACGGCAGTAACAGAACCACAGTCGGTCTGTCGCATCCGAAGCTGGAAGCTTCAGGAAGCGGATACCAGGGACAAATGTCATGCGAGGGTAGCCGAAAAGCTTGACACCGTAGATGGCAGGAAAGAACATGGCAGAACCTTAGGGATGGAATGGTAAGTGCAGCGGAAGAAGTGTGTGGAATGATTAAAAGAGGCAGTAGTAAAAGAAGAGATGCATGGTGGAATGATGAAGTGAAAGAAGCTGTAAAGAAGAAGAAAAAAGCATGATTAGACTACTTGGCCTCTATTCATGATAAGGATATGAGAGAGAAGATGAAAGAAAGATATAAGCTGCAGAAAGTTCACACCAAAGCATTGATTGAGGAAGTGCGTGAAAGGTGTAGAATGGAAGCAGACGAAAGGTTGTCGCACAACTTTAAAGAGAACTCCAAGCTCTTCTGGAAAGAGGTTGGAAGGACCCGAAGTGGTGCGACGGCCTTAGGAATGAACAAAGTGCTTTCGAGAACTAATGTCGTCCTCTCAGAAAAATCGGACGTCATGCAGCGATGGAGCGAATTTTATAGAGAAATATATGCGTGTGATGATCTTAGTGAGGGATCCGGGGATGACGCCGTGACTGGTACGCCAGACCCGGACCTCCATGACACTGAGGTCATCAGTATGAAAGAGATTGAACGTTCGATTCGGAGTTTGAAATGTGGTAAGGCTGCGGGACTAGACAGAGTTACTGCTGAAATGGTCAAGTATGGTGGGCCTCGCGTCTGGGACAGCTTTCATCTGCTGTGTAATTTGTGCTGGCGGACGGGGGATGTCCCGGATGATTGGCGATCCGCAGTTATTGCGCCTTTATATAAAGGTAAAGGTTCACATTTTGACTGCGGGTACTTTCTGGCGATCAGCTTGACCAGTTTAGCAAGTAAAGTTTACTCGAAGGTTTTGACACGTTTAGGATGCAAGAGAAATCGGAAAGATTTCTATGGGAGGCACAATGCGGATTTAGACCTGGAAGAGGATGCACGGATCAAATGTTTTCTCTCCGCATGATCACGGAAAGGCTTCTGGCTGCTAACCAGAAGATTTTCTGTGCTTTTGTAGATCTTGAGAAAGCATTTAATAAGGTTCAAAGGAAGAAAATGTGGGAACTGTTGCCGGGGTATGGTGTGGATGGTCGATTGCTAAGGGCTGTGCAGTCACTTTATTGTGACTGTAAAGCCTGTGTACGGGTAGGGCATGACCTGTCACCCATGTTTAGCGTCCAAACGGGCGTAAAACAGGGTTGTGTCATGTCTTCCTGGCTGTTCATACTGTATCTCGACAGCTGTTTACAGAAGATGTTTGGGTGTGAAATTGGGTGACATTAAAGTAAATTGTCTGCTGTATGCTGATGATGCAGCGCTTATTGCACCATCAGATGCAGAACTGCAGGCATTAGTCACGTGTATGAAAGAGGAATTTGAAATTAAAGGTCTCCGTTTGAATGTAATAAAACTAAGGTTCTGGTATTTGAAAGGGACGAAGAGAGAACAAAGTGTGAAATATGGGTAAATGTGGAATGTCTAGAACAGGTAAATGAAATTGTATACTTGAGGAGTGCTTTTAGCCGGGTTGGAAGATTTGATTTAGATGTGGACAGGCGTGTCGCTGCCGGGAACAAAGTCAATGGTGCCCTGACTGCGTTAGTCAAAAGGCAAGGCGTAGTGTATAGTGCACGCCTTGCAATTCATAACGCAGTGTTGGTACCGACTTTGTTATATGGCAGCGATACCTGGGTATGTCAGAAGAAGCATAAAAGCAAGTTGAATGCAGTGGAGATGCGATCTCTTCGTAGAATGTGTGGCGTTACCATGGCCGACCGAAAGCGAAACGAAGAGATTCGCAATATGGCAGGTTTGAAAGATGACCTTATCACAAAAATTAATAAGGACGTGCTTCGATGGTTTAGGCACGTTGAGCGAATGAGTGAAGACCGAATGGTGAAGAAAATAAATAACGCGAAAGTTAATATTAAAAGGTGTCGAGGTAGACCGAAACTAACTTTCGAAGACCATGTGAGCAAATTGCTCGAAGAGGGGAGGGTCAAGAGTACTCGGATACCTTTTTTTTTATTGGAGAGGGGGCAAACGAGCATGCGGCTCACCTGATGGCAAGTGACTACCGCCGCTCATGAACAACTGCAACACCAGGGAGGGAATTGCAGATGCGTTGCCGGCCTTTTAAAAAGGAGTACGCTCTTTTTTTGAAGGTCCCTAAGTCGTATCGGTCCTGAAAAATCGCTGATGGTAATCGATTCCACAAGGAAGTCGTGCGAGGAAGAAAACATATTCTAAATCGCACAGTGGTGGACCGCCAATCATCCAGATGATGTGGATGGTATCGGGAGTTCTGCCGCGATGTGCGTTCGTGAAATTTGGCGGCTGGGATTAATCCGAACAATTGCTCAGAGCACTCCCCATGGTAGATGCGAAAGAAAATGCAAAGAGATGCAACATCTTTTCGCAGCGCCAATGAGTCGAGCCGATCGGAAAGGACTCGGTCGTTGACGATTCGAGCCGCTCTGCGCTGGATGCGGTCAAGTGGAAGGAGCTGGCACTGGGGAGCCCCTGCCCAGAGATGGGAACAGTATTCCATGTGAGGCCGAACCTGCGCCTTGTAAAGTTGCAGGCGGTGTGCCGGCATGAAATACTGTCCCGCTCTGCTGAGCACGCCAAGCTTTTTAGAGGCCAATTTGGCCTTCTTTTCCAAGTGACCACGAAACTGCACGTCACTCGATATGTCGACGCCGAGGATTCCGATACTGGCTGAGGCAACCAGGGGAGTGCCTTTTCTTTTAGCGGTAAAAACCGAAACTTGTGTCTTCTGAGGATTAAACTGGACTAAATTTAGTCGCCCCCAGTTCGAGACTTTATCCAGCAAAGGCTCGACTTCAGACACAAGTTTGTTCCGATACTCGGAGACGTTTTCCCGAGAAATATTAGCACGGCCGGTGTATAGATCATCACCAGTGCTGTCATCCGCATAGCAATGAATGTTACCAGTTAGCAACATATCATTGATATGCAGAAGAAACAGCGTTGGTGATAGCACACAGCCTTGTGGAACACCAGCGTTAATAGGCTTTTAGTCAGAACATGCAGCGTCTACAACGACCTTGATGCTCCGATCTGCAAGGAAGCTGGTGATCCAATTGCACAATTTCTCGGGAAGCCCATAGGAAGGGAGCTTCGAAAGAAGCGCTTTGTGCCAACGCCGATCGAAGGCCTTCTCAATGTCCAAACTAACGGCCAACGCCTCCCCCTTGGACTCTACTGCCTCCGCCCATCTATGGGTCAGGTAGACCAGAAGATCACCAGCTGATCGACCCCGATGAAAACCGTTTTGGCGGTCACTAATCAGCTGGTGATCCTCAAGGTACCGGATGAGCTGGCAGTTGATAATGGATTCCATTATTTTGGAGAACAAGGAGGTGATCGCGATAGGCCTATAGTTGGACGGGTCTGAGCGGTCGCCTTTTTTAGGGATCGGTTGGACAAAAGCTGTCTTCCATGAATTCGGGACTACGCCTTGGGAGTAGGAGTACCGGAAAAGACGCGTTAGGACCGGTGCCAACTCCGGAGCACACGTCCTCAGCACAATTGGGGGATCCCGTCAGGCCCACTCGACTTCTGGATGTCCAGGGAGAGAAGTGCTTTGCGAACCGAATGCTGTAAGAACAGCACATCCGGCATGGAGCACTCACACCGTGGGATGGTCGGCGGTGTTTTCCCCCGTCATCAAGAGTCGAGTTGGACGCAAAAAGGGAGCCTAAAAGGTCGGCTTTGTCTTTTGCGTCATGGGCCAGTGAGTCGTCCTCCCTGTGCAGAGATGGTAGTGATGGCTTACAGAAATTCCCTTGGACAGCCTTGCCGAGAGACCAGAATGCACGGGTTCCCGAAGAAAGGCGAACTAGTTTCTCGCCAATTCTGCCTATGTGCTCTGACTTTGCCTTGGCAATAACTCTTTTGAAGGACCTGGAGGCGAACTTATACTTCTTTTTAAGTATGCTGGTGTTTACATCCCGAGTCGCCGAAGCCGCAGCCCAGGCTTGATAACACTCCTGCTTACTGCGTAATGCAGTTTTACAGGAGCGACCAAACCAACCAAATGGAATAAATAGTTCCATTCCCTGTAGCACCACATCAGTGACAGAGTCAGCAACAGCGCTGGGATCATCCGGCGAGAAGCAAACCCGCCCCCATGGGTAGGATGCAAAGAAAGACCGCATTCCGTCCTAATCCGCCGACCTGTTATGCCAAACACGGCGGCAACCTGCAGAACGCAACCGCGAAGGGAGCGTGAGTGGCACCATACTCCGGATCAGACAGTGGTCCAAAGAGCCGAAAGGGGCATCGACGGAAACCTGATATCCGTCCGGATGAGAGGTCAGCAGAAGGTCCAACAGGGAAGGTGTATGATCCTCCACATCCGGAATCCGCGTAGGCGAAGTAACCAGTTGTGTCAGACCATATGCCAAGGCAAAGTCATAAACAGATATCCCTGCATAATCGGTTAAACGTGAACCGAGCCATTCGGCATGGTGGGCGTTAAAATCGCCAAGGATCACGATCTCTGCGGATGGGACCTGTTGTAGCAAGGAATCTGTTGCCATTTGGACGTGGTCGATGAGACGGTCTGTTTCGGCATTAACGCTATGGGACATATAGAGGCACCCGTAGACGCGCGGATGGTCGTCGCTGTTTACGCGTAGCCAAAGGATGGACAGGTCCGAACCTTCAAGACTGCCGAGGCGTCGAGAATAGATGTCCTCTCTGACATACACGCAAACTCCAGCCCGAGGCACAAAAGAGTGCTCCAATTTATACCCCGGGTAGGAGAGATACGAAATATCAGCCGGAGAGGATACCTGCGTCTCTAGACGTGCATGTATGAAGAAGTTAATGAATCTGAAAGAAGCAAAAGAGGTATGTAAGGATCGTGACACTTGGCGATCTGTTCTCTCTGGCTACCCCGTCAGGGATTGTGCGTGAAGATAAGTAAGTAAGTAAACATATTAATAATGAACTGTATTATAACTATCTACTATCTTTTTCTTCGTCATGGCTAATTAATTTTCTTTTAATGATAAATGTGCAAAAAATATAATAACTAATATCACAAAGGCACAACGCAGCAATAGGTTCATCAGGTCGCAAGTCCATAGCAGCGGGCATCCGAAGTTTAAGTGATACAACGAGTGTGTATATGGTGTGTTCTCGTGCCGAGCCTCTACGCGACGAGAGGCACGCGAGGCGACGATACAAGCGTGTACAGCCGCCATAAGAGTTGAAAGTGAAATACAGTTTGTTTAATATACAAAATTAAGCATTTAATGAATTACGGTCGAATTTAGACCATTGGACGACCACTAGTACAGATAAAATTTGGAGACTGAAGTAGCTCACGTCCATAGGAAATACTGGAACTTTAAATTTTCTCTGACACCACTATGTGGTGATAGGATCGACCACTGGTTATTGATAACCATCTAAAATTGCAAAGCTATTTTACCAAATTATATTGGTCGTGTTTCGGCATGATGCTTGGTGAAGCTGAATAGCGAAAAAACCCTGGTTGGCTTTATTGCACCAGTTGGTAACTAGGTAAGAGTTTCGCCGCAAGCTTCAGATCAAGCTCTCACTGGCAAAGCAATTCCAGCCATGTCCCTTTCAATTGCCTTTCTCCAGAATACATCGCTCTGTTGAAGATTGCACTCCAATCTCAGCACAGTCCACCACTATCTTGAAATTGAGAAGCTGCACAAC
Organism: Parnassius glacialis; assembly: GCA_033319125.1. Classification (NCBI taxonomy): domain Eukaryota; kingdom Metazoa; phylum Arthropoda; class Insecta; order Lepidoptera; family Papilionidae; genus Parnassius; species Parnassius glacialis. The sequence goes on along the minus strand of JAVANC010000025.1, from coordinate 16,783,715 downwards.
ACAATTTGAATGTCCGTTGAATGCGGTGCATCTATACATCGAAGTACGACTTCCTCCTTCGTACCAGAGTCTGTATGTACGTCCACATTGACACGTGTTGGTAGCGTTCCCAACACCCTAAAGACCCTATAAATTTTCGACTCTTTGTGTGACGGTTAACACAGGTATTGTAACATTCTTTATACCAATGTTCATTAACTGCACAGCGAATTTTGAACCACAATATTATCCAAGGCTTTACTATATTTTATGAAACTGTCTACCACGGACGTTGGCTTAACTGCCATCGAAACATCAACAAATATTGTTTTACTTGTTTATTAATAGAAGATGTACTAGCGACCGATTGAATGTAAAAACTACATTCAAACGCCGGGTCTAAACTTTAGGGGTTAGCTAATTAAAGTAAGGTAACCACTGCGAGGTTATCACGAACTTCTCTCCAACCTAACTAATGCACACCAGCTAGCGTATGCTTGGAAAGACCGTTCTGCAGCATATAATTTAAAAGACTAGTGTTAAGCATGTACATTATAATTGAACAATTATCCGCAAAAGTTATTGTAAATTTTTTACTTTTCGTGGTATAGATATATTGTCAGGAACTGTTGCTAGGTATTGCATTTAGTCTAGTTATATTAATGGCTATTCTACGAGTAAGCTACAAAAGAGCTTTTTTAAATTTAGTTTGCAATTGTTTCATATTTAACCAGAGCAATGATTCTTCAATTATCAATTATTCCGCAAAAATTAGTCTTATTTGTTTTATATATTAAAATATAGGATTAAATATATAGAATATAACGACATAAACGACAGCATCCTAATGGTAGGTTGCCGACCGCGAACTCAAAGTCGTGAGTTCAAATCCGCCTTACGATTGCTATAATGAACCTACTAACACAAGCATTATACGCTTACCTGGAATGATTAACGGGAATATTAGTAATGTTTAAAGCATTGCTAGTATTTTTATAAAAAAACAAACAAATAAAGTTGATTTAAACTTTCAAATGCAGAAATATTCATCATTTGTCCTGTTATTTAATGTCTACTAAATATGTATACTAGTAAAAAAATTTAATTATACGTAACATTCCAAATAAATTCTTCACGAAATTCCATCGGGGGCTTTCCATTTTATCGCTAGCATTTTATTCCTTGGAAAAATATGATTAAGAGAAAACTTATTATCGCAGAAAAGAAAATTAATTTCTATTCCTGTCTCGTCATGATTAAGTTTATGAAAGAAATAACCAACAGATGTAGGGTGAACAAGTTTCTTAGGCGAAATTCCATTTACATTGATAAAAAAAAAACTTTCAATGTGATTTTGTTTTAATTATAACTCGTACTCGTAGCTATCGGAATTCTATTGATGAAGATAGGCCTGCCCATAGATCGCCACATAGGTGGAATATTTGTCATATTTATTAATTTGAGGTGTTGTCAGGAGGATGCTGCTGCTAATCTCCTGTTTCCTTTCCCTCTGTCGCCTCTTACGACACTCATGAGATGATCTTCACCGCTACGACACGTCATAAGCATAGGGAATGTGCAGGTATTCTATTTACAATTTTCTAATGCTCTTACTTTCTTAACGCATTCGTTGAAGCTATATTAAAAATTTCAACAAATACTGTCTGAATCAAATAAATATTTTTTCCCATAATAAACAGATTAAACTTTAAACGAACATTAACATTTAAAAGAGGTATGTAATTTATTTAATACAATATAGCTTTCAAATTGGAAGCATGAGCAGCCCATTAGTGAACATGGGCCATCTCCATAGATGAGAGGGTATTTGGCAAGGGGAGGCGAATAATACCGTTCCACGCTTAAGAGCACACATGATTTTAAGCGAAATCAACAAATTGGTAAACATTAAATAGACGTTCAAAATAGAACATAAACCAGTGTTAAATACATCCTATTAATAAATAATAGTTTAAAAGAAACCAAAACAAAAATAACACGCTTTTGTAGATAACCAAACTAAAATGTAGAAAATAATTTTCATACATATACATACATATAATCACGCCTCTTTACCGTAGGGGTAGGCAGATGGAGACTACTTTCCACTTGCTACGATCCTTACATACTTATTTCGCTTCGTCCACTTTCATTATTCCCTTCATACATGCTCTTCGGTTTAGGTTACTCTTGACCTGACCTTTTTTCAAGACGATTTGGTCTAGAAACGTCCTAGGCCTAGGTCTACCCTTCTAACACTTTCATTCACACTCGCCTTATACACTTTTTTCGTCAATTGTTCTTCATTCATTCACTCGACATGGCCAAACCCTCTCAGCTCTCAAATAATTTTCAATAAGTTTAAAATAAGAAAATAGTGATCAACATAAAAAAATCATTTTATTGTTAAAAATCGTGGGGTGCTTTTTTAGGGAATTTTTATGAATATTTGTGAAATTGGCTTTTTATAATTTATTGTAAATGTCCACAAAAATATTTACAACATTCATCAAGCACCACACGCTTTTTTACAATAAAATGATTTTTTTGTTTTAATCACTATTTTCTTATTTTAAACTTATCGAAAATTATTTTAAACTTTTTAGTTCAGTTATCTAAAATAGCATATTATTTAGTTTTTTAAAATTATTATTTATATTCTATTTTTGTTTGACTAAATACAAAAGCGTGGTTTTTTTTAGAACGAAGTTCTTTGACACGGCTTACAGTAAATTAAACCGGCAGAAATCGTAGTTTTTTTAAAGAATTATTCGCAGATCCTGAGGATCCTGACAAGGATAATGGGACAAACTATATTATTGCATTGTCGTCAGTCCTTGATAAGTATGCGAAGTTTCAAATCAATCCGACTTTTTGAAGGGGATGAAAAGCACATTGAAAAATTCCGTTACATAGATACATACCAAGCTAATAAAAGCGTGTTAATAACAAGAAATTACAAGCAAATTTTGCAATTCTAATTTTCCAAGTCCAATTTGTCCTTCTTCCTTTAAGGCCTTAGAACAACAACGAAAGAAAAACGGAGAGCTGTATACATTTCGAGCGATGCTGAAACTATTTTATTTATAAAAGTAGCAGCAAACGAGCATGCGGCTCACCTGATGGTAAGTGCTACCGCCGCCCATGAACATTTGCAACACAAGGGGAATTGCTGGTGCGTTGCCAGGCTTTTAACAACAGTAGACTTTTATTGGTTTTCTTTTATCCTTAATTCGTATCGATTCGGACAAATCGTTGGAAAAATACATGCTTAACTGCTTTACTCACGTACACATCTTTCTTTCTTTATCAGCCTGAAAAGTTAACTGCTAGGCGCATGCATGATCCTTAAATTATGTTGTTGGTTGAAATAGCCGTTCGTTTTTATTCAGATTGTGACGGGTGGAAGGCAAAGGGAAGATCTCCCGCCGGGCAAGGTGTTCTGCCCGGGGAGCGATCAACGCTCCGAGTGGTAGTTCGGAGCTATTCTATATATATTGCTTTAATTTCGGAACTTTGTTAGCGTGATTAAGACTTCGATGTGTTTCGCTTGAGGCGTGATGACAGCGACGCCACATCACCCCACTGCTCAGACCGGAGATTGATAGTACAGTCCGATTGCCGGTGCGTCCTTAATGCCGGTGGGGAATGCATGCTGTGTGCGTAAGGGCAAGTGACGCCGGTGCGAACTAAATGCCGGTGTGTAATGCATACCGTACTACGCACTTGCAAGTGATGCCGATGAGAACGATGACCCGGAGCAAGTGCCAGGATTGCCTTGTAGTCTACGGTGAGTCAAGAAGAAGGCAAGTAATCTGCGAGAGTGCCGTGAAGCAGAGGCGAGCAGTAAGGCTCAGAGCCGTGCCGAACACTGTAGCGCAGAGAGTAGCTTGAAGGAACAGGAAGCATTATTATTCCACTGCTGCGATGAACCTTTGTAAAGCTAGAAGATGGCTTGCAGAAAGTGATGACTATAGCGAATGAATAGGGTACTTGTTGATGATGATGAAGGTTTGAAGTTGTAGTTTCCGAAGGTCACCTATGTAGCCGGTGGAAGGAAAAGGGGAGATCTCCCGCCGGGCAAGGTGTTCTGCCCGGGGAGCGGCCAACGCTCCGAGTGGTAGTTTGGAGCTATTCTATATATATTGCTTTAATTTCGGAACTTTGTTAGCGTGATTAGGCTTCCATGTGTTTCGCTTGTGGCGCGACGACAGCGCTGCCACAAGGTGTTATCAGGATCTCCCTGCTACCCAACTTCTTTTTCATTTTCACTCCTTCGGCTGTAACGACGAGTGCGGGTTGATATGGAGTAGTAGATATTCTTACACCGTCAATACACGGCCAACTCAACTGCGCTGCGTTCGGAAAACTACGACAAATTTTCTTAATTCTTCAGATTTTGATTGACTTACTTTAGAGCCATAAGACGTGCTGAACAATCATTGCGTGTTGCACCTTCACTGCTGGATGTATGAGGAAACTCAAAGCCACTCAGGGTCCAATTTGATTTTTATTTTATAGAATAAGGAAAACAAATGAGCACACAGTCAACGTGATAGTAATGGATGCTGTGACCCATAGACATTTACTGTCATCCTCGATTCAAAATCAAAATGCAGATGCGTTGTCACCCTTGAGGACTAAGACGAAATTCCTCTTTCTAGTAAAAAGGAACTTCCGGTTCTTTACACTCACCCACCATACGAAACACAGAAGCATGAATTTGCTATTTTACGCTGGTATTTTTGAAAGCGTAATCATTTCCAGGTCCAGCTGAACAATTTATGTCTCAACCATAATATAGCCCTAGGGTAGCTTTACCGCCTATAAAAATGGAGGGTAAGCATATGTAGTGAGGGTATCCACAGAAGAACTGGAGTAACTGACATAGCCGAGTGAATCAGTAAGCTGAATTAGCAGAGGCCGATCATATAAATTGCTGGTGCTGCAAAACGCCACCTGGCAGCGTTGGACTCAGTGGAGAGACGTGCAAAGAGGCTCTTTGGTGACCTTGATTTGGTTGAAACCAATCTTGTGGTCCTCGAGCACAGACGCAAAGTAGCCAGTCTCTCGGTATTCTATAGGATGCATTTCGGTGAGTGCGCACAGGAATTACACGCTTTAATTCCCTACTCTCCTTCCCACCATCGGACAACCAGGCGGTCGGCGGGTCTTACCTTTGTTACCTTACCTTTGTTGTCGTAGGTTTGCTTCGTCTTTTGTAATGCGTACAGCAAAGGAGTGGAATTATTTTCCGGCGTCTATCTTTCCGTCCGAATATAATCTGGGCGTCGTCAAGACAAGAGTGAATAGGCTTTTGTTGCGCTAAGACAGTGCGATTTACCATCTAAGGCTGCAACACCACTTACTACCAGGTGGGATCGTGGTCAAGCATTGGCTTAAACTAAGTAAAAAAAAACGATAACTATCTCGTTTACACAAGAGGTCAAATACCCAGAGCGAAGACAATAACTACGACGAATCACTTTATTTCAGTTGTGTTAGTAGTAGAGAAATTCTAATTTCTTTTTTAATTTCTCTGCATTATCGATCTTGATTTGACCTCCTTGCAGGCCACTTATTGAAATGAATACGGGAATTGAGAGACTACGGTATAGAATGTTTCTTTGGGTTTAACTCTCGTATGACTGATGCGTTAAAGAGATCTGAATTTTTATGAAAGCTGTACGGATAGTATTTCAGGGCTTATTATCATCATATAATTAGGATAGGAACAAAATTATGTTTAATTATTATTATACAACGTGTAGAAAAACATTAGGTTATGATATCTCATAATATGCATGTACTAATAAGTAATTGTAGTATACGTATTTTATATTAATGGATTTCAACCATGCTTTAAACTTTAGACCGTATAGGTCTAAAGTAATCACCTTCGTCCGACATTTTATAGTGCTCATAAAAACAGAGGCCGTCAATTATTTTCCATTGGCCTCGATATAAAGTTAAATAAATAAGAGGCAAGCATAGATGCATTCAGTGGATGCAATCATAACATATCGAGATTAGAAAATCATAGACTGCAGACTTCCCGGTTCATCGTGAACATGTTTAATATCATCCCCGCCTTTACGTCAGATTTGATAAATCACAAATATTCTCACTATAGAATACCGATATTTACCGAGACTATAGAAAAGAAAAAAAACATTCAGATTTCAATAAAAAAAAATGGTAGGGTTCTATTGTATACTTGGGATCCTATAATTAATAAAATTAAATCCAAACCTACAAAAATGTGCTTACCACTGCAAGATTTCAAGTCACTGTAAGTTCGTTCTCCAAAGATCGGTATTCAAAAGGTAGCCCAGGATACTTTGAACATCAATAAAAGTAAACACAAACGAAAGGATTGCAGTAACCAAAGTCCACCAATTAAGCTGTGTCGTATTTGTGCTGCAGTGATGTTTCTGCAGCGTTGTTATTTTTTAATAGAATAAAGCTGACATAGTCTGCTTGTTTATCGTCCTTATTCTATAAAAAAATTGCTCACAGTCCATGTAATGGTAAGTGGATGCTATAGTCGATAGATATCTAACTATCCTCAATTGAGAATCAAAATGTAGATGCTTTGTCACCCCTGAGAACCAAAATGGAATGCCTAATTTCCAGTAAAAAGTGTCTCCGGTTCTCTACACACCATACGAAACATAGCAAACATTATGCTGCTATTTTACGCTGGTATTTTGTGCGAGTTTGATTACACTATGACGGAGTAGACCCGTTTGTGCTACAACCATAGCACAGCTGCAGCATGGCTCTACCACATACAGGAACGTTTTCTGGCATTTCCCATAGTCGACACGACACCCACGGCACGAGACGATGAGGCGGTGGGTCACCTAACACCGCAACCACACAGCAGGAAAAAAAGGTTCTCGAGTGGCAGCCTCGTACCGGTAGGCGAAGTATAGGGCAACGTATATAAAGTATAAGTCAGAGTCCAGATCCGCCGCTGGAAGGCTAGTGTTTCTGGGCACTCGAGCGGCTTCATGCCCTTATCGCATTGGACATGGTGGCGTCCGTTGTGCAACTGAAGTTGGAGGCCGCGGAGGAAGGCGCACCATGTATTTTGGTGCGTCTTATAAAGAAATCCATTCTAGAATTATTGATAACAATTTAATAGCACGATAGGTATTACAATGTTTTTGTTCAATATATCGATACGTCCTATGAGGATCTATCGCAGTCCATTACGTTATTAGCACCATCAACTTTATAGCGCCTATCAAGTTTAACTTAGACTAAAATTATATTATTTAAATCATTTTGAGAATAATTTTAAACATCAGAAGTGGAATAGTTTCTAACAATACAGATTACTACTTAAATAGTATAATAAACATTTTTTTTAATTTAAATAACGTCATCCCTATAGTAGAAGTTTTGTTCCTATTGTGTGGAGGTACTTTAGACCATGGACCATTAAGTCAGACTCTTCATTCGTTCCGTGCGGGAATCGAACCCGCAGCCCCGCAATTTATTGTTTGCATTCCGTTACTGAGCCAGATGTTTGTAATTGGTATAAAGGCTGAGTGTTCCTCTTTTAGTCCGTTTTAAAATTGGTTTTTGATAGGCAAATTATTAAATTTAGATACATTCTTTCTTCTTACGGTGTATTCGATCAATACAAGAAACAATACAATTTTCCCGATAGAAAAAAAATACCAAACTATTGCATACCTTAAGCAAAAGCGCAAGGTAATGTTCTACTATCGCCTAAAAATTAAAATTCCAACATTTTATCGAATAAAATCGTATCTAGCAATCATATTATACATATAAATGATATAAAAAGCACATTGTTAGAAAGATAAATAATTGTTGAACTTATTAATAATTTTTTTAAATCGATTAATAGGGGGTCATTGTAGAAGCGTGCTCGTCGCGACCCCTGCCAGCCCTTTTCAGGGCTGCAATTCTACTCAGCTGCGCACCCATGCCAACGAGGGTTAGGGCGTCCCCCCAAGGCGACGCACACCAGCTCGTCCCCGTTGGTGTGGAATGCAGCGCGCAAAGCGGCGATGGGGACCGCCACCCGTCACGCACAGCCCGACACGGCGGAAGGTGGAGGACAGAGTGCAGAGTTGGCACGTGGAATGTTAGAGGAGGCATGAGAGATAAGACGAATGAGTTGATTGAAATAATGAAAGAAAGAGAATTAGATGTCGTGTGTATGTCGGAGACCAAACGGAAGGGCAGTGGTACTGAAGAGCTCCCTGGCGGGGCGCTAGCTCTATGGTCCTGAGTCCCGGAGAGCGAGAGCACCCGCCAGGGAGTGGGGGTGCTGCTAACGTCTCGGTTGGTCGATGTTATGACTGAATATAAGGTTGTGAACTCAAGACTTCTCTGGGTTCGCTTTAAATTGGGACTGACGAAGTTATTCCTTTTGGCTGTTTATGCGCCGGTAGCTTCGTCGTCCAGGGCTGAGCTGGAGGAGTTTTGGGAGAATGTAAGAGAAGTTCTAGATTTGGCTAGGGGAAACGAAAGAATTGTTGTGTGTGGTGATTTGAATGGATGGGTTGGTACCGCTCGACCAGGGTACGAGTCGGTGCTTGGAAAGTTTGGCGATAAAAGGGTTAATGATGCTGGCAAGCTTATACTGGCGGTATGCAAGGAAAAGGGTCTTCTTGTGACAAACACTATGTTTAATCACAAGAAAATCCATATGTATACTAGAGAAAGAAAGAATGAGAGAAGTATGATCGATTTGTTTCTGGTGGATGACCGACTGCGAAAACAGGTGATGGATACGCGAGTGTTCAGGGGTGCTGACCTGGGAACGGATCACTATCTAGTGATTACTAGATTTAGGGGTCTGTTCGCGGGTTGGCGCTACCGGACGGCGGTAACAGAACCACAGTCGGTCTGTCGCATCCGAAGCTGGAAGCTTCAGGAAGCGGATACTAGGGACAAATATCATGCGAGGGTAGCCGAAAAGCTTGACACCATCGATGGCAGAAATGAATGTGTGGAAAGAAGATGGCAGAACCTTAGGAATGGAATGGTAAGTGCAGCGGAAGAAGTGTGTGGAACAATAAAAAGAGGCAGTAGTAAAAGAAGAGATGCATGGTGGAATGATGAAGTGAAAGAAGCTGTAGAGAAGAAGAAGAAAGCATGGTTAGACTACTTGGCCTCTAGTAATGATAAGGATATGAGAGAGAAGATGAAAGAAAGATATAAGCTGCAGAAAGTTCACACGAAAGCATTGATTGAGGAAATGCGTGAAAGGTGTAGAATGGAAGCGGACGAAAGGTTGTCGCACAACTTTAAGGAGAACTCCAAACTCTTCTGGAAAGAGGTTGGAAGGACCCGAAGTGGTGCGACGGCCTTAAGAATGAACAAAGTGCTTTCGAGAACTAATGACGTCCTCACTGAAAAATCGGACGTCATGCAGCGATGGAGCGAATTTTATAGAGAAATGTATGCGTGTGATGATCTTAGTGAGGGATCCGGGGATGACGCCGTGACTGGTACGCCAGACCTGGACCTCGATGACACTGAGGTCATCAGTATGAAAGAGATTGAACGTGCGATTCGAAGTTTGAAATGTGGTAAGGCTGCGGGACTAGACAGAGTTACTGCTGAAATGGTCAAGTATGGTGGGCCTCGCGTCTGGGACAGCTTTTATCTGCTGTGCAATTTGTGCTGGCGGACGGGGGACGTCCCGGATGATTGGCGATCCGCAGTCATTGTGCCTTTATATAAAGGTAAAGGTTCACATTTTGACTGCGGGTGCTATCGGGCGATCAGCTTGACCAGTTTAGCAAGTAAAGTTTACTCGAAGGTTTTGGCACGTAGGATGCAAGAGAAATCGGAAAGATTTCTATGGGAGGCACAATGCGGATTTAGACCTGGAAGAGGATGCACGGATCAAATGTTTTCTCTACGCATGATCACGGAAAAGCTTCTGGCTGCTAACCAGAAGATTTTCTGTGCTTTTGTGGATCTTGAGAAAGCATTTGATAAGGTTGTAAGGAAGAAAATGTGGGAACTGTTGCCGGGGTACGGTGTGGATGGTCGATTGCTAAGGGCTGTGCAGTCACTTTACTGTGACTGTAAAGCCTGTGTGCGGGTAGGGCATGACCTGTCACCCATGTTTGGCGTCCAAGCGGGCGTAAAACAGGGTTGTGTCATGTCTTCCTGGCTGTTCATACTGTATCTCGACAGCTGTTTACAGAAGCTGAAAGAAAGCTGTTTGGGTGTGAAATTGGGTGACATAAAAGTAAATTAAAACTAATTTTACGGATTTTATCGCGTATATTAACTTATTTTATATTCCCGACGTTTCGAGCACTTTACAGCACCCATGGTCACGGGGGGGGGACTGAGGTGTATGACGTCCCAATGTCATAGTTAACCACGGCTACCTCCAGATTAAAAATTATTAATTTTTGCACGACAATAAGCTTCGGGTCCCGCGCCTACGTCACAGTGAACGAGTGAAGCCGGCCACAGTCGAGCGAGTGCCTGCTGTACTGCCATATGTCAGAGGTGTCACTGACAAGATTGGCTACATCTTGAAGCGGGCTTCCATTAAAACATATTTCAAGCCGCCGAAGAAGATTAGTCAGTTTTTACCATCAGTCAAGTGTAATATTCCTCTGCAAGATGCAGGAGTGTACAAGCTTGATTGTGAATGTGGTCTCTCTTATATAGGACAAACTAAAAGATCTATAAAAACCCGTGTTAAAGAACACATAGCTGATGTGAAGAATAGACGCTCCGGGAAGTCTGCAGTCTGTGAACACGTACAGGATCGCCCCCGTCACTACATTAGATTTGATAGACCACAAATCCTCGCTAAAGAACACCGATTCCTTCCAAGGATGATTCGCGAGGCTATTGAAATCAAGAAACATCCTAATTTCAATAGAGAAGATGGCTGGGTGCTACCATCTGCTTGGGATCCCATAATTAATAAAATTAAATCCCAACCCAAGCATACAACTGCAAGACTTCATGATACTGTAAGTTCATACTGCGTGGATCGGAACAAAAATTAATAATTTTTAATCTGGAGGTAGCCGTGGTTAACTATGACATTGGGAAGTCATACACCTCAGTCCCCCCCGTGACCATGGGTGCTGTAAAGTGCTCGAAACGTCGGGAATATAAAATAAGTTAATATACGCGATAAAATCCGTAAAATTAGTTTTATTTAGATGTGTAGTGTTCGCGTAAATATAAGAAATCATTATATAAAAGTAAATTGTCTGCTGTATGCTGATGATGCAGTGCTTATTGCACCATCAGAGGCAGAACTGCAGGCATTAGTCACGTGTATGAAAGAGGAATGTGAAATTAAAGGTCTCCGCTTGAATGCTAATAAAACTAAGGTTCTGGTATTTGAAAGGGACGAAGAGAGAACGAAGTGTGAAATATGGGTAAATCAGGAATGTCTAGAACAGGTAAATGAAATTGTATACTTGGGGAGTGCTTTTAGCCGGGATGGAAGATGTGATTTAGATGTGGACAGGCGTGTCGCTGCCGGGAACAAAGTCAATGGTGCCCTGACTGCGTTAGTCAAAAGGCAAGGCGTAGTGAAGAGTGCACGCCTTGCAATACATAACGCAGTGTTGGTACCGACTTTGTTATATGGCAGCGAAACCTGGGTATGCCAGAAGAAGCATAAAAGCAAGTTGAATGCAGTGGAGATGCGATCTCTTCGTAAAATGTGCGGCGTTACCATGGCCGACCGAAAGCGAAACGAAGAGATTCGCAATATGGCAGGTTTGAAAGATGACCTTATCACAAAAATTGATAAGGGCGTGCTTCGATGGTTTGGGCACGTTGAGCGAATGAGTGAAGACCGAATGGTGAAGAAAATATATAGCGCGAAAGTTAATATTAAAAGGTGTCGAGGTAGACCGAGACTAACTTTCGAAGACCATGTGAGCAAACTGCTCGAAGAGGGGAGGGTCAAGAGTACTCGGATACCTAGACGTGCATGTATGAAGAAGATAATGAATCTGAAAGAAGCGAAAGAGGTATGTAAGGATCGTGACACTTGGCGATCTGTTCTCTCTGGCTACCCCGTCAGGGATTGTGCGTGAAGATTAATAGCTATTTTTAAATAAAAAAAAGGGTTTTAGTGGCTTATGGTGTAGATTTATCATGGCCCTGTGGCTTGTAAACAGGATAACTTTTGAAAATATCAATTGTTTAACTCAATCTATTTTTTAATTTCTTCATCTATCATGTGGGAAGCCACTAAATGTAAATGGCAGTGTAACTTTGTTTTGTTTAGCTATAATTAAATTTTTTTCGGCTCCAAAATGGCGAAATTTTCGTTGATTTGGTAGCCTCGTATATAAATTATTTCTGTAAATGGGGAGCAACAGCTACAGAGTAGTTTAGTTCACAGAGTACCTTTGTATTAAGGTTAGTTCGGCTTCAGTTGCCGTCGTGAGTGGACATTGTTTCGGTTGTTTTCAGCGGCTCAAAAAGATCGCTGTACAAATACACAATATTCGAATAACCAAATTTCTTAAATACTTGATTATAATAATAATAAGAGATTTTTTTATTACAATATTTAAAAGCACAGAATAAATAATAGTAGTACGTACTAAAAGTAAGTAGTATAATTTTTTTTGTCATGGGTGACATTTTCATGCTTTTCGAGGGTGCTGAAGCCGATAGTGCTGTCGAAATGTAAATCCAAGGTGGCGGCTGCAATAGGTATAAAATTTTTCATCATGGGTGTCATTTTCATGGTTTTCGAGGGTGTTGAAGCTGATAGTGCTGTCGAAATGTTAATCCAAGATGGCGGCTGAATTAGGTACCAATTTTTTCATCATGGGTGTCATTTTCATGGTTTTCGAGGGTGTTGAAGCCGATAGTGCTGTAAAAGTGTAAATCCAAGATGGCGGCTGCAAAATATATCAATTTTTTCATCTTGGGTGTCATTTTCATGGTTTTCGAGGGTGTTGAGACCGATAGTGCTGTCGAAATGTAAATCCAAGATGGCGGCTGAAGTAGGTAACAATTTTTTCATCATTGGTGTAATTTTCATGGTTTTCGGTGGTGCTGATGCCGATAGTGCTGTCGAAATGTAAATCCAAGGTGGCGGCTGCAATAGATATCAAGTTTTTCATCTTGGGTGTCATTTTCATGGTTTTCGAGGGTGTTGAATCTGATAGTGCTGTCGAAATGTAAATCCAAGATGGCGGCTGAAGTAGGTACCAATTTTTTCATCTTGGGTGTCATTTCCATGGTTGTCAAGAGTGTTGAAGCCGATAGTGCTGTCGAAACGTAAATCCAAGATGGCGGCTGCAATAGGTATCAATTTTTTCATCATGGGTGTAATTTTCATGGTTTTCGAGGGTGTTGAAGCCGATAGTGCTATCGAAATGTATTTAAACTACTTTAAAAATTCCGTATAATCATGTTATACGTAATTTTTTTAATGCACTTAAGGTATGCCCAATTGGATTTTCCAATATTTCGATTTGCAGGTTTTTTTTAAAAACTAAATTTCATTTTAAACAAGTTATAAATACTCTTTTTTTTCATAAAAAAATATCAATTTATAGGTAATTCATTTTGGAATTGATTTTACCCGATCACTTTTTCATCACATTTATTAAAAAAATTATAGATTTTTCAAGTGATTTTCGAACCACGTTGTCGTATTTTTTTGTCGTCCAACTATAAGTAATGTTAAATTTTGGGTCTTATCCTCCCAAAACGCAAAAGATGCCGACATATCGATATTTATCACGCGATTAATATAGATACTATTTAAAAATATCGATTGGATATATTAAATCGATATATTTTTCCCTTGCCCATTCTTATCACTGACCGTTAGCAAGAGCTGTTAGGGGAAGGTACTGAGCAAGACAGAGCTACGTCACGGCACGTTACGATCTGGCAACGTTTTTTGGTATTAGATGTTGTCAGACAGATTACCACCTCACTCGCAGAAGTCATTATAAGAGCCTGTATGATTACAAGCTCTGAAGTATTCCATTTTAGTCCTCAGAAGTGACAACGCTTTTGTAGCTTTCTTTGTTTGAAGTGGTTTCAGAAGTCAATGAGCTGCAGTAGTCACCTACCATCAGGTAGTAAGTTAGTTTGGCATTTTAATTTTGTAAAACGTCACCTCTTACGACACTCGTTTGTGAGATGGAGTTAATGCCTTCAGCCTCCTTGCTACATTTATTTAGGTAAAGTAAATACTTAACTGATTTGAACTTGTCTTTAATGAAAGTGGATCAACGCTGGTACTTGTCCCTCAACAAACAAGAACTTTAATGTTAAGTTTCAAGCACGACTCGCACTGTTGCAAATATTTTATAACGTCATTTATTTTAACGTTTGTCTTAATTCCATTTGTTATTTGCAATACATTTATAGGAGTGGAAATAAATTTCATTTATATTGTATAAATAATAGCAAAAGGAAGACTAAATAAAGAAAATAAATTTAATTTCTGTATTATTATAAAATTATGTAATAATATTTATTATATTTAATGTGATTAAATTAATAGTAAATATTCTTATACTGCCACTGCCAGAAGTAGTCACACCACTACCATGTGGTGGTGCAAGAAACTCCACCACCTCATATCATCTTGTGGGTGTCAAAAGAGACTACAGTGGGAAACAAAACAGAAGATGGATAGCAGCGTCTTCGTCTTCCTAATACCAACTATAAAAAAAACTACAGTTGACAACCCACCTGATAAGAGAGGCATCTATGACAAAAATCCTACTTATGGAGTAATTGCTAGAGTATAGGAGTAATAAGTAGGCTTATATTCAGCAGTGAAATCTGATAGGTGGTAAATAATGACTGAAAATAAATCACTAAGATTTGTTGAGATCTGCCTTGAATATAAAGATAGAAAAATTCGGGGTGTTTTAATATGGAACGTTTTATGAATATTAATGTACTCTATAAAAACTTTTCTTAAGTCATCAAGAAGGCATTGGGGCATTGGGTGTGAATTACAAATACTAGCTTTTGCCACAAGCGTCAATCTATGGGAAAGGCTTTAGTGGCGAGCGGCTGGCAGTACGTGTGGCGTGGCGTCTTCACATACCCAAGCTGTTTTGTAAGTTGCAATTTTATAATGCAATTTCTTATGCTATTATATTAGTTACTAAATTGCGCCCGCTCGAGTTGTATGGTTAACATGTCGATGCCTCACGCCAAAAAAATCAGAATAATGAAGTAGTATATTACTAGTAGTAGTAGTAGTACTATATTAGTAGTATAGTTGTAGCACAAATGGGTAGGCTCGACCGGGGAAGGACCACGCTCTCACAGAATACCAGCGTAAAATGGCAACTAGACACTGCTGTTTCGTATGGTGAGTGTGGAGAACCGGAGACCCATTTTACTGGAAAAGAGGCATTCCATGTTAGTCCTTACGGGTAACGATGCATCTGCACTTTGATTCTTTATTGAGGATAAATGTAGATGTCTATGGGTCACAGCAACCACTTACCATCAGGTGGACTGTGTGCTTGTTTGTTACCCTTATTCTATAAATAAAATAATAAGTTCTGCAGTGTCTGTGTTCACGAATAGGATGCCCTTTCACATGCAAATGAAAAGAGAATACTTGACTGAAGTTCTGAATATCAAAGACGAGAGATGAATAGGATACGTTTATAAACATAGTTATAGATTTCGATGAAATTTGTCTAAGAGAACGTCATTAAATTCAGTTATTTAATTTCGATATTCGAAAAATAAATGATGCTTTGTCTAACTTCTTGTTATAGTAGTCGTTATGTATAAACTATAGTCTTAATATCCTTCTCAGACGACGTATGTACGAAGTATTTTTTTACTTTATTCTTATATTAAATTTAGGAAAGGGTACAATACGTTAAATTATATTACCATGAAAGTCTCTTTGTAAGAAGAGAAAAGAAAACCATCCCTTTTTGAACATGCTCTTTGTGACGTAATGGAATAAAATACAAAGCTATATTCCTTTTAAATGTTTTATAAAGATATTCATTGTTATTGGATAAAAATAACAGCTTCTTAGTTCCCGATAATAAAATCTTATTAGTGACACATTGGAGATACATTGTCATATTACGATAATGTACTCTAAGCACTAAATAGACCGTATTTTTTTATTGTCTCATTTGAAATAAATTCATGCGCAAGAAAGAAAAATATTTTTTTTTTATATAGAAGAGGGGACAAACGAGCATGCGGCTCACCTGATAGTAAATTACTACCGCCGCCCATGAACAGCTGCATCACCAGGGAAATTGCAGATGCGTTGCCGGCTTTTAAAAAAGAGGGTACTATTTTTTTCAATGTCCCCAATTCATATCGGTCCTGATAAATAACCGGTTAAAGAAAATACAATATAGATTAAGATAAGTTATTAAAACAGTAGAATATATTATAATATAGGTAATATATTTCTTTCAGTATTAGGAGATTTCTAGAGTTATACCTCTCGGATCTATAAGTCATCACTAGCGAAACGCACTTGTTGTATAATTTTGTTTTGAGAAAACTGGATGAGGAGATGCGTCGTAACTTTCAGAATGCTGTCCTGCGAACGCTGTGTACACATCTTAACTTTACATGACACATAAGTACTACACTACAAACTTACCTTGTAGTACTTATGTTGTCAGTTATTATACTACATACGTAAAATCTACAAAAATTTTACAACTGTCGACATGTCGACAAATAATCTGATACCACCGAAGACTGCAGCACTACCTAAATTTCGATGGAATCATATACTTTTCGTCCACTTACCGTTACCGTTACAGCCTATTAAAGTTTATTAGTATTTGCTATAGTTGCCACAATTGGCAAGTAGGTAAACAAGCGCAGTTTTTTAATTTTAGTCGTTATTCGGAAGACGCTGCTGCCCATCTCCTGATTTGTTTTCCTCTTTCGCCTCTTACGTGATGATGTTTGTCATCCACTTACGCAAGAGAAATCAGCAGTTTGTAATCTTCGTTATTTCGTAAAAGTGGATGTAAAATTTGCATACATATCGTACTATTATATAATGTATAATTTACGGTACATTTAAAGCTTTTCGAAAGATGGATTGTTCTTGGGGATGGAAGTTGTCAAATCTACGTGTGATCAAAATCTCAAAGTCAGCCTGTGAAACGTAACTCAGAAGGAATATCGGGCTGTAGGTTTTTTAAGGTTGCTGTCGCCCTTTTTAAAGAGCGGGCCAATCATACTTAGGCTCCACGCTTCTGCTAAAGTATCGCCGTAAACGACAAAATTAAATAGTTTCTTGAGATATTTACGAGAGAGAAGACGCTGCTGCCTTTTTGCTGGTTTGTTTTCCCTATCGCCTCTTACGCCACCTACTAGTGGATATTCTTACACCACCGCTACAACTACATGGCTTTTTGTATGTTTGTTACGCAACATAATCCTTGTCAATAGTTAACCCATTTTTGATGATTCTTTCTACTTCATGGTTCATGTCCACTCCTAAGGATGGTAAAATAGGGAATGAAATATTTAATGTAACTCTTTGGACGACATTCCAACTTTTAATATTCCTTGATCTCAAAAGTGTAAAAAATAACTTTTTAATACAAAATATAAAACCGCTTTTAAAGACCTAAAAAGTAGAAAACACTTTTATATCCTTCATGCAAAGTTTTAATTTTTCTATACGCTATGATATCTTTAGAGCACCGACTTTAGAATGTGAAATAATTTTATTCTTTCAAGTTATTGAAGTCTGATTTTACTTTTTACTCAAAATTAATTGAACGCCTAATAACACGAAGCGTTATAAGGTATTCCTCTCAACATGTCAAGGTCAAGCAATCTTGTGTTCTAAAAATGCTTCTATCATAACCATATTGCACTTATACGGGATGAGAACACTCGAATTAAAAAAATTCTAATTAAATTTTTCTAAAAAATTATTTAATATTGCTACTTTGAACAAAAGCGGTTTGAAAAAAAAATTACGTGGACGTCCGGATGTTGATTTTGTATGTGGTCACGATAACTCCCGAAAAAATTGACGTGTCGAGACCGGATTTTTTTTATTAGCTTCAGAATTACATCAACTGGTTTCCTATTTCATATCATTAGCCTAGTACGCGTAGTTTAGTAATATTTTTTTTTTTAAGTTTTATTGCTAATAAAAATTTAAACGCGCTTTCATATTTTTTTAGCCCATGAAAGACAAAGGACAAATGTACCATACAGCCTTTATCGATTTTATATATATTTTATATTATATTGTTGTCTATGTTTTAGGAATGTACAACAAAGCTACATAAGCAAGACTTAAAATAATTTAAAATGTGTTTTTAAGATAATAGCGATACTTTTTGCAAAGTTTTATATTAGTAAATATTGACTTTATAATTTTTTTTTGTCTTATAATGATAATGTAAAGTAAGATTTTTGTTAAAGAATAAGTAATAAATTGTAAGAAATAATGAAATTTTGGTTTTGAGAATATTTGTAGTTCTAATGATTCTCTTTTTGCATCTCGTTTGCTTTTTTTTCATCGTCATCATCATCATTACAGCCTTTCATAAGTCCACTGCTGAACATAGGCCTCCCCCAAGGAATGCCACAAAGCGCGGTCCTGAGCCACCTGCTTCCATCGACTTCCTGCATGCCTTACCAGGTCGTCACTCCATCTCATGGGGGGTCGCCCTACACTTCGCCTACCGGTACGAGGCTGCCACTCGAGAACCTTTCTTCCCCATCGGTTGTAGGTTCTTCGAGCTATATGGCCGGCTCACTGCCACGTCAGCTTACTAATCCGTTGGGCTATGTCGGTTACTCTAGTTCTACTGCGGATATCTTCATTTCTAAGTTTATCACGCAGAGAAACTCCGAGCATAGCCCTCTCCATAGCTCGCTGAGCGACCTTGAGCTTCCTCATACGGCCAGCTGTGAAGGACCACGTCTCAGTTCCGTAAGTCATCACTGGCAACATGCACTGGTTGTACAATTTCGTTTTAAGGTTTTGAGGTATGTCTGCCGAGAAGATGTGTCGTAGCTTCCCGAACGCTGCCCAGCCGAGTTGAATCCGTCGATTGACCTCTCGGTCGAAGTTGGACTTACCTAGTCGGACTATTTGTCCCAGGTAAACATACTCGTCAACAACTTCGAGCTTAGTGCTCCCAAACACTACCGGCATAGGTGTGACATGGACATTAAACATAATCTTTGTTTTGTCCATGTTCATCTTAAGACCTATCCGTTGGGAGACACTATTGAGGTCATTGAGCATAGTGCTTAGGTCCTCCAGCGATTCTGCCATAAGGACTATATCGTCGGCAAATCGAAGGTGAGTGATGTACTCGCCGTTGATGTTGATACCGTATCCTTTCCAGTCCAGAAGCTTGATAACGTCTTCTAATACAGCGGTGAAGAATTTTGGGGATATGACGTCACCCTGTCTTACACCTCTCTGTAATTGGATAGGTTTCGTACTCTGGTTATGTACTCGGATAGCCATCGTAGCTCTACAAATACTTCAGCACTTTGATATACCAACACTCAACTTGGCACCGATGAAGGGACTGCAGCACCGCCCACATTTCGACGGAATCAAAGGCTTCCTCATAGTCCACATACGCCAGACATAGTGGCAAATTGTACTCTTCGGACTTCTGTACAATTTGCTGAAGGGTATGTATGTGGTCTATGGTGCTAAAGCCCTTTCTGAAACCGGCTTATTCGGGAGGCTGAAAGTCGTCAAGTCTGCGCGCGAGACGATTCGTAATGACTCTCGAAAACAGCACGTAGACGCAGCTCAGAAGGGAAATCGGTCTGTAGTTCTTCAAGAGAGCTTTGTCACCTTTCTTGAAGAACAAGACCACCGCACTTCTGCTCCACGCCTCCGGTGTAATGCCACCATGGAGGACGGAATTAAAGAGCTTCTGAAGGACTTCAAGTACCGGTCTTCTACCCACTTTCAGAAGCTCCGCTGTAATTCCATCCATGCCTGGGGCCTTACCGTTTTTAAGGTGCTGGAGAGCCATTCTAATCTCGCTTAGACTGACGTCCGGGATATCTTCGGTATAGTGTCAGACGAGATTCGCTCTTGGATCGTTACTCACACTTGCGTGTGACTCCAACGATGACGTGTATAGCTGCCCATAGAACCTCTCAATCTCACTCAAAATCTCAGGTGTCCCGAAAACGATGCTGCCACATTCTGTCTTCAGCTTTGACAGTTGGCTCTTTCTGGCAGACATATCTCTTCAATACGAACTGTATTGAAGTTGCGTAAGTCCCGCCGCATGCATTTGGAGATCTGTCTGTTCAGATGCCTGTATGCTGTCAAGTCTGTTGAAGAATGTAGCTTCATCTCCCGTCTAACAGCCATGAGATTAAGAATGTGATCGGAGAGTTTTTTGTTCTTCTGCGGCGGGTCTTAAAGAACTTAGCTCCGACCGCATGGACAGTTTCCACGAGCTTGTCATTCATATCGTCCACTTCATTGCAGTCTTCTAGGCACTGAAAACGGTTTTTAACTCGAGCTGAAAGGTTTCGGGACTCTGGATTAGAGCACGAGGGGGACGGAGCGTTGACTTCATCAGACGAGACCTCTTCAACTTAACATTTAGGTTCAGTGTGCTTCTAACCATTCGGTGATCGCTGCCGGTTTTCACCCTCGCGATCACTGAGACATCACTGAACAGTTGTCGTCTGGTCGTCATAATGAAGTCAATCTCATATTTTGTCGAACCGTCGGGGCTCGACCAGGTCTACTTCCTGTGGGGCCGTTTCTGGAAGAAAGAGTTCATCATAAAGGATCCCTCTTTCTGCATGAAGTCGGCCAGCTGCTGGCCCCTTGGGCTCCGTTGCCCTATTCCAAATTTCCCTACTTTCAGCTCACCGTTCTCTCTTGTGCCTAGTTTTGCATTGAAGTCTCCCATTAACACCGTATATTGGGTTTTGGAGGAATGCATGGCTCTAGAGACATCCTCATACATTTCGTCCACCTCCTCATCGGGGTGTGCCGAGGTTGGTGCGTAAACCTGTATGACCTTCAGCGAATACCGTTTGGTGATTCTGAGTATAAGGTACGCAACCCTCGTCGACACACTCCCGATCTTTACAACGTTGTTAACGAGGGGCTTGTGGACGATAATTCCGACACCTCCTTGGGACAGATGGTCGCCCTCCCGGTGATAGAGCAAGTTGCCGGATTCGAGGATTACCGTGTCCCCCCCTCTCTTCGGACTTCGGATAATCCTATAATATTCCAAACTTGTCTATCTCTTCTTTTAGCTCCACGATCTTCTCGCCAGTCCTCAGGGTGCGTGCGTTGTACGTTGCCAGGTCGAGTCGTCTAAGGTGGCAACCGAACCTCCACCGGAGATTTTTAGCACCCCCTAAAAGCTTTTTTTTTAGTAAACTAAAATTTTTATTAAACTTAATAATGTAGAGTTTTTATAAACCATAAAACTAAACAGTTTATTTATAGAAAACCAGCGTAAATATTAACAGCAATCATGAAAACTCTTAAATTTTGAATCCGTTAAAACTTGTAACGAGCTAATTACACCAATTTTATAACGTTATGATTTTCTCGTTTTTTACTTTATGCTTTCAATTAAGCCATTAAAGGTGCTTAGTTTATTGCTCAGTTCACTATATAAATTATTCAGATTTAGAAAAGAATATATATGTAGGCACGACTGTAAAATACTGGTCAGATCAAGAGTAAACGGTAAAAAGGTTTTACTCTAGCGAAGCGTCATATTTGTGCGTTACCACACACTCTCCACCTCCGGATAACTCTACCTCCACGCGCGCTCATTTGTTAAATCAATTATGATTATGGAATCGAAGAAGCACGCACTAATGTGCGTGCTTCTTCGATTTCCTGCTACATACTTCCGTCCATTTTCACGAAATCACTCCCACACAATGCAGAAAAGCGGGAATAAAGATGTTACATATCAAAGACAGCAATCGAAGTACATTCCGTTGCCGCCATATTTTTTGAAAGATCATGGAACTTTATATATATAACGTTCCATGATCATCTATATATATATGATCATAGATGTGTGTAAATATCAGAAAATTCTGATAATTTAGTTTGTACATTTGGCTAATATGGATAAAACGCGCTGTCATAGTTATTTCATATTTCTATGAATCATATATCTATGATCATAAACATTTGATAATGTAATAGCGGCCTCAAACTAGGAAAAAGTCCTCTGTAATGCGTCAATGCGAGAACATGTCCTCGTCCAATTTTTATAGATAATTACATGATCTACAATTTATGTCTGACCAATTTTTATGATAAAACTTACCGCTTAGTTGAAAAATGCAAAAACACATTTTGGCGAAGTTTGACAATGCATTTTTTTTGCATAAGTGGAATCGATCTTTTCACACTTCATTTATAAAGATGTTGCCAACATTCGTAATAACATTCAACTCTACGCAAATTATTATAACCTCGAATCACCTTTTTTAACGGACTAAAGAGGCGACAAAGGGAAACTGTGGAACAGGAGATTGGCAGCAGCCTCTTCTTGATGACAAACTCGCCCGCCAAGCGATGAGGAAATTTATGGAGATGTCTACATTGAATTTGTCATGGGCTTCAATGTGTACTGTGTGTGGTCCCGAAATAAAATCAAAAACTCATGGATCTAAGTACTCTAACAAGTCACTTAAGTCTGTTCTAGTCATATTATAATGTTATTTCAAAAGTAATAAATACTCAGTGTCGATAATAGGGCATATATATGTAGGCGAAAGAAGATCATCCCAGATGCACACATGATGGATGGCGCAAATATTTACAACGTTAACGTTATAACATAAAGTACCAGAAAATATAATAAACAGATCGTTAGTAATTCCTCGCAAATATATGGTACGCTTTCCCGATGATGTTCGTTTCATATAAAACAACCACGGTTGCCACGTTACCACTAATATGACGCTTCGCTAGAGTAAAACCTTTTTACCGTTTACTTTTGATCTGGCCAGTATTTTACAGTCGTGCCTACATATATATTCTTTTCTAAATCTGAATAATTTATATAGTGAACTGAGCAATAAACTAAGCAATTTTAATGGCTTCATTGAAAGCATAAAGTAAAAAACGAGAAAATCATAACGTTATAAAATTGGTGTAATTAGCTCGTTACAAGTTTTAACGGATTCAAAATTTAAGAGTTTTCATGATTGATGTTAATATTTACGCTGGTTTTCTATAAATAAACTGATTAGATTTATAGTTTATAAAAACTCTACATTATTTAGTTTAATATAAATTTTAGTTTACTAAACAAAAAGCTTTTAGGGGGTGCTAAGAATCTCCGGTGGAAGTTCGGTTGCCACCTTAGACGACTCGACCTGGCAACGTACAACGCACGCACCCTGAGGACTGGCCAACAGATAGACGAGTTGCGCTGGCATATTATAGGATTATCCGAAGTCCGAAGAGAGGGGGAGGACACGGTAATCCTCGAATCCGGCAACTTGCTCTATCACCGGGAGGGCGACCATCTGTCCCAAGAAGGTATCGGAATTATCGTCCACAAGCCCCTCGTTAACGTTGTAAAGATCGGGAGTGTGTCGACGAGGGTTGCGTACCTTATACTCAGAATCACCAAACGGTATTCGCTGAAGGTCATACAGGTTTAGGCACCAACCTCGGCACACCCCGATGAGGAGGTGGAGGAAATGTATGAGGATGTCTCTAGAGCCATGCATTTCTCCAAAACCCAATATACGGTGTTAATGGGAGACTTCAATGCAAAATTAGGCACAAAAGAGAACGGTGAGCTGAAAGTAGGGAAATTTGGAATAGGGCAACGGAACCCAAGGGGCCAGCAGCTGGCCGACTTCATGCAGAAAGATGGACTCTTTATGATGAACTTTTTCTTCCAGAAACGGTCCCACAGGAAGTGGACCTGGTCGAGCCCCGACAGTTCGACAAAAAATGAGATTGACTTCATTATGACGACCAGACGACAACTGTTCAGTGATTTCTCCGTGATCGCGAAGGTGAAAACTGGTAGCGATCACCGAATGGTTAGAGGCACACTGAACCTAAACGTTAAGTTGGAGAGGTCTCGTCTAATGAAGTCAACGCTCCGTCCCCCTCGTGCTCTGTTCCAAAGTCCCGAAACCTTTCAGCTCGAGTTACAAAACCGTTTTCAGTGCCTAGAAGACTGCAATGAAGTGGACGATATAAATGACAAGCTCGTGGAAACTGTCCATGCGGTCAGAGCTAAGTTCTTTAAGACCCGCCGCAGAAGAACACAAAACTCTCCAATCACATTCTTAATCTCATGGCTGTTAGACGGGAGATGAAGCTACATTCTTCAACAGACTTGACAGCATACAGGCATCTGAACAGACATATCTCCAAATGCATGCGGCGGGACTTACGCAACTTCAATACAGCTCGTATTGAAGAAGCGATCGAGCGGAACCAAGGCTCCAAAGTCTTTGCCAGAGATATGTCTGCCAGAAAGAGCCAACTGTCAAAGCTGAAGACAGAATGTGGCAGCATCGTTTTCGGGACACCTGAGATTTTGTGTGAGATTGAGAGGTTCTATGGGCAGCTGTACACGTCATCGTTGGAGCCATACGCAAGTGTGAGTAACGATCCAAGAGCGAGTCTCATCTGACACTATTCCGAAGATATCCCGGAAGTCAGTTTGAGCAAGATTAGAATGGCTCTCCAGCACCTTAAAAACGGTAAGATCCCAGGTGAGGATTGAATTACAGCGGAGCTTCTGAAAGCGGGTAGAAGACCGGTACTTGAAGTCCTTCAGAAGCTCTTTAATTCCGTCCTCCATGGTGGCATTACACCGGAGGCGTGGAGCAGAAGTGCGGTGGTCTTGTTCTTCAAGAAAGGTGACAAAGCTCTCTTGAAGAACTGCAGACCGATTTCCCTTCTGAGCTGCGTCTACGTGCTGTTTTCGAGAGTCATTACGAATCGTCTCGCGAGCAGACTTGACGACTTCCAGCCTCCCTAACTAGCTGGTTTCAGAAAGGGCTTTAGCACCATAGACCACATACATACCCTTCGGCAAATTGTACAGAAGTCCGAAGAGTACAATTTGCCACTATGTCTGGCGTATGTGGACTATGAGGGAGCCTTTGATTCCGTCGAAATTTGGGCGGTCCTGCAGTCCCTTTATCGGTGCCAAGTTGACTGTCGGTATATCAAAGTGCTGAAGTGTTTGTACAGTAGAGCTATGATGGCTTTCCGAGTACAGAACCAGAGTACGAAACCTATCCAATTGCAGAGAGGTGTAAGACAGGGTGACGTCATATCCCCAAAACTCTTCACCGCTGCATTGGAAGACGTTTTCAAGCTTCTGGACTGGAAACGATACGGTATCAACATCAATGGCGAGTACATCACTCACCTTCGATTTGCCGACAATATAGTCCTTATGGCAGAATCGCTGGAGGACCTAAGCACTATGCTCAACAAGTGTCTTCCAACGGATAGGTCTTAAGATGAACATGGACAATACAAAGATTATGTTTAATGTCCATGTCACACCTATAACGGTAGTGTTTGGGAGCACTAAGCTCGAAGTTGTTGACGAGTATGTTTACCTGGGACAAATAGTCCGGTAGTAGGTAAGTCCAACTTCGACCGAGAGGTCAATCGACGGATTCAACTCGGCTGGACAGCGTTCGGGAAGCTACGACACATCTTCTCGGCAGACATACCTCAAAACCTTAAAACGAAATTGTACAACCAGTGCGTGTTGCCAGTGATGACTTACGGAACTGAGACGTGGTCCTTCACAGCTGGCCGTATGAGGAAGCTCAAGGTCGCTCAGCGAGCTATGGAGAGGGCTATGCTCGGAGTTTCTCTGCGTGATAAACTTAGAAATGAAGATATCCGCAGTAGAACTAGAGTAACCGACATAGCCCAACGGATTAGTAAGCTGAAGTGGCAGTGAGCCGGCCATATAGCTCGAAGAACCTACAACCGATGGGGAAGAAAGGTTCTCGAGTGGCAGCCTCGTAGCGGTAGGCGAAGTGTAGGGCGACCCCCCATGAGATGGAGTGACGACCTGGTAAGGCATGCAGGAAGTCGATGGATGCAGGTGGCTCAGGACCGTGCTTTGTGGCATTCCTTGGGGGAGGCCATGTTCAGCAGTGGACTTATGAAAGGCTGTAATGATGATGATGACGATGAAAAAAAAAGCAAACGAGATGCAAAAAGAGAATCATTAGAACTACAAATATTCTCAAAACCAAAATTTCATTATGTCTTACACTTTATTACTTATTCTTTAACAAAAATACTTTACATTATCATTATAAGACAAAAAAAAATTATAAAGTCAATATTTACTAATATAAAACTTAGCAAAAAGTATCGCTATAATCTTAAAAACACATTTTAAATTATTTTAAGTCTTGCTTATGTAGCTTTGTTGTACATTCCTAAAACATAGAAAACAATATAATATAAAATATATATAAAATCGATAAAGGCTGTATGGTACATTTGTCCTTTGTCTTTCATGGGCTAAAAAAATATGAAAGCGCGTTTAAATTTTTATTAGCAATAAAACTTTAAAAAAATTTATTAAAAAACTACGCGTACTAGGCTAATGATATGAAATAGGAAACCAGTTGATGTAATTCTGAAACTAATAAAAAAAAATCCGGTCCCGACACGTCAATTTTTTAACAGGAAATCGAAGAAGCACGCACATTAGTGCGTGCTTCTTCGACTCTCCACCTCCGGATAACTCTACCTCCACGCGCGCTCATTTGTTAAATCAATTATGATTTAACAAATGAGCGCGCGTGGAGGTAGAGTTATCCGTCAAATGGTACCAAATTAGTATTAGAAGTGTTACTCGCGCGTTTTTAATGTCAACCTATTGAGTCGGAAAGTTTTCATCATCATCATCATTACAGCCCTTCACAAGTCCATTGCTGAACATAGGCCTCCCGCAAGGAATGCCACAAAACACGTTCCTGAGCCACCTGCATCCATCGACTTCCTGCATGTCTTACCAGGTCGTCACTCCATCTAGTGGGGGTCGCCCAGCACTTATACTCCCCAGAGTTTCATAAGTTATTAATTAGGATGTAAAGAGATTTGATGGTTATTATGTTTATTTTACTCTTATTACACTATTAAATAACTTAAATTTGCTATTGGATTTCATAATTAGACTGACTTAAGTAAATTTCAAGAGAATTTTGAATGTGGTTAAAATTTTTGTATAATTACGCAAGTTGAAAATAATAACTTTTGTTTGTAGAGATATTTCAATAATTTTAGTCTTAAAAGATAGGTTTACATATAGAGTAAAATATTCCAATTGGAGTTATAAAAATCTTATAATCCGTTTAGAAAATATGAGCAAAATTGTATAAGAGAAATGTGAAAACCTGCCTCATTTAAAGTTTATGTTGTAGAAACTTTTTAGTTAGTATAGATAAAAAAAAAATTGTTGTTTTATATAAGAAAAGAATACACAAGGGGATACCTATCAAAAAAATAATAAGGTTTAGGGGTACACTTGTCTTAATTATAAGTCTATTGTCTGCGTTCTCCCCCAAATGAAACAAAAATAACTGTCTTTAATAAAAAAAATGCATTACTCCTAGATATAATAAATAAAATACAATTTTCTTTAAAACTAATTATTATTCGTGAGGGAAAATCAATTCAAATAATACCTGAAATATTTATTTTAGGATATATTGTAAATGTTGCTTATTACCAAGGTGTGATGTGAGATGTTACACATCAAAGCCACTACTGTAAGTCTCGCTTTTTAAATTTAAACAGATCATATTTACATACTTTTAAACGTTATGCTATATTTTATGTATATACTACATACTTATGTATATTTTAACAGTAAAGTATTGACATAAATGTTTACTGCATTTCGTTTGTATTTTATTATGTTTATAAATATGACCATGACGAGACATGAATAGAAAATAATTTTCTTTTTTGCGATGGAGCAAACTATCATATTATCCTTCGCAATCATATTTTTACGAAGAATAAAATGTCGATATGCGAGTATCTCATAACAGAATTAAATTCCACAAAATTAAATGAATGTTATTATGAACTTAGTTACTGCGTAGTTTTAAAATGCTGTAGATCAAACTATTTAAATCCTTTATTTTGATTTTAACATTGAATACAAACATCTTTTAAAATAAGGTCAACGCTTTTAATTTTAATGAAGTATTTTTGACGGTGCAAATAATGTGACAGATGTAAACAAAATTACCACGTGGTACGTGGTAGAGCCATGCTGCAGATATATTAATAGTATAGTTGTAGCACGAATGGGTCGGCTCGACCGGGGAAGAACCACGCTCTCACTGAATATCAGCTTAAAATAGCAGCTTAACACTGCTGTGTTTCGTATGGTGAGTGTGGAGAACCGGAGACCCGTTTTACTGGAAAAGAGGCATTCTATCTCAGGCGTTACGACTGACAACGCATGCGCATTTTAATTCGCAAACGAAGATAGATGTACATGTCTATGGGCCACAGCAAACACTTATCATCAGGTGGACTGTGTGCTCATTTGTCACACTTATTCTATTAAAAAAATCGTTATAGTGCAATCTATCGGAAGCCATAAGATTTTTCTGATATTTCGATAGTCACTTCGTACGACTTCGTTCGACCTGTGGGATCAGAGATCCGCCGGCGCCGTGTGGTATCAACATATGAGAAGTAGTGCTGTTTTAACACGTTCACTGTCCGCTTTTGAGACACAATAGTAAGACAATAGCAATGACCTATATGTAGTGCACGGGGCAGCGAAAGGGTTAAGCACTCGAAAATTTTGAAACAACAAATTTGAATGATGTGCTATTTGTGAGAGATCTCAAAGAATTTTTTTTTTGATAATGATTTCTTAAATTTACACGAATACTCGACATTGAATAAAATTAATTATACGCATTTTATCGCGTAAATTTTAAAGTCTACATTCTAAAGCTAATGGTAGCCGGGCTAACTGAAAGCACGCGAAACGTCGAGAATCGAAAATAGGTTAATTAAAAAAACAATAAAATCCGTAACAGAACAGTAAAATTAGATTTTTTCACATTTATTTAATTTTCGCTTTTAAATGTACGATTCAACTTTAAATAAATATTTTTTACTATTATAATCTAGTGCTTGACTATTATTCCACTTGAAGGTAAGTTTATTATAATCATAGGGTTCCCTTTTGCATGTCAGTGTATCTGTGTAGGCAACATTCTCTTATATACTATCGCCAAAAATAGTAGTGCAGCTACAGTCTTATTCTTATTGAAGGCTCTCAGAAATTTCGTCATCAATCATAGTCTCCAGGAATGAATAATGGTCTTATGTTAGAGTTTTTTTGATAAACGAACTAACAGACCACGTAATGGTAAAGGACTACTGCAGTCAATTGAAACCTGCAGGCAAATTCAAAGGAAGAATGTTACAAATACGTTATCACCTCTAAGACGCCTATTACACGGTAGGTTTTGCTGTCAGTTTTACAACAATCATGGTTGTGGTTGACGAATAACCTACCGTGTAATGTGGTGATTGACGGTTGCATGAAATTGATTGACAAATATCTGGATATTTTGATTTTTACGTCAATCAACTATCAGTTACGAATTTTGATTGAACGTGTCATGGCATTTCGTCAATCATGCGTCAGTCAACGCTTACACAGCGATAGAGGCGGACGCAGAATATATTGAAGAGGCGGCTTCCACGCGCTCGTGAAGCCCGTCGCCACTCTCGCCAAACGTGCTTCAGCCAGAAAAGATTTTATTTTAAATTTTGAGGCTATCCCCGAGTTGTGGGACACGAAAAACCCCGGGTAGGGGGGATGCCCCTAATACCAGCCACGCCCCTAATTCCAGCCTTTCCGCCTTTTTACTTCGTGAATAAGACTTCTAGTAGTCTTAACTACAAATATTGTCGGCCAATAAATTGTTCGTAACCAGGGGAAAGTATATTTCAAATATTACCTCAAAGTTATAAACCTAACGGTGTTAATTTAAAAATTAAAACACGTACGCAACGAAAACCGCTCATTTTCCTAATTTTTTGACAAGTTATGGTCCCGATACAATTAAGCATATTATACATTAGCTAATCTTTAGGCTCTTTGATTTCTATGAATGTGACTATAGACATAGTTATGCAGCTAGTTTTGTTAAAACCTATAAGTTTTTTATTTTATTTTAGTGGAAATTAATGGGGCTGTAAATAGATATACGAAATGTATGGAGTGCTTAAAATCAGCTGCCCGGCTGTTTGACGTATTTGGTTACATTTCGTTTGACGTACATAATAAGAAATACCTAATTTCAGCCACGTAATATAAATCAAGGCTGTCATAAACTGGAACAAATACCATTAATTAGAACATAACTTATTTTATAGTTACGGAAGTTATGACCTATATTTTAAAATTGGTTTTGATTTAAAAGTTTCGCAAATGATACGTACTTGCTTTTCAGACATTTGGTATATGTTAAGAACACCATACAATATTTAATTATTTTTGAGAAAAAAAAACAAGCAATAAATGTAATTAACTTAAAACTAAGTTAACATATACCAAATGTCTGAAAAGCAAGTACGTATCATTTGCTAAACTTTTAAATCAAAAACCAATTTTAAAATATAGGTCATAACTTCCTTAACTATAAAATAAGTTATGTTCTAATTAATGGTATTTGTTCCAGTTTATGACAGCCTACTAACTACTAACTAACTTTTAAACAGTGGTAGAGCCAAGTGGCGGCATTTGCTGTCGCACGGATGGGCCAGCTCGAACCGGGGTGGTACCACGACCTCACAGAATACCAGCGTGAAGTAGAGGTTTACCTCTGCGTTTCGCTTGGTGAGTGCAGGTGGCCGGAGGCCCTTTTTACTGGAAATGAGGCATTCCATCTTAGTCCTCACGGGTGACAACGCATCTGCATTTTGATTCGCAAACGAGGATAGATGTAGATGTCTATGGGCCGCAGCAACCACTTACCATCAGGTGGACTGTGTGCTCGTTTGTCACCCTTATCCTATAAAAAAAAAACTACAACTTAGTAATACTAATTTTACTATAACTTAAGAACATAAATGAAATAGTCATAACAAAGAAAGTGGTTCAGGACCATGCTTTGCAGCAGTCTATGGAGGATGATGTTCTGTAGTGGACTTGTGAAGGGCTGAAATGTGATGAAGATTCAAAAACTTGGATGATTAAATTATAGGAAATCGATATACTATAATACATAATTTTCGGTAATAAGAATCGGTGAAACTCATTTTTTTGTAAAAATTGTAATGTTTGTTTTTTTTGTTGAGACAGTTTATAAATAAATTTACGTACATAAGTTTACATACATAAATTTTAAAGGACAAGCATCCAGACCCGGAGTACTTATTTGTAGGCCATACTTGTTCCGTGCGGTATTAGAACTCGCGGCACTCAGACTCGCAATTCATTGCTAAGCCTCAACGTCACAATATATCAATTTTAATTGAAATACGGCTGTAATTCAATTTAATTTATTGTCAATCATTATTTCCAAATAGAAACACTAAATGTGTAAATAAAACTATTTCAATTAAAATTAAATCTTTATTTTCAAAGAAACGCGATACCTGCAACCAAAGCATGTACTAAAGATAAGTAAAGCAGTATCATTACCATATAGCTCGATTTAAATAGCTATCTACGTGCAGATAAAATCCACAAGAGAGAAAATAAACAAATTGCATTTCAGTTCAGAATACACGATACTCGTATATTCGTCGTTTTAAGAATTTTCTATGTTTTGTTGATGTCGTCACGTTTTCGGTTTTCGTTTGAAATATTTTGATTGATATGAGATTGTGCCACTTTATGCCACGTTCGTAAAACTTGTTATAAAATTTAGCGACAAGGCATTTAAGAATACGAGCTTTGTAAACTGACACCGAAATTCCAACAGCCGACACCCAAACACCAGTGTATTTTACTTCAAATTCTTAACGTGTTTCTTTAGTCTAGTTTAGTGGTAGATTTAGATTATAATATTTTAACAATACAAAGCTTTTGCTCTGCAAATTTTTCCGCTGTAACCTGTGTAGGTACATTACATATAGTATAATATACGAGATCGTCGACATCATCATCATTAATATTACAGTTCTTTTCAAGTTCTTCAAGAACTCACCACCAAGAAATCCTACATAACACGATCTTGAGTCCCTACATCTATCAACTTCCTACATGGTTTGTTAATAGGATATGGGTGATTAACGAGTACATAATCCATCCGATGATATGTGGATGCTACGCATAGACACTTACGTATATCCTCGATCAAGAATAAAAATGAAGATGCGTTCTATCTCTGAGTACTAAGATAGAATGCCTCGTTTACAGTAGAAAAGGTCTACAGTTCTCTACAGTCACTTATTACTTCACTCTACAGCTTAATTAAAGCCCTCACGTGATGTAATCACGACATCTCCTACTAGGCCGCAACTACATTTAGTGGAGGGCCACTCTACCATTCTGTTATATTTAAATATTAATTGAGGCTTTTATAAAAATCATTCTGACACAGGAAATGGGCTGTAGCATTTTCTTAAACATAATCAAAACTGCGGTTGCCAAGCTTGGCAACTATGACAATATCCCCATGAACAACAACACAAAAACGAGATCGATATACCGCATATCGAAGACTGTAGGAGGATATACTCCTACGCAATTCATTAGAAGCCATGACATTTTTCTTATTTCCCATTGTCCCTTTTTACAACACTCACGGGACGAAATAATTGGGTTCTTTTGTTAAGCCACCGTAACATGGCTCAAATCTGTAAAAAAATTTGATCAGAAATAGCGGGAATTCACGTTTTTGTTATTATTTATAATGTAATTCATACGCATTTAGAGTATTATCGTAATAAATTTCGATATTTTTCTACCGACTTCAAAAAGCTCCTCCTTTTTGTATTCAATAAATGTGTATTTAAAGTAAATAATACAATAACTTTAACGTTTAGAAAAAGAAACACTAAGAACAAGAATACACTTAGAAAACTAGCGAATACCAAACGCATTTGTTATAGAATAAAAATATTATGAATGATCGACCGACGGGGTCGATCGGTCGGGGTGATCTTCCGGTCTACCTCATAGATGGGCGGAGGCAGTATAGTTCACGGGGGACATTGCGATGGCCTTCGATCGGGTTTGGCACAAAGTTTCTTTTAAAGCTCCCTTCCTATGGGCTTCCCGAGAAATTGTGCAAATGGATCGCCAACGCGGTTTCTTCTGCATATCAATTATATGTTTCGAAGCAGTAACATTCATTGCTATGCGGATGTCAGCACTGTTGATGCTCTTTACACCGGCCGTGTCAATATTTCTCGGGAAAACTTCACCGAGTACCGGAACAAACTTGGGTCTGAATTCGTGTCTTTGATGAACAAAGTTTCGGATACGCGGCGACTTAAACTAGTCCAGTTTAATCCTCAAAAGACACAAGTTTGCGCGTTTACCGCTAAAAGAACCCGTTTGTCGTATCTCCTCAGTTTTAAGGCACTCCCCTTGTTGCCTCAGTCAGTATCGGAATCTTCGGCGAAAAAAGAAAGAGAAGGCCGAATTCGCCTCCAAAAAGCTTGGCGTGCTCAGCAGAGCTGGACAGTATTTCATGCCGGCACACCCCCTGCAACTTTAGACGGCGCAGGTTCACACGGAATACTGTTTCCATCTCTGGGTTGGGGTTCCTCAGTGCCAGCTCCTTCCACTTGACCGCATCCAGCGCAGAGCGGTTCGAATCGTCAATGACCGAGTTCTTTCCCATCAGCTTGACACTCTGGCGTTGCGATCCCGATCTGAGAGATGTTGCGTCCCTTTGCATTTTTTTTCGAATTTTCCACGGGGAGTGCTCTGAGGAATTGTTCGCATTATTCCCAGCCGCTAAATTTCACGATCACACATCGAGGCAAAACTCCCGATACGATCCACATCATCTGGATGCTTGTCGGTCCACCACTGTACGTTTCACTAGGAGTTTTCTTCCGCGGACGACGTCTCTGTGGAATAATTTACCACCGGCGAGTTTTTCGGACCCATACGACTTAGGGACCTTAATGAAAAGAGCTTAGTCCTTTTTAAAAGGCCGGCAACGCACCTGCGATTCCCTTGGTTTTGCAGTTCATGGGCAGCGGTAGTTACTTACCACCAGGTGAGCCGTATGCTCGTTTGCCCCATCTCCTTTAAAAAAATGAGTACTTCCGATTAATGCAGCAGTCATAATTTAGAATAATGCAGTCTGTTAACTACAAAAATATATTTACTTCGTGGCATTTTTCTACTTTAGACTCCATCTGGGTGGTATTACCTTACTTATTTCTGCCGCCAAGTAACATTTAAGGCACTGCCATGTTCAAGTGTAATGGATGTAAAGAGCCAGTCAAGCACTAGATTATAAGAGTAAAAAATATTTATTTAAAGTTGAATCGTACATTTAAAAGCGAAAATTAAATAAATGTGAAAAGATCTAACTTTAATGTTCTGTTACGGATTTCATTGTTTTTTTAATTAACTTATTTTCGATTCTCGACGTTTCGCGTGCTTTCAGTTAGCCCGGCTACCATTAGCTTTAGAATGTAGACTTTAAAATTTACGCGATAAAATGCGTATAATTAATTTTATTCAATGTCGAGTATTCGTGTAAATTTAAGAAATCATTATCAAAAAAAAAACTTTCTTTGAGATCTCTCACAAAAAGCACATCATACAAATTTATTTCAAAATTTTCAAGTGCTTGAAACAGCACTAACTCTCATATGTTGATACCACACGTCGCCGGCGGATCTCCGATCCCACAGGACGAACGAAGTCGTACGTAAGTGACTATCGAAATATCAGAAAAATCTTATGGCTTCCGATAGATGAATGGAGTTAAATAAAAGTGCTACATAGGTATATATATATATATATATATATATATATATATATATATATATATATATATATATATATATATATATATATATATATATAGTACCTATTATGTTTACATAAATAGAGTACCCACAGAACTTTCGCAACAGATTGAAACACGTGCTGTTGCCGCCTGCAGTCGGGTTCAGAATCATGACCGCAGCGAAGTGTCGTCGTGACACGACGCGACGATACGTCGCCTGCTGTTGCTGTCTGCGGTCGGCTACGGAATGGTACCTTAATACTGCATGTATTGAATTGAAGTAATTAGTAATAACTAATGTGATGTACGTAAAAGAAACTTCGCTTCCCATCCCGACCCATCTTTCTGGAAACGAGGCATTCCAACTTAGTCCTCAGGGGTGACAATGCATCTGCATTTTGATCCTTATTCGAGGATAAATATGGATTTCTATGGACCATAGCACCCACTTACCATCAGGTGGACTATGTACTCGTTTGTCATCACAATTCTATAGAAAAATTGGAATTCGTGCTCAATTGTCACCCTTATTCTAAAAAATATATTTATTTTGAAGGGACACTTACCCAGTAATTCGTAAGGCGACGTCGATTGCCCCGTATGGTTATATCTAATAGAAGTCTGGCAAGTAAAGTCGGTGTTATTGTAGATTTTAGATAACATAATATTATATTCCCTCAACATAATATTATATTCCCTCAATCCTTAATTTCGTAACGCCATATTGGTGTTTTCTAAGTATCTTTGTATATAGCTAGGAATGTATATCTAGTTATGTATATGTATATAGTATCAGTACATCCATATACTATAGATATTACAGGAAAAAGAAATTAAATTATCACAATTCTATTTAACACCCTTTGATTATTGAATAAAACTACTTTTACGGATTCTATCGCGTTTAATTAAATTGATTCTAATTGATTTTTGAAGTTTCGGGTAGTTTACAGCACCCATGTTCACGGGGGCTGAGGTGATTGACGTCCAAATGTCAGAGTTAACCCGGAATACCTTGAGATTTTTTAATTACTAATTTTTGTCGATCTACTAAGAATGAACTTACTGTGTCTTGAAGTCTTGCAGGGGTATGCTTGGGTTTAGTTTTAATTTTATTAATTCCAGCATTCCAAACAGGTGGTAGTACCCAGCCTCCATCTCTATTGAAATTAGGATGTTTTTTTTTTAATTTCAATAGCCTCACGTGTCATCCTTGGCAGGAATCGATTTTCTTTCGCGACAATTTGTGGTTTATCACATCTAATGTAATGGCGGGGGCCGTCTAAGATATGATCACAAACTGCAGACTTCCCGGAACGTTGGTGTTTCACGTAAGATATGTGTTCTTTTACGCGAGTTTTGATAGTTCGTTTTGCTTGTACACTCCTGAATCTAGTACATGAATATTGCACTTGACTTCATTCGGTCACTGTGATGTAGGCACGGGACCCTAAGCTTGTTGTCGTGTAGAACCTGCTTAACGTGCTGGAGCTCGGCAGCCAGGTGTTTGCTGTTACAGATCCCTCATGGTCTTTGTAACAAAGATTTTCCCACGGTGGCTAAAAGTTTGTATGGGTCTTTTTTCTAAACACAGTGTGACCTATGTTGTTGTTAGGATTTCGAATGACTAACATATCTAGGAAAGCTAAAGAATTATTTGCCTCTAAATCCATTGTAAATTGAATTTTAGAGTTTATGGAATTCTAAAAATGCAGTTACTTTGTCTGATGGTAAAATTGTGAAAGTATCGTCTACGTACCGCTTGTAGAACCTTGGATTAACAGGCGCAGTAAGCAGGGCTTTCTCCTCAAAGTCCTCCATGAAAATATCGGCGACAATGGGAGATACCGGTGAGTCGATTAATTTTGGAGTTAGCACATCTCGGGACAGGCCAATTAACCAAGCTGGTTAAAATAAGTTGGTTCCTCTCAGCACGTCCCCAGCGCGACGCTGCACACATGATACTTTACCGATTGCCCATCGCAACACCATCTACTTGCTTGTAAAACCCTTTCTTCCACAATAGATAGCCAGATGTAAGGCAATGTTTGAGTTATACTGTATATTCTGCTGGCATGTTGTTTTCCTCTAGTTTCCTAGTTACAATTGCGATGCAGTCTTCAACAGGTAAATACAGATTGAACAACATTGTAACGGAATTTTTGAATGTGATTTTCATCCCCTTCAAAACGTCGGATTGATTTGAAACTTCGCACACTTATCAAAGACCGATGACAATGCAATAATTAAATAAAAACTTTTTAACAAAAAAATTAAACCGTCGAAAAAACTAAAAAGCAAAAAATAATAAACCTTTTTATTTAACCTTAATAACTAAGTTCTTAAACTAATTTAAGTATACCTAAGTATATATTTTTGTAATTATTTTGAGTTTTTAATTAACCTTAATAACAAAGTTCTAAAACTAATGTAAGTATACCTAAGTAATTTTGAGTCGGCGCCAAACAAGCAAATTAATTAATTATGTAAAGCGTGATGCGTGGCATTCTTAATTTGATTTGGTTATTTCTTTAAATTTAAGGTAATTTACTGGTATTCGTTCATTGATTGTTTAGCGCCGACTCGAAATTACTTAGGTATACTTTCATTAGTTTTAGAACATAGTTATTAAGGTTAATTAAAAACTCAAAATAATTACAAAAATATATACTTAGGTATACTTAAATTAGTTTAAGAACTTAGTTATTAAGGTTAAATAAAAAGTTTTATTATTTTTTGATTTTTGCACTGAGTAGAGTACAAGAACTTGTCGTGAAGCGACAATTAAAAGAGAAAGAACCTAACCTAAGAACAGCAAAACAACAAAAGTAGACCAAAAAATAATATATTTAAAGTTTCAGAAAAGTATTTACAATTTTATAAAAAAAATGAAATATGAAGATGATGGATGAAATGAGATTACAATTAGGTTTTAAAAAAATAAAGGTAGGAGAATAGGACAATATAGTTTTATAGTGGAGCCTGGAGCCTCGCTGCTTTTGTAGAAATAGGCACACGCAGAGCTTGAGGTTTCTCAGCGGCGACGGCACGCAGCACCTGGACTGGGCACACGCAGCGTCCGGAGCCGGCGCACGTAGCGCCTGGGGTAGGTGCGCTCAGTACTTGGAGAAGTAGTCGCCGCGCCCAGAGGTAGCGCGGGCAAAAGGTGCACTCGGCGCCTGGAGCAAGCAGTCGTAGCGTGCCCGAAGGTAGCGCGGGCAGTAGGTGCACTCGGCGCCTGGAGCAAGCAGTCGTAGCGCGCCCGAAGGTAGTGTGGCCCCGCGCTTGAAGCAGACTGCCGACGACTTCACGTGTAGATGGAGGCTTGCAGGATCCCGGGGCAAAGCGGCCCGGGAATAAGGCCTTTAGTAGATGTTTCTCGTTTGAGAACTGAAGCGAGACTTTCCTGTATTCTCCAATTGCTCGGCTTTTATACCTTTTTAGAGAGAACGAGAAATTATTTAAATTAAAACGAAATTTATTGTAAATGACCTACAGCCAAAGAGTATTTATGTAGAAAGAACATCATACCAGAGACGAATTTGAATAAAAGTTACCATAACAACGACATAAATAATAGTTGTCATATTTAGCAATTTTTGGTTTTTGGACTAATATTAAGAAACTATTACATTTTAGTAAGAAATGATATATTATTCACATAGGAAAAACTAATGCACGGCAGCGTGCACGAAGCCTGAAATTGT
Organism: Parnassius glacialis; assembly: GCA_033319125.1. Lineage (NCBI taxonomy): Eukaryota > Metazoa > Arthropoda > Insecta > Lepidoptera > Papilionidae > Parnassius > Parnassius glacialis. Next base: position 16,745,061 of record JAVANC010000025.1, on the reverse strand, counting down.
AGAGTTACAGAGAATTCAATAAAAGACTAAAAAAAGGTAAGACTCCATTGACAGCTATTTTAAAATTACTAAATAGTGTGAAAATACGCAGTAAAATGATATGTTATTGTGTAAAAACGTTACAGGATCCTATATAAATAAAGGTGATGCAAAATATAAATGCAGAAAATCAAAAACGGAATGAAAAAAATAGTATAAAGTGATGCAAAACATGAGTGCAGAATATCAAAACAGAATGGAGAATTAGTGTACAATGAAATGTAAGTAGCATAACACTACATTTTCCCCCCGACCCTGGAAAATGTTTGACTCAGCAAAAATTTTGACATGTACATTCTAAAATAAACCATAAAAACACAGCTTTGCAGAAACAGACATCAACAGGCAAAATCAGATATACTATCTCTTACATTCATCATCTGCATTCAGGTAAGGGTGGAGTTCACATTCAATGACTACCACTCTAAAAGTGTGTTTTTAAAACGACATTAAGGCTTATTTAGGGAGTAGTCAACCGCTCCTGTGTGGAAAAAAAAAATTAGTCGAAGAAACACCACTCTAAAAGTGTGTTTTCAAAAGGACATTCAGGCTTACTTAGGGAGTTGTCATCCGCTCCTAAGTGAAGATAAAAAATTAAGGGAGTAGTCAGCTGCTCCCAGGTGAAGATAAAGGTGAAGAAAATTAAGGGAGTAGTCAGCCGTTCCCAAGTGAAGATAAAGATAAAGAACTTACTCTTAAGCAAGCATTAGTCGCTATGAATTTGAAGAACCCTGGAACACCAAACAAACAAACAAACTAAAAGAAATTAAAATAATAAGGTGAAAATGATGGTGATATTTATACATATATACAAATTACAAGTTATATTTATACATATATACAAATTAACAGTTAATAAATGTTTAGAAAAGTATTTAACAGTTAATAAATGTTTAGAAAATTTATGAATCGTCTCGCTTCGGCTTTCATAAACAATTTTATATAAAGTGTAAAGTGCAAAGTGAAGTTTAAGAAATAAAGATTTTATTAAAAATTGTACCTCTTTAAGTTATCTAGAATAAAAATATTTTTTTTATATAGGATAAGGGTGACAAACGAGCACACAGTCCACCTGATGGTAAGTGGTTGCTGCGGTCCATAGACATCTACATCTATCCTCTATTACAAATCAAAATGTAGATGCGTTGTCACCCGTGAGGACTAAGATGGAATGCCTCATTTCCAGTAAAAAGGGCCTCCGGCCACCTGCAGTCACCAAGCGAAACGCAGAGGTAAACCTCTTCTTCACGCTGGTATTCTGTGAGATCGTGGTACCACCCCGGTTCGAGCCGGCCCATCCGTGCGACGGCAAAAGCTGCCGCGTGGCTCTACCACTGTTAAATAATTATATATAATATTAGAGTGATGAATGTAACTTAGAGTGATGAATGTAAATGAAGTGTTATATGTAGGTCTAAATATAATCCAGATAATTTGAAAAACTAGATGAAGTTTTGTTTTAGAATTTTGAAGGTATGAAAAGGACGAATAAATGAATGATGAGTAATGAGTTAAGAACGAAAGGGAAAGCAATTAAATCAAAAGGGAATGGACAAGGCGCAGTAAAGGTGAAGAATTAAGAGAGAAAGAGGACTTTTACGTTGGGCGCCAAACTGTCGTGAAGCGACAATTAAAAGAGAAAGAACCTAACCTAAGAACAGCAAAACAACAAAAGTAGACCAAAAAATAATATATTTAAAGTTTCAGAAAAGTATTTACAATTTTATAAAAAAAATGAAATATGAAGATGATGGATGAAATGAGATTACAATTAGGTTTTAAAAAAAATAAAGGTAGGAGAATAGGACAATATAGTTTTATAGTGGAGCCTGGAGCCTCGCTGCTTTTGTAGAAATAGGCACACGCAGAGCTTGAGGTTTCTCAGCGGCGACGGCACGCAGCGCCTGGACTGGGCACACGCAGCGTCCGGAGCCGGCGCACGTAGCGCCTGGGGTAGGTGCGCTCAGTACTTGGAGAAGTAGTCGCCGCGCCCAGAGTTAGCGCGGGCAATAGGTGCACTCGGCGCCTGGAGCAAGCAGTCGTAGCGTGCCCGAAGGTAGCGCGGGCAGTAGGTGCACTCGGCGCCTGGAGCAAGCAGTCGTAGCGCGCCTGAAGGTAGTGTGGCCCCGCGCTTGAAGCAGACTGCCGACGACTTCACGTGTAGATGGAGGCTTGCAGGATCCCGGGGCAAAGCGGCCCCGGGATAAGGCCTTTAGTAGATGTTTCTCGTTTGAGAACTGAAGCGAGACTTTCCTGTATTCTCCAATTGCTCGGTTTTTATACCTTTTTAGAGAGAACGAGAAATTATTTAAATTAAAACGAAATTTATTGTAAATGACCTACAGCCAAAGAGTATTTATGTAGAAAGAACATCATACCAGAGACGAATTTGAATAAAAGTTACCATAACAACGACATAAATAATAGTTGTCATATTTAGCAATTTTTGGTTTTTGGACTATTATTAAGAAACTATTACATTTTAGTAAGAAATAAGATATTATTCACATAGGAAAAACTAATGCACGGCAGCGTGCACGAAGCCTGAAATTGTAGAGTTACAGAGAATTCAATAAAAGACCAAAAAAAGGTAAGACTCCATTGACAGCTATTTTAAAAGTACTAAATAGTGTGAAAATACGCAGTAAAATGATATGTTATTGTGTAAAAACGTTACGGGATCCTATATAAATAAATGTGATGCAAAATATAAATGCAGAAAATCAAAAACAGAATGAAAAAAATAGTATAAAGTGATGCAAAACATGAGTGCAGAATATCAAAACAGAATGGAGAATTAGTGTACAATGAAATGTAAGTAGCATAACACTACAAACTTGAGGGTATTGCTTTATCTAATCTAGAGCCAAATAAGGTATTACACAAACCTCAGGATGAACGAGCTTTAGCAGAAATGCAGAGACTGAGATGACCTGACTGAGTGTAGACCGCACACAAGAAACTGACAGGTCTAAAGCTCATTCATCGTGAGGTTTTTTGTAATGTAATGTAATGTCATTATTATGTAATGTAGTAATACACAACTCAGCATTAGAATATGTGAGTAAACAATAAATCACCCCTATTTTACCACCCTTAGGGTAGACGTTTTGTTTTCAAATTTATATGGGACCAATTTCGGGGTATACCTTTTCTAATAAAAAAAAATTATCAAAATCTGTCCACTATGTAAAAAGTTATGCGTGGTCTAACATAAAAAAAATATACACGTCGACTTGAGAACCTCCGTTTTTTCGTCGGTTAAAATAGTTTGTCCCATTATCCTTGGATTTGCGTATAATTCATAAAACAACTACCTATAAATTATCAAGCATTCTTTAAAAAATATATAAATCTGTGGCAAGATATGTTATACTTATTAGCATAAACCGATTGTATTATATTTACTATTAAAACAGTTCATCCATCCATTCATCCCATACAGCATATAAAAGGTCACTGCTGAACATAGGCCACCACCACCGATTGTCTCATAAGTGGGATTTTGTCATGGTCGCCACGCTTAGTCAGCAAACGCAGTTTTATTTACTACTTACTACGACACGCACGGGACGATACTAGGTAGTGGACAATATTCTTACACTGCCACTACACGCTATGAATTTGTAGCTAATATAAATAAAGTTACTTTATTTATAATATTGAATTGATCATACTGGAGTGTTACAATACTCATAATTAGAATGTTTGAAAAATTAAATAAAAATTATATTTTTTTTTCTTTTTGACGACGGTTTTATTACAATGCATCAAGATGGATCGATAAGTTCTATATAAATTAGTCGTAGATCAAGATCATGGATAAGATAGGTTTGGTTACCACTTCCACCAACAGCCCTTTCATTCTTATTAGATGCCAGCAAAAAAAATTAAAGGTTGTTAGCGTCGCACGCCTAATAAAAAATAAACGATTTTTTTTAACTTAACATAAGCCAGTGCTTGACTACAATCTCACCAGGTGATAGTGGTGATGAAGTCTTACATGGTAAATCGCACTGTCTTAGTATAACAAAAACCTATTCAGCCTTGAAGACGCTCAAATAGCAATCGGACGGAATGACAGACGCCGGTAGATTATTCCACTCCTTTGCTGTACGCATTACGAAACACGAAGCAAACCGTTGGTTCGAATGCGTGAAATATCGACAGCAAAGGGTGAAGACCCGCCGACCGCCTGGTTGGCCGATGGTGGGAAGGTAATAAGATTAGATGCCCCCAAAAACTTTGTTTTGATTTAGACGTCTGGTTTATTTGGATCCAACAGCCTACAGGTGGGAAGGGGATTATATTATATTATAAACTAGCGACCCGCCTCATTTTTGAACGTGTCATATCTGGATCTCGACAACAGTACCACCTACCGAGTCCAATTGCCATCTAGAGACGCACTTACACACACACGAAAAATGTAATCAAAATCGGTCGAGCCATTTTCGAGTTAAAGCGAGACTAATGGACAGGAATTGATTTTATATATAGAGATATAAAAATATACCATTAGTGTTGCTATTTGACACTGGTAGTTTGTGAGAGCGTACAGAGCTAAATGTAAACAAAACTATTGGTAAATGCAATTGTGCATGCCTTAAGCGTATTAAAAAAATACGTATAACATGATAATACGTAAATTTTTAAAGTAGTTTCAATACACACAAGTACTAAAAACCATATAATTATTAGTATACTTCAAATTTCCAATAACTTTATATCAATTTTCAATTTAAAGCTTGAAAAATCCAAAGTACACGACTCATAATGCTCATATGATAAATAAAAAATTAAAAAAAAGTAAACTGTAGTTCTATTCGTCAAAGAGCTCCAGTAGCAGTCACCGAAGTACACCTTCAGGTCACTCCATCAAGTTCAAAGTTAAGGTGTATTCATCATCATCATCATTACAGCCCTTCACAAGTCCACTGCTGAACATAGGCCTCCCCCAAAGAATGCCACAAAGCACGGTCCTGAGCCACCTGCATCCATCGACTTCCTGCATGTCTTACCAGGTCGTCACTCTATCTCGTGTGGGCACGCCCTACACCTCGCCTACCGGTACGAGGCTGCCACTCGAGAACCTTTCTTCCCCATCGGTTGTCGGTTCTTCGAGCTATATGGCCGGCTCACTGCCACTTCAGCTTACTAATCCGTTGGGCTATGTCGGTTACTCTGGTTCTACTGCGGATATCCTTATTCCTAAGTTTATCACGCAGAGGAACTCCGAGCATAGCCCTCTCCATAGCTCGCTGAACGACCTTGAGCTTCCTCATACGGCCAGCAATGAAGGAAGGTGTATTCATAACTAACAAAATGAGCCCAAACTCGGAACACCCAGTTTTCCCCGTCGAGGAGTTCCAGCAGGAGTCATCAAAGTACACATTTAGGTCACTCTATCAAGTCCAGAGGTAAGGTCTCATCATAACTAATAAAACTCGGCACACCTAGTTCTACTCTTCAAGGAGTTCCAGTAGCATTCACTGAAGTACATATAAAATCCGGAAGTAAGGTATCATCATAACTAACAAGACGAGGCCAAACTCGGCACACCTAGTTCTCCTCATCGAGAAGTTCCAGTAGCAGACATCAAAGTACACATTTAGGTCACTCTATCAAGTCCAGAGGTAAGGTCTCATTATAACTAACAAAACTCGGCACACCTAGTTCTACTCTTCGAGAATTTCCAGTAGCATTCACTGAAATACATCTTCAGGTCATTCTTTTAAGTCCGGAGGTAAGGCCTCATAATAACTAACGAAACGAGTCCAAACTCGGCGCACCTAGTTCTACTCTTCGAAGAGTTCCAATAGCATTTATTGAAGTACATCTTCAGGTCATCCTATTAAGTCCGAAGGTAAGGTATCATCATAACTAACAAAACGAGGCCAAACTCGGCACACCTAGTTCTACTCTTCAAGGAGTTCCATTAGCATTCACCGAAGTACACCTTTAGGTTATTCTATCAATTCTGGAGGTAAGGTCTCATCAGAACTAACAAAACGAATCCAAACTCGGCACACTTATTTCTACTCTTCGAAGAGTTCCCGTAGCATTCACCGTTCAAATTCAAGTACACTTTCAACTTACTCCATAAAGTCCAAGAGTTATCATCATCGACAATATCATTACAGCCCTCCACAATTCCACTGCTAAACATAGGCCTCCCAAGGAATGCCACAAAGCACGGTCCATCCATTGACTTCCTTATCGTATGTCTTACCAGGTCGTCACTCTATCTAGTGGGGGGACGCCCTACACTTCGCCTGCCGGCACTTATAAGTATATTTATACATAAATCCTACGTACTTTTAGCGAAACAAAATATTGTAATAAAAATCTGTGATTATAAAAATATTAACCTTGGTCAAGTATGTATCAAATTTGGTTTTTGATATATTTTGTATTTCTACAGCGATCGATATATTTACTACCTAGTAACGCTGCTGTAAGCAAACGATACAGCAATCCACTTGTAGCCTACTTATTGTATATTATACGTACATATACATATTATACACTTCTAATTTATTTTATATATATTTACTAAATTATACTATACCGATATAAACTTACATCTTTATTTCTATTTAACTATTTACAATCATACAATAACATAAATAACATAGTTACAGAATGATCACAACACAAAAGAAATATATAATAAAAGATTATTTACATTCGCCTTGTTGTGCAATGGAAACGCGCTAAACAACGATACCGTTAGAACGAAGTTCAAGTTCCTTGCGCGGGCGCATTCAACGCCTCGCACCGCATTTGCCAGTCTGCTTATCGACCTCACACGCGAAACCCATGTCGCCTGGATAACCGTAGTGACCCGTTATTCTCTCGCGAATACTAGCTTTTATGGTTTTGTTTCATACTATCCCTTTCTACTCCATCAATTTTGTATAGCTATTAATTTGTATATTGTGTCGTGTGGAACTATATATATTTTGTGTAACTGTCTATAGTGAATAAATGTTAACTGTACTCTGTACGTTTGGACTTAATTAATTTTTACCAGACTGTGACACATACACATTCTACCATACACACCATCTCACTATACACTTATAACGGCGGCCAAGTGTGTAGTAAGGCAGAGCAAAGTGTACTTAGTAAAATAAATGAATACAAGGCTACTAAGCACCAAAAATTTCAAAGTTTTGCAGCCGAAAAAAATGTATAAAATTAAACTGCCATTTTCATTTCATGGCTTCCTACATAATAGATGAAGAGAAAATATTGGTAAATCCAATTGGACATGCCTTAAGCGCATTAAAAAAATTACGTATTACATGATTATACGGATTTTTTAAAGTAGTTTAAATACATTTCGATAGCACTATCGGCTTCAACACCCTCGAAAACCATGAAAATGACACCCATGATGAAAAAATTGGTACCTACTTCAGCCGCCATCTCGGATTTACATTTCGACAGCACTATCGGCTTTAACACCCTCGAAACTCATAAAAATGACACCCATGATGAAAAAATTGATACCTATTGCAGCCACCACCATGAATTTACATTTCGACTGCACTATCGGCTTCAACACCCGCGAAAACCATGTGAATGACACCCTTGATGAAAAAATTGATATCTATTGCAGCCGCCACCTTGGATTTACATTTTGACAGCACTATCGGCTTCAACACCTTCGAAAACCATGAAAACGACACCCAAGAATAAAAAAATTGATATCTATTGCAGCCGCCATCTTGGATTTACATTTTGACAACCCTATCGGCTTCAACTCTCTCGAAAACCATGAAAATGACACTCATGATGAAAAATTTTATACATATTGCTTCGCCACCTTGGATTTACATTTCGACAGCACTATCGGCTTCAACACCTTCGAAATCCATGAAAATGACACCCAAGATGAAAAATTTACATCTATTGTAGCCGCCATCTTGTATTTACATTTCGACAGCACTATCGGTTTCACAACCTCGAAAACAATGAAAATGACACCCATGATGTAAAATGTATACCTATTGCAAACGCCACCTTGGATTTACATTTCGACAACACTATCGGCTTTAACACCCTCGAAAACCATGAAAATGACACCCATGATGAAAAAATTGATACCTATTGCAGCCACCACCATGGATTTACATTTCGATAGCACTATCGGCTTTCACACCCTCGAAAACCATGTGAATGACACCCATGATGCAAAAATGTATACCTATTGCAGGCGCCACCCTGGATTTACATTTCGACAGCACTATCGGCTTCAACACCTTCGAAATCCATGAAAATGACACCCAAGATGAAAAATTTACATCTATTGTAGCCGCCATCTTGTATTTACATTTCGACAGCACTATCGGCTTTCACAACCTCGAAAACCATGAAAATGACACCCATGATGTAAAAATGTATACCTATTGCCAACGCCACCTTGGATTTACATTTCGACAGCACTATCGGCTTTAACACCCTCGAAAACCATGAAAATGACACCCATGATGAAAAAATTTATACCTATTGCAGCCACCACCATGGATTTACATTTCGATAGCACTATCGGCTTTCACACCCTCGAAAACCATGTAAATGACACCCATGATGAAAAAATTTATACCTATTGCAGCCGCCACCTTGGATTTATATTTCGACAGCACTATCGGCTTTAACACCCTCGAAAACCATGAAAATGACACCCATGATGAAAAAATTGATATTACTTACTTTTAGTACGTACTACTATTATTTATTCTGTGCTTTTAAAATATTGTAATGAAAAAAATCTCATTATTGTTATAATCAAGTATTTAAGAAATTTTGTTATTCGAATATTGTGTATTTGTACAGCGATCTTTTTGAGCCGCTGCAAACAACCGAAACAATATCCACTCACGACGGTGATTGAAACCGAACTCCATGGCTGTTGCTCGGAGTGCGGCTTCCGCCCATTTAGAGAAATAATTTACATACAAGGCTACCAAATGAACGAAAATTTCGCCATTTTGGAGCTGAAAAAAATTAATTATAGCTAAACAAAACAAAATTACACTGCCATTTACATTCAGTGGCTTCCCACATGATAGATGAAGAGATTAAAAAATGGATTGAGTTAAACAATTGATATTTTCAAAAGTTATCGTGTTTACAAGCGTTGTGGACTTGATATATCCACACCATAAGACACTAAAACCCCTTTTTTATTTAAAAATAGTAATTAATCGATTTAAAAAAAAATATTAATAATTTCAACAATCATTTATCTTTCGAACAATGTGCTTTTTATATCATTTATATGTATAATATGATTGGTAGATAAGATTACATTCGATAAAACGTTGGAATATTGATTTTTAGGTTTCGCTTTCGCTTAAGGCATGCCGTTAAAAAATAGATTGAGTTAAACAATTGATATTTTTAAAAGTTATCGTGTTTACCACTTTATGCGGACTTGATAAATCTACACGATAAGCCACTAAAACCACTTTTTTATGTAAAAATAGCAATTAATCGATTTCAAAAAAATATTAATAATTTCAACAATCATTTATCTTTCTGATAATGTGCCTTTTATATAATTTATATGTTCAATATGATTGTTAGATACTATTCTATGCGACAAAACGTTAGCATATTTATTTTTAGGCGCTAGTAGAACATACCCACGCGCTTTGCGCATGCAATATCTACGCATCCTAGTCTAAAACTGTAACCACATATTTCGTCCACGTTTTAATGCAATATGTCTCAGTTCACGTCTTAATGCTATGTGTGTGCAGTTTTCTCAGAGCAATATACAACATTAGTTCTAGTAGTACTTTACTGAAAAATGTTTCAAATAATGTTATTAGACAAAATCGCCAATGCTCGACTTCATAAGCGTATTTGTAGCTTTTCATTTCATTCATAACTTTAATATTACTTGATGGTTTTGACACGGTTTGTGTTATCATTTAGATAATTCTCTGGAGAAAGATTTCGAATACAAATGTGCAAATTGTATGTAAGGGTAGCAGAAATATGTGGCACTTTATAGTCATGTTATAATTAAGGTAACACTACAATGGTGATTTGCACACGTGCGAAAGCGGGGCAAGACTCTAGTAGCAATACAAAGGTACCAGAATATTCGCAGTAGGACTATAAATCCCTTTTATAGCCAATAAAAATTGACTCAAATTATTTTATTACTTTTTATATTAACTTGGTTATTGGTGTTTATGTGAAATCATACAGATGCCATGTGACAAATTACTTTTCCATATAGATTAAGAGCCAGTGAGCGGCAGACTTACGGTATTTCAACAAGCTTCACTTTTTTTCAGTTAATCCCTTATACATGAGGTACATGAAACGGGGCCTCTTTAGTTTGACCGGCGGTCGATATAGAGACGCTCAGGTGTTAAAGGTGTAAAAAAATTGACCCAAAAAAACGTGATAGCAATAAGTCTGCCACTTTGACTTCTTGAAACATTTAACAAAAGTTACCCAAAAATAACATAGGCGTCTGCCGATGTTATTTTTCGGTAACTTGAAACCATCGTAAATGTAAAACCTTTGTTAAAGGTGTAAAACCTTTGTTAAAGGTGTAAAACCTTTAACACCTGAGCGTCTCTATATCGACCGCCGGTCAAACAAAAGAGTCCCCGTTTCATGTACCTCAAGTATAGGGGATTAAGTAAAAAAAAGTGAATCTTATTAAAATACCGTAAGGCTGCCGCTCACTGGCTCTTAAGCTAAGACAAGTGATACGGAACAGTGTTTATTTGCGCATACTAACTAGCATTCCAAGGTCATCCAAGTAATGTCAATGTAAAACTGGTAATGGTACATTTTTGGAAATGTATTTATATAGAATTTGCTTTTGCTGTAGAATCCAGACTTCAACAGTGGTAGAGCCAAGCGGCAGCTCTTGCTGTCGCACGGATGGGCCGGCTCGAACCGGGGTGGTACCACGACCTCACAGAATACCAGCGTGAAGTAGAGGTTTACCTCTGCGTTTCGCTTGGTGAGTGCAGGTGGCCGGAGGCCCCTTTTACTGGAAATGAGGCATTCCATCTTAGTCCTCACGGGTGACAACGCATCTGCATTTTGATTTGTAATGGAGGATAGATGTAGATGTCTATGGGCCGCAGCAACCACTTACCATCAGGTGGACTGTGTGCTCGTTTGTCACCCTTATCCTATAAAAAAAAATTAAAGGGTGTTAATATTAAAAATATTGTAAAAGCTCTTAAAATAACTATGTGAGGTTAGTGCTTTTGTAAACAGGTGGCATATTCCTAAGACTTTAACATTATATTATGATACACCTGGCCTTACTTTATATCATAAAACCTTTTTAAAAATCTCACTCTTACATTGTCCAAATAAATGATTTTCATCCTTTTTCTCATTTGAAATAAATTAAATTCTTAACATAAGAAACTGAAAATTCTATTTTTTTTAACATCATATCATGATAAAACAAAACAACTACCACAATAAATAACAATTCTAACAACAGATAACATAACAACAGCAAACATTTTGTGATTTACGGCAGTTTAGTAATGTTTACTATATTATTTTGCGTTTTGTGAATTCTAATATAACTTAATTTGCAATAAGATTGATTGTGTATGATTTAACGATAGCATGGCATTCTCAAAACGAATATCTTAGTCGACTTTATTAAAAATCAAAACCAAATGACATGTGTCTCTGTTTCTGTACCGACATATTACACGCATATGCAGACTATACGCAACTTTTACGATTATATTGGAGTGATCATAGTAAATAATAAAGTTGTGCACGTCTACAAATAAGGATAAGCGAGTATAATTAATATTGAAAAGATAACAAAGTAATTCTACATAGTCATACAAGCGGTGATAAAATGAAGACCTCACTACTGTTCAGCTTTTCAACTAAAGTTTTTTTTCTTTTCTTTGGTAATGACGAGTTCTTTACCAAATTTTCTTTGGTAATGTACTCGTACGGTTGTAATTTTGCAAATGCCAAGTAATAAGAACTTAAACTTCATAATAATTTGTTTAAAAACTTTTTAACGATATGTCATGCGTCACATTTCGAAGTTTTTTAAAGATTTTGACAGCAGTTTGCGCCAACAGACAGTCGATGACGATTATATCTACAGGCAACTAAGCAAGCAAAATGAGTGTAGTTTTATATCGACACGGGAGCGCTTGTACTTTTTCTTAGGCACCTTACGCCTTTTCTGCCCAAAAGTCCGTCTAGGAAGATATTACCTGTTTTTGCCACTTAAGATTGCATTGCTGTGTTCCATTCTAAAGAAATAAAGAGCTGGTATAATAAAAGGCTACGAGACATTCCATCTTAGTCTTCAGAGGCGACTGCGCACTGACTGGCGATTGTAACCGTTAAGTGGTCTTTAAATTCGTTTGTCTCGTCAGTTTTATTTGAAAAAATGAACTTGTTTCATCGTCTTCACTAATAGTTTACATGTGCAGATATTTAATACAAAAAAATCACACAATTTTTACATATCAAAGTCTTAGCGTATACATAAGCCAGCTATTGTTTACTCTAAGATCAAAATTCACTTCTCACCAATATTTAAACAATACAAGAGCACTAATCCGCCGGCGGTCAATTTCTCGCCAAAACTCCATCAACTAAAGTGCTCATACGATATTAATTTAATGATTTTCAAATAAGCAGTGAGATGATTTAATTTATTTATTAAATTAAAGTTGACGAACACGAGTAACAATACGAACTCTTCAAGTAGTGAACGTTTTAATGGCCTGGTTGCACAGTATGAGCTAGAATGCAAACTGCGTAGCCACTCGTACCGTGCCCCTGCACTGGTTATTGTCATATGTGATTTGGCCAGTACCTCTCGTCTTACGAGTATGTTATCTAAGCTACTACAACATAGTTTTTAGTCGACATTCGCCACCCCACACCACGCCAAACGGGAGCAGTTCAAAATATTTCTACGCAAAGTATTTTTGCTACTGTTTTTAATGTATACTAAATATAATAAATAAAATGACGAATTAATTTTAAAAAGAAATGTTTAATTAATTTATAAATTGAATTAAACTTTTTTCTAGAGAATTTTACAATCATTGGCACTTTAGCATAGCAAATGGCACTGTAAATTAAGTATAATCATTGGCACTATTGGAAATTTTAAAAAGTTATACCCAGATTTTTCTTAGCTCCACCTTATTGGTTATAAGACTTATTTTGAATAAATCATTCTCAAATATTTTCCTTAGATCTTCATCTGAAATCGGTTTCCTTGGTCTACCATGTTTCTTTCATCGGATACATTTTTGATGTGCCTTTTTTAGTAAAACATTTCGTGTTTTCTCAATATTTTGTAAAAATAGGCCTTTATTTCGGTTTTCACTCTTCCACTATGTGCTGGTAATCTATTTTCTTTATATTTTTTTTTTGGTTTTGATAAAATATTCTCTAGATATTTTGTTAATAAAGGCTTCAGTCTCTATTCATTCTGTGTTGTAATTGGATGGTTACCTATAGTTACTTAAATTTTTTCTACTTCAGTAATTATTTCAACTTTTTCTGAATTTATGGTTTTGACTGCATCTATCACTAATAAAAAACTAGATCAGTGACAAAAATGTCCTTATCGAATGAGCGCCCACTTGAACATTTGGGTGCGATTTGTACGTAGCTTTGTGAATACAACTTAAGGTAATGCACTTAAGGTTGAATATATATTAAGGTATATTTCAACTAGAATTACTTCAAAACAATTGGCGACAGTTTTTAGAGAACTTTTGCATGGGATTGGGTATCTAGTTTTTTATTAGTAATCGATGATTGACTGGTTGGATTAAACATTTATAGAGTATTAAAATGTCAGAGTTTTTTACTTTGTTCGTCTTGGTTTGTTTTTCAGTTTTTTTCCGTATTTGGCTGACTAATTAAATTCTACTTTTTCGATTTGTGTCCAATTTTTTCATTATTTTTCTAGCTCCGCAACTTCCGAATCTTCACTTGTTAGCACAAAATAACGGCGTTGTTTACCTGCTTTTTTCTTTTTGATAGGTATTTGGCAACGACAAAAACTCTAGCAATATTTTTAGGGCTTTCTGAAAGATTTTTTTTTTGTTTTGACGTTCACGATCACACATTCGCCTCCAACAAATTCTAAATTTACTGCCTAGTTGATGAAAAACATAAGGGTTAGTTTTCTTAATAACATTCAACAATAATCTCTGCATCTTGCTTAAGCTCTGGTACTGATAAATCATTACTAAATGAAAGGATACTAAGCAAATTTGATACAGATATTTCTGATTCGGTCATTAATAGTCGTTATTTTTAAAATATTTGGTAATTCATATGCACGGAACGGTGATCATATAAAATGGCTTGCTGTGATTTTGAAGGCATCAGACACTTTATGTAATCCAGTGTTGCCAATGTAGGCCCACATCTGTTTTAGTAATCTTTTTGTCAAATTATTTATCCGCCATTCGAAGACAGCTTTAGGTCATATAGCTTTGATGAGCCGAAATTCAGTGATATCAAGTGGTTGCAATAGTCACGTTGCATTCAAGTTAAGGGCTATAAGTAGTTGCGCCAGCTCAAGATAGGTGTGACTCTTATGACCATCTACAAAAATAATCACTGGAAAATGACATTCTTTATTGTAGGACTAACGAAGAGGTTTTATTCGTAATGGATAAAAAGTTCTGCCTTTATACGCCTATTTTCCGATAAGTAAATAACTTTTTTAAAGATAGTAAATAGCCCTCTCTCTAGGAGCTTACTTTTGAACGTCTGATCGTATTTTCATCTTATAGATGTTCTATTCTTCCTCTATAAAACGGTTTGATATAAATTTTATTAAACCCCCAAAAATTTTATTCGCAAAATTGATACCAAACCGACATTTTTATGACATCGAAAACTGTGTCAGAACTAGGTCGACTATTCAGCTTCTTAGTTTTTTTTTTTAACTTTACTTATTTAGCGGGAACTGTAAATTCGCTAGTGGAATGTTAAATGTTTGAGCAGCAGTTATTTTTCCATAATATTTTCATAGCATCCAAAGCGTCCACTCTTAAATATCGATACTTCATAAATCTAAAGTATGGAAAAGGTAAGTCATAATCATTGGCACTACTCAAAGGATACAGTAATTGGCATTGTCAAGAATAGATTTTGGAGAAAACAAATTAAGTATAGCCCTTGACATAATGTTAATCATTATGTTGCTTTATTTTATTACTATATATTATTATACAGATTTAAGTATAGTTATTGGCACAATTAAAAAAGCGTATGCTTCATTTTCACAACAGTAAAATAACGTTTGATATGCTATGATGACATAAACCATTTACCTTCAGGTGGACTGTGTGCTCGATTGTCACCCTATCCTATAAAAAATTAATAAAAATAGCATATAAACATATAGCATATAAAACTTGCATATAAACTTACCTAAAAATTACTTTTTGTCTCAAAATCTAACCACAAAACCTTAACTTTTTATTAAATTTTAACGGATTTGTCCAAAAACATTTTTAAAACAGCCATTATAGGAAAATATTAGCTCCTTACATATGAAATTGGCGTTTTGTACGGGAGGAATATAAATTCAATTTTTTTTTGTAAAATATATTTAATTAATCAAAGTATCCACCGTTGTTATCTATGCACTTTTGCCATCTCATAGGTAGTTCATTGATCCCTTTACTAAAAAAAGCATTGGGGCGAGAATCAATAAACTCTTTGAAGGCGGTGTGGACTGCCGCATCGGAGTTGAATTTTTTTCCTTGTAAGAAGTTGTCCGAATTCCTGAAAAAATGGTAATCTGTTGGAGCAAGGTCCGGGGAGTACGGAGGATGTCGCTGAGATTCCAATTGTAGCTCATCTAACTTAGTGGTTGTTTGTTGTGCAGTGTGTGGTCTTGCGTTGTCGTGAAGTAGCAGTGGCCTAGAGCGATTGACTAATCTCGGTTCTTTAGCAGCTAGTTCGTCCTTCATGGTCTGCATTTTCTGACAATAGATATCTGCCGTAATCGTTTGGCCAGATTTTAGAAAGCTGTTGTAAACGACGACGGTGCTAGTCCACCAAAGACTCACAAATAACTTTTTCTGAGTCAATTTTCGTTTATGGCATGATTTGGCTGGGTCTCCAGGGTTCAACCATTGCGACGTGCACTTCCGATTATCGTACAGTATCCACTTTTTATCACAAGTAATGTTTCGATTTAAAATCCCTTCATTATTGTGTCGGTTGAGCAAAGTAACACAGCAATCAACGCGTGTATACAAGTTCGATTGACTCAATTCATGAGGTACCCATCGTTCAAGATTTTTTACTTTCCCGATTTACTTCAAGTGGATTAATACAGTTTTGTCACTTACCCCGAAGCCTGCAGCTATCTCTGAAGTGCTTTGTGATGGATCCGCTTCCATAATAGTTCCTTTAATTATTAAAAATTCCTTTAATTCTTCATTTTCCACTTTGGTCTCCGGAAATTTCCAGAACGAAAACGTTAAAACCAAACACGTACCGTACTTTCTTTTGCGACACTAGCGCCGTACATATCATTAATCCTTTGAGCTGTTTCTGCAGCACTAGTGCCACGGTAGAACTCGTACTCGTAAAACTACCGATATTTCATGTTTTCCATTGTGCGGTAATAAGCGACGCCAAAGAAAAAAAAATGAGGAAAAAACAAATGAATGACTGTTCTCAAAACCTAGTACCTGCTAAATGAATTTAAAAATTTGAATTTGGAATTGTTAACCAAAGAGGAGATATTTCAGATCAAATTGGTCAGTACAACAATACGCTAATTTCATATGTAAGAACCTAATTGTTGACGGTTTAAATATAAATGTGTTGTTAGTATAAAAGTTATATATTCTAGCAATTTCTTTGTTGCTGTAATATAGAAATAAGAAAACGTTCTTAATATTCAGATTAAAATAGTAAATAAGTGTCAATCATTGCGGGAGCCAACATTAGTACTGTTTACCCTACATATTTTTACATTAAATTAGAATTGACATACTTGTTTACTACATATCGCCTGTATTTTATTATATTTATAAATGTGACCATGAAGAAACTTGAATAGAAAATAATTTTCTTTTTTGCGAGGGAGTAAACTATTTTGTCCTTCGCAATCATATTTTTACGAAGAATAAAACGTGGGCATTCGAGTATCTCATCTCATAATAGAATAAAATTCTGCAAAATGAAATGAATGTTATTATGAACTTAGTTTTTAACTACGTAGGTACATAGATTTAATTGGTAATAATAATAATAATAATAATAATGTGTTTTATGCACGCTTGACCAAAGTGCTTAACAGCCTTTTGTCCGGTGTGAATAAGACGCACGCATATAACGGTTGGATCACGCCTGTTCTCATGTATACCTTTGGCATGCTCAGGTGGACTCAGACCGAACTGAACGCTCTGGACAGAAAAGTCCGCACTATAATGACGTCCCACAGGATGCATCATCCGAGATCGTCAGTAATGAGGCTGTACGTGCCGCGGAAGCATGGTGGGCGCGGCTTTTTAAGCGCGCTTACCATGCATAATCGCGAAGTGTGCAGCCTCCGTAATTACTTTCTGACGAGAGCGGATGATCCATACTATAGGGACGTTATTTCTTATGATAAAGGACTTACCCCTCTATCCTTAGCCAACGACCAATGGCAAGACCCGGCAGTACAGAGCATTTCCGACCGGGAGACCGTATGGAAGGAGAAGGAGCTCCACGGGAGGTTCTACAAGGCTCTACATGAGCCTTTCGTGGACACAGTCGCCTCCCTCCACTGGCTACGTTTCGGTGACCTCTTTGGGGAAACCGAGGGTTTTGTCTGTGCGATACAAGATCAGGTTATTAAGACCAACAATTATCGGAGATACATCCTAAAGGATGGCACCGTTGACGTCTGTCGAGCTTGTCGCCATCCCGGTGAATCACTTAGTCATGTCATCTCCGGTTGTTCGGCGCTTTCTAACTCTGAGTATTTGCACAGGCACAACTTAGTAGCCAGGATTCTACACCAGGAGCTCGCTCTGAAATACGCTCTCGTGGATCGGAAACTGCCGTATTATAAGTACTTGCCGGAAGCCGTGCTCGAAAATGACCGCGCCAGGCTCTACTGGGACCGGGCCATCATCACAGACAGGACTATTCTTGCGAATAAGCGTGATATTGTGCTGATGGACCGGGCACAGTCAAGAATATTTTTGGTCGACATTACCATTCCTTATGACGAGAACCTCGTGAAAGCCGAAACAGATAAGCTTACTAAATATCTGGACCTGGCTCACGAGGTGACCGACATGTGGGGTGTATTGTCGGCCGAAATTATACCTGTAGTCGTCTCTGCAAATGGGTTAATTCCAGTCAGCCTCTCGGGTCATCTGAGGCGACTGGGACTCCGTGACGGACCGCTCCAAGCTCAAATGCAGAAGGCGGTGCTCCTCGATACCGCCCGCATCGTCCGCCGGTTTCTTTCCCTTTCCCCCTAACCCTCGGCCGTCTGGTCTCCTCAGCCGAGGGCTTCCATCTGGTTGGGTTTTTATATATTTATGTATTTTTTATGTATTTATTTTATTTTATTGATATTTATGTACGTTTACCATGTTTATTTACATTTATATATTTATATTGCCCAACCAGATGAGAAAACTTTATAGATACCCCATAATAATAATAATATAATATAATATAAATACAAATCCTTTATTTTTATTTTAACATTTTGATATGTTTACAATGTTTTTAATTGTCATGAAGTATTTTTGTTGGTGCAAATATATTATATTATAAAGTTGATTCAATCAAGAGAGGATTCCGGGAAATCCAAAGCACAGGGTATTCTAGCTTGGTCTCGTGTTTCCCACAAATATATGTATGTAGTTCTTTTTTCTTGCTTCTTTATCGACCCGTAAAAGTGCACTACTGGACATTGGTCTCATCCGTTATAGGGAGGATTTGCCTTAATCCTTAGTCGTTACGCTTGACGGTCGGATTGACGATCGCAGTGCTCGACCATTACGCACCTGTGCTGCTGTTGCTCGTCGCAGGTCTGGGTATTTATATACTTATTGCTACGCCTAATGTAAATGAAGTTGGTTATAGTGCCATCTATCGGAAGCCTTAACATTTTTCTAGCATTTCTATAGTAGCTTTGTACGACTACGTTCGACCTGTAGGATCGAAGGTTAGTTGGCACCCTGTGGTATCAATGTAAGAGAATGTGCTATTTTACGCACTTGAAAATGTTGAAACAAAAAAGTTGTATCACTTGCTATTTAGAGATCTCAATCTCTCATAAGTTTTTTTTATAATGATTTCTTAAATATACACGAATACTCGACATTAAATAAAATTATTTTACGGTTTTTATCGCTATCGGGACGTCAAACAGCTCAGGCCCCCGTGACTACGAGGGCTGTAAAACACGTGAAACGTCGAGAATTGAAATTTAGTTACTTAAAAGCGATAAAATCCGTCTCAGAACAGTAAAATTAGTTTTATTCAGTTTTATTTAATTTTTCGCTTTTAAATAAACGATTGGTTTTTAAATATCTAGGGCTTGACTGCTATCCCACTTGATGGTAAGTTTATTTAAAATCATAGGGCTCATTTTTGCGTATCAGTGTCTCTGGTTAAGTAGCATTTGGTAACATTTTTTTCAGTTTGCGTATGGGCTTCCTGAGAAATTGTGCAAATGGATCACCAGTTTCCTTGCTGATCGGAGCATCAAGGTCGTAGTAGACGGTGCATGCTCTGATCTCAAGCCTATCAACGCTGGTGTTCCACAAGGCTGCGTGCTATCACCAACGCTGTTTATCCTGCATATCAATTATATGTTGCTAACTGGTAGCATTCATTGCTATGCAGACGACAGCACTGGTGATGCCTTATATACCGGCCGTGCCAATATTTCTCGGGAAAACGTCGCCGAGTACCGGGACAAACTTGTGTCTGAAGTCGAGTCTTTGCTTAACAAAGTCTCGGATTGGGGCCGACTAAATCTAGTCCAGTTCAATCCCCAGAAGACACAAGTTTGCGCGTTTACCGCTAAAAAGAACCCCTTTGTCGTATCTGCTCAGTTTCAAGGCACTCCCCTTGCTGCCTCAGCTAGTATCAGAATCCTTGGCGTCGACATATCGAATAGTGTGCAGTTTCGTGGTCACTTGGAAGGGAAGGCCAAATTGGCCTCTAAAAAGCTTGGCGTGCTCAGCAGAGCGAGACAGTATTTCATGCCGGCACATCGCTTGCAACATTACAAAGCGCAAGTTCGGCCCCACATGGAATACTGTTCTCATCTCTGGGCCGGGCACCCCAGTGCCAGCTCCTTCCACTTGACCGCATCCAGCGCAGAACGGTTCGAATCGTCGACGACTGAGTTCTTTCTGATCTGCTCGATACACTGGCACTGCGTAGAGATGTTGCATCTCTTTGCGTATTTTATCGCATTTATCACGGGGAGTGCTCTGAGGAATTGTTCGGACTAATTCCAGCCGCTCAATTTCACCATCGCACATCGCGACAAAACTCGCGTTACCATCCATACCATCTGGATGATTGGCGGTCCACAACTGTGCGATTTAGAAGAAGTTTTCTCCCTCGCACGACTTCCTTGTGGAATCAATTACCACCAGCGAATTTTCCGGACCGATACGACTTAGGAACCTTCAAGAAAAGAGCTTACACCTTTCTAAAAGGTCGGCAACGCATCTGCAATTCCCCTGGTGTTGCGGTTGTTCATGGGCGGCGGTAGTCACTTACCATCAGGTGAGCCGCATGCTCGTTTGCCCCCTAATCCATAAAAAAAAAGCAATCTCTTATACTGGGTGGCGAGTGCTCACGCGGCATCGACGTAGGTAATTATTTACCTACACTTTCCCGTTCATAAGTAATTAGACAAAAAAGGGAAAAAGGGCTTTTGCGACTAGAATTTTATTTGTTATATATTTTTTAGTTGTGTATATTCAAATAACGTTATACAGAATAAGTCTTTTCATTTAATGTGATAACTTTATCGCCATCCCGTATATTCTCGCCAAAAACAGTAGTGGACCCACAGTTGTATTCTTATTGAAGGCTCTGAGAAATTTCGTCATCAGTCAGTCTCCGGCGAAGACTATTGTTCTTTCGTTAGATTGTTTTATAAACTAACTTACCGACCACCTGATGGTAAATGGCTAATATATTCAATAGAAACTTGCAGACAAATTCAAGCAATGAATGATACAGATGGGTTATCGTCTCTGAGGTCTAAGATAGATTGCCTAATACCTTGTAATTGTACTGGTTCTTTGCACCCATTAGACCTGAACACAGCTGTGCAATCACTATTTGGCGGTAAAAATAAGTAAGAGGAGGAGATTGAGTCCAAGGTAAAAAAGACCACCATATAAATATATTTTTGTAATTAACAGAATGCATTACGCAAAATATGACTGCTGCATGGATCGTTGTATGCGTTTAGTATTCGCTAAGTTCGTAAGAGTATTAGTGTCTTTCTTCGAAACGTTAAAGTAATTGTATTATTATTAAGTTTAAATACACATTTATTGAGCCATTTTACGGTGGCTTAACAAAATAACCCAATCATTTCTTCCCGTGAGTGTTGTAAAAAGGCACAATGGGAAATAAGAAAAATGTCATGGCTTCTAATGGATTGCGTACAGTTGTTGATATGCGGTATACAATCTTGTTTTTGTGTTTTTACTCATGCGGGGTGGAGGGCGGGTGTTGCCATGGTTGCCATCAGGAAAATGCTACAGTCCATTTCCTGCTTCAGAATGATTTTCATAAGAGCATCAATTTATCTAATACCTTTAAACGAGCAATTCTTATATATATAATCGGAATATTATACATTATCTCATCTCGGAAACGGCTTCAACGATTTTCACGAAATTTAGTATGCAGAGAGTTTCGGGGGCGATAAATCGATCTAGCTAGGATTCATTTTTAGAGAATGTCGTTTTACCCGTGTTTTCAGGCAATAAAAAACTGCTATAATATCATTCAAATACGAAGGTAAATTTCGTCGCTATCAGTAAGGTTATTGTAGGTCAGGTGGGGAAATCGGGCGGTCCTGAAACCAGACGACCCCGGTTCGAATCCAGATATCTCCAGCTCGACTATTTTTCCCTTTTTTTTCAAATTCCTTCTTTTGTTAGAAAAACTATTATTGGAAGCCCTTTATCAATGATTTTAATTTGTATCTTTTTTTTATAGGATAAGAGTGACAAACGAGCACACAGTCCACCTGATGGTAAGTGGTTGCTCCGGCCCATAGAAATCTACATCTATCCTCATTTGCGAATCAAAATGCAGATGCGTTGTCACCCGTGAGGTCTAAGATGGAATGCCTCATTTCCAGTAAAAAGGGCCTCCGGCCACCTGCACTCACCAAGCGAAACGCAGAGGTAAACCTCTACTTCACGCTGGTATTCTGTGAGGTCGTGGTACCACCCCGGTTCGAGCCGGCCCATCCGTGCGACAACAAAAGCTGCCGCGTGGCTCTACCACTGTTCTAAGTATATTTAAAAAAAAAACATGAAAAAAGACCAAGCTTTGAAAAAAGAGTACGGTAGTATTTACATTAGTAAAGAAACCGACATTGTGCAAATATTTTTATCCCTTTTGCGATGTTTCGGTACGAAGATAAATGTTTAATGAATAACCATTTATTGATAATCAATTTATACATAAACTGAAAAATCTGACTTTTACTGACATCTATTGGCGAGTAATAATACTATTATTTTTTTAAATGAAATATAAAATCCAAAAACATGTTTTCCAAAAAAACATACCGTGCAAAGCTCGGTTATCCAGGTACCTACTATTTAAATATAACAGAATGTAGAGCGGACCTCCACTAGATGTAGTGGTGACCTGGTAAGCCATGTCGTCATTACATCTAGTGGGGGCTTTCACTAAGCTGTAGAGTAGGATAATAAGTGACGGTAGAGAACCAGAGCCCTTTTCTACTGTAAAAGAGGCATTTCGTCATAGTACTCAGGAATAACAATGCATCTCCATTTTTGTTCTTAATCGAAGATATATGTAAGTGTCTATAGGCCATAGCATCCACATATCATCGGGTGGATTGCCTGCTCGTTTGTCATTTATGTCCTATAAACAAACCATGTAGAAAGTTGATAGATGTAGGGGCTCATAGGGGATCGTGTTTTGTAGCATTTCTTGTGGGTGAGCACAGGAATTGAAATGAACTGTAATATTAATGATGATGGTGATGATGATTGTATATTATACTAGATGTAATATACTTACACAAGCAACAGAGAAATAGCATGATAAATGCGA
Source organism: Parnassius glacialis (assembly GCA_033319125.1). Classification (NCBI taxonomy): domain Eukaryota; kingdom Metazoa; phylum Arthropoda; class Insecta; order Lepidoptera; family Papilionidae; genus Parnassius; species Parnassius glacialis. The sequence continues at coordinate 16,721,682 of JAVANC010000025.1, read as the reverse complement.
ATTTTGCAGGAGCAGAAGCTTTGTAATAGTTAAAAATATTGTAAGCTAAATCTAACACTAAACTACAATAAAGAAACACGTCAAGGATATCAAGTAAAATACACCGGTTTTTGAGTGTTGGCGGTTGGAATTTCGACGTCACTTTTCAAAGCAGGTATTCGTAAATGCCTTGTCGCTAAATTTGATATTTTGTTATACAAACATTAAAGTTAAATACTACTACGAGTACACATAATCTTTATTTATTTGAAACGAAAACGGAAATATGATGACAAAAGAAGAAAAAAATACACAGAAAATTCTTAAAATATATTCATTTACTAAATAGAAATGATTCGTGAGAAATATTTAAATGTGCACTAAATTAAATAATGAGCAGTAATATGACTGAATGAGCAATTATAAGTGGGCAGTTCAAAATCGGAATTAGTCGTTAAGAAATCTCCTTCTAAAGAGTTTTTAAAAAATGAAGCGGTAAAATGTATCCCTATTTGAACTGAATTTATTTCCGGCTGCTCAAACATTTCTGGGTGGTAAAAAAAAACCACGGAGGTTGTAACCTATTACAACACAACCTTCTACTTTATTACAACTATTTCTATACAAGTACCTATTACAAGTATATATGGGTGCTCAAGTATTTCTGGGCACCATAAAATCTATAATAATACACTGGAGAACACATATTTACGCAAGAAGAGAAGGCAGCGGCTTAATGAAGAAAAATAAGTACGTCATACACCGTGAACTACCTTATTAAACTATTTATGTAACTAATTATTCCATAATTTTACTGGCCATTCATTTATTACACTGCTTGAATAATTTTGAACCTGAATTGTAGGATTAAATAACCGCAAAATTTTCGTTTTAATACTGTTCATATTTTACTGCTGTAGTAATTTACCAACCACCAGAAAATTAAATAACTTCGCATTAATTTTTTCAAGTGATTATAATAACATTACTAATGTTTAAATAACAGTTGTGAAATTTATTACCCGTCCTTTTGTCTTTATATTTTGTGAAATATTATGGAAGCTTAGTGTACGGTTTCTTTACATAGTTATTACATCTATGATTATATGTATGTCATCATCATCATCATTACAGCCCTTCACAAGTCCACTGCTGAACATAGGCCTCCCCCAAAGAATGCCGCAAAGCACGGTCCCGAGCCACCTGCATCCATCGACTTCCTGCATGTCTTACCAGGTCGTCACTCCATCTCGTGAATCAGAGAAACTCCGAGCATAGCCCTCTCCATAGCTCGCTGAGCGACCTTGAGCTTCCACATACGGCCAGCAGTGAAGGACATATATATATATATATATATATATATATATATATATATATATATATATATATATATATATATATATATATAATCATAGGTGTGTAAAAATATTCAAAAACTGTGACAGTTTAGCTTGTACATTTGTCTCATAAATACAAACTACGCGACATAAGATTTTCATATTCTTATGAATCATATTATATGATCATATAAACATATGATAATGTGATAGCGCCTTAAGCCTAGAAAAATGTCCTCTGTAATGCTCAAATGCGACAACATGTCCTCGAAATACAAATACAGATTTCATATCACAATAATTTTCTTTTTTACTTTTGACTTCTTTCCCTTAATGTAACGCTTTCGTTATAAGATCTAAATAGGCTCGTATAGTGTTTTATACAGAAACAAGATATGCTAATGTAGTAGAGACTACTACTCTACACTATAAATATTTTGATAAGGCTGTCAAAATGAATATTTTCAGTAGATATTGTACGAGGATAGACATAAATAAGATAATCGTTTTATCTGCTGTTATAATCAAATGAACAGCTTATTTTGAATATTTTTGGTGAATTAAAATGTAATTAAGCTTCAAATAGAAAACTGACTAAATTTGTAGACACTAAGAAAATTTCTGAATTTAAGTATATTATAATATAGTAATTTATTAATGATGAATTGAATGAATCCACTACCATGGGGTAGTGGATTCATTCAATTCATCATCTCAAGGTTGTTGTAAGTAGTCCGGTCAAGTTAGTTCAAAAAATAGAGGTAAGGTTACAATAATGCGCATAGACCTAAATCTTGGTATGAATGTTAGGAAAAACATTACAAGTGAAATGCGAAAAGTCCTCATCGATCCCAGAACTGCAAAAAAAATATTCAAAGTCTATTGGTTTTTTGCATATTTTAACAAAATTTATAGATTTAAATAAAACTAGTTTTTACGATTTTATCGCGTATATTAACTTATTTTATATTCCCGACGTTTCGAGTACTTTACATCACCCATGGTCTCGGGGGGACTAAGGCGTTTGACGTCCCAATGTCATTTTTTTTTTATAGGATAAGGGTGACAAACGAGCACACAGTCCACCTGATGGTAAGTGGTTGCTGCGGCCCATAGACATCTACATCTATCCTCGTTTGCGAATCAAAATGCAGATGCGTTGTCACCCGTGAGGACTAAGATGGGATGCCTCATTTCCAGTAAAAAGGGCCTCCGGCCACCTGCACTCACCAAGCGAAACGCAGAGGTGAACCTCTACTTCACGCTGGTTTTCTGTGAGGTCGTGGTACCACCCCGGTTCGAGTCGACCCATCCGTGCGACAGCAAAAGCTGCCGCGTGGCTCTACCACTGTTAAAATAGTTATATATGTCATAGTTAACCACGGCTACCTCCGGATTTAAAATTATTAGTTTTTATTCCGATCTACGCAGTATGAACTCTCAGTATGATAAGGGGTAAGGGGTTGGGATTTAATTTTATTAATTATAGGATCCCAAGCAGATGGTAGCATCCAGCCATCTTCTCTATTGAAATTAGGATGTTTTTTGATTTCAATAGCCTCGCGAATCATCCCTGGAAGGAATCGGTGTACTTTAGCGAGGATTTGTGGTCTATCAAATCTAATGTAGTGACGAGGGGGGTGGGGACTGTACGTGTTTACAGACTGAAGACTTCCCGGAGCGTCAATTATCCACATCAGGTTATGTGTTCTTTAACACGGGTTTTCTTGATCTTTTAGTTTGTCTTATACAGTAGAGCCACCAAAAAAGGATACCAACATGATATAGCAGCATAATGTTCCTATGTTTTGTATTATGAAAGACGAGAACTGGATACCCTTTTATCTGGTTACAAAATATCAATCATATTTCCTAGGGTTGACAACGCATCTCCACTTTGATTTTTAATGGAGAGTAGATGTATGCAAGTGTCTTAAAGTAGACTGTACGCTCGTTTCTCACCTTTACTTGTAAATCCAAAAAATTTGAATGATAAAACGGTGGCATTAAAACACCAAAAGAGTAAGAATTTCACATAGAATCATGATACGTATCAGGGATTAAGCTTGATCTATTGCAAATTGGAACTGTCCGGATAACAGAAACAGGCCGACAGTATATACGTTTTGACAGGAAATAATAAGATTGGTACAATTTAGCGAGTTAATCCGATCAAAACACCAATAATGAGATTAACAATCCGCACATCATACGTGAATGTTAAAACTTAAAGCACTTAGGGAACCAGAGCTGACAATATTTTAAATTAAGTTTTATAAAATTTGAGTACAGAGGTAATCTGGGTGAGATCGAAGAATATAATCTCCGATTTCTTCCACACTAAAACAATTCAGTAGCTTAAAATAAATATAATATAATATTTTAACTTTCGATAATATAAACAGCATTTTTGTTTATAATTTATGTAATTACGACTGTCGCATAGACCATTGGCTGTAAACTATAAATCATACAACCACCAATTCACACTGAGAGAAAATCTTCGATGTCAGTACAAGTTAGTGGCAGCAACCAATCACATAATTTATTTTTACAATCTCTTAATTTTAAGGGGTACATCATTAATGGTATAGCCATTAATGATAATATTGTCTTGATAAGTATTTATTTCACTTGGTAAAAGTGTTTTTGAAATAGCCGATAGAGACTGAAAATGAACATTTCCTACTTTCGATATTAAAAAATAAATATTTCACATTTTGATTATAAGTCATAACGGAATATTTATTGACGAAAAAACTCATTCAAATCGGTATTATCATTCTTGGTATCATCGTTAGAGATAGATTGTTCCGAATGTTGAGACGTAAACATGCCTCGTCTGTTACCCCTACCATGAGTAACTCGTCTTCGATATGACTCAAACTAAACTCACCCGAGCATGATGGCCCGCTTCTAGGATTGTTCTTACAGGGCTGTAACCATGGTAACCCCTATTATAATTGGAATATCCATGTGTAGCAAAACGTGTATATCTACCACGGCCTCTGTAAAATGCTTTAGAGTACTTACCTCTCATGTTAAGCACCGTATTGGAACTAGATGGTTGCTCTTAACGCATTCTTCAAATCCGAGTAGTCTCTAGCTGAGATGATCGTGCTTAAGTCGTAAGCCATCCGCGAATTTTTTAATGGCCAACATTTCGTTAATGGGTCTTAGGATTTTGTAGGCACTGTCAGAATCAGCTTGTGAAATTGTGAGATCTACAAATAACTACTCTATTTTCGACGCATATTGTGAAATTGTCATTTCCATTTGAGATATGTTGTTTAATTTTGTCATTAATGAACATGGTGACTTTTTTGTTAGTAAGAAAGTTCGTATGTCCTTGAACAAACTCTCACAAGTGTCATATTTAGTTTTAATTTTTAACACTTTTTAGGCGTGCACACATGCAAACTGGCACACAAAATGCACATTAGAATTTAGCAATAAATTGTACCTTTATGTTGCACCATAACTTTTAGTAGTAGACCATCTTATCACACTAGAACTGTAGCTGGATCTCGGAGCTCACCTGACTGATTCATCCCTGCCGTCCTGGTCCCTGGCTGGATGTCCTGAACACCCCGATAATCTCAAATGCATCCTCCAATATACGTCAGCACGTATCTCTCTTATAATTCAGTTTTTATTGCATCTTCTATTTTGCCGATAAGCTAGGTAGCCAAACGCTGCAACTAGTATTGCCAGCAACATCCAGAGAAATTTGGTGTTAATCCAGGTGTGCTGGGCAGCCCCTACACTATTGGTTTCCACGATTCTTTGCGCTATAATAATGTCCTTGGGTTCGGTTTTAGATTGAGATTTGCCCATTTTCGTAATTTTCTCTTGCACTATTATTCTCCAAAATAAAATATAGAACTATTGGTAAATCCAATTGTGCATGCCCTAAGCGCATTAAAAAAATTAAATTCAATATTAATGTTTTCAAACTATATTTTAATATTTTAAAGAAACGACACACAGAATACTAGAATTAAATAGTAATTCTGATGCTTCAGTGTTTCGTATGGTGAGTGTAGAGAACCGAAGACCCATTTTACTTGAAACGGGGCATTCCATCTTAGTCCTCAGGGGTGACAACGCATCTGCATTTTGGATAAATGTAGATATCTATGGGCCGCAATATACGATCAGGTGGACTTTGTGTACATTTGTCACCCATATTCCATAAAAAAAATATCAAACAGCACTACTCCCAGCGGTATAGTGTCAAGAACGCTGATTCCTTTTTTTCGCTGATTGATAACACTTAATGTTTGAGCGAGAAAAGAACTAGAACTCTTTTTCTCGAGCGACGACAACTAGTCGCGGATACAGTTCCTTTAGAAACTTAGCCGCGCATGGACCCCACGGTACGATATTGTCTGTATCAAACGACAAGGGTCTATTATAGAATGTTTACGCAGTTTAGCCGCTAATGATGCCTCAGATGATCAATTGACAATGTAATATAAGAAGTAATTTATTTTGTCATCACCATCAACTCGTAGACTGTCTACTGGTGGCTTCACCAACTGTAGGAAAGATTAGCCATTATCGACACGCTTGGCTGGGGTGTTGGCGATCGCTTTGCCAGACGTCTCACGCGTTTTGTCGATGCTCCCCATTGTCAGTCTGGAAATTTTACATCTATAAATTCCAGATGATTAAACCAACTTTTCCAAACCTGAGTAGGTACTAGGTACCATCTTACCCTTTTCTACTGCTAAACACCAGTACTTGGTCTGTACTGTGTTCCGTGCGTTAAAGAGAGCCTGTATAAATACAGGCTCTGAGGTATTCCATCTTAGTCCTCAGAAGTGACAACGCTTTCGTAGCTTTACATAACAGTAGTAAGTTATGAGTAGTTTGGCATTTTAATGTTCTAAAGACATAACCTCTTAAAACACTCGTTTGTGAGATGGAGTTAATGCCTCCAGCCTCCTTGATAAATTTGTTTAGGTCAGTAAATACTCAACTGATTTGAACTTGTCTTTAATGAAAGTATATCAACGCTGGTACTTGTCCCTCAACAAACAAAAACTTTAATGTTCAAGTTTCAAGCACACCTCGCGCTGTTAAAAATATTTTATATCATAATTTAATTTTGTTGTCTTCATGTCATTTGTTATTTGCAATACATTTATACGAGTGGAAATAAATTTAATTTATATAATATAAAAAATAGAAAAGGAAGAATAAATAAAAGCAATAAATTAAATTTATGGAATAATATAAAATTATGTAATAATATTTAATTATTGTAGTAAGTGTTGAATAAAACTACTTTTATCCTATATACGAGAGACAACATCACAATCAATCTTGTACACTCCTGTATCTGCGTAGATCGGACTAAAAGTAATGATTAAAAAGCTAAAGGTACTCCGGGTTATCAAAGATACATCGGGACGTCAATCACCTCAGTCCCCCGTGACCATGAAAAGCGTCCGAAACGTGGGGAATAAAAAGTAAGTAGTAATAAACGCGTTAAAATCCGTAAAAGTAGTTTTATTCAATATGTAGTGTTCGCGTAAGTATAAGAAATCATTATGTAGTAAGATTAAATTATAAATAAATATTTTTACACCGTCACTATCATCTGGCTGTATAATAATAAATCATATCGTTCCGGTGGTATCAAAAGAGGCGACAAAGTGAATCAAAACAGGAGATGTACATCAGCGTCATCCTAATACCAACTAGAAAATAAAAATATATAGTTGACAACCCACCTGCCAACCGAGGTAACTATGGTCAATATCTCACTTATGGAGCAATTAATATGGAAGCTGCAGTGGACTCTGATAAGTCGTAATGAATAAATGAAAAAAATCACTAAGACAAAATTCATTTGTAGAGATCTGCTTTGAATTTAAAGATAGAAAAAATCGGGTATTTTAATATTGGACGTTTTATGAATATTAATGTGCTTGTGGCTTGTAGCCACATAATTTATGTCAAAAATTAAAAATATAGTTTTTAACTGTCAACTGCCCTATGCGTCATTGATATCTTTGTTTTTCTCTGATATAAAATCTAGTTGCTAAATTAGTATTAAATTGCATTAGCCTTCTGTTTGTATATATATATATATATATATATATTGTGTGTTGTCATAAACTATAGTTAAATTGTAATCTGTGAAAGTTGTGAATTGTAGAGCTGATTTATAAAAAGAGTAAACATTATAACAGTGAACAGTGAATTATTTCTTATCACCAATTTCACTACACTGGTGACCCCGGAAGTTTGGACGTTAGATAAAATAGTGCACCAACAGCTCATAAATAGCAATGGCAAACACCAACGACACTAATAAAGCAGGAGAAAGTAGCTCATTTTCACCTTCCGACATTTGTCGCGTCGGAGTACGCCTGCCTCCGTTTTGGCCAGAAGAACCAGGCGTATGGTTCGCCCAAATAGAAGGCAATTTTGCACTTTCTGGAATTAAAGATGATGACATCAAATATTTTTATATCATCTCACAACTGGATCATCGGTATGCAGCTGAAGTGAAGGACATTATCGTTTCACCGCCGGCAAAAGGTAAATACGAGAAATTAAAGACCGAGCTGATAAAAAGATTGTCAGCATCAAGAGAAAAGGAAGTAAAGCAACTATTGATGCATGAAGAACTTGGTGATCGCCGACCGTCACATTTTCTGAGGCATCTGCAACATCTAGCAGGTCCTAATGTTCCTGATGATTTTATTCGAACATTTTGGACTAGTAGGTTGCCAAATAACCTACAGACTGTCATAGCGTCACAACCAGACTCAACGCTGCAAGCACTAGCAGACTTGGCAGACAAAGTTCACGACCTCGTTCCTACTGTGCCACAAGTTGCGTCAACAAACGCAATATCGGTTGATGTTTTAGACAAAATTACTCAACAAATAGCTGAGCTCACTCGTCAGGTTCAAGCCCTATCAGCTAGAGACAGCAGGAGTAGATCCCGTTCAAGGAACCGTTATAGTCGAAGCCAACACAAAAATAGTAGGTCTCTTCGGTCCCAATCTAATTATAAAAAATTTCCAATTTGCTTTTACCATCACAAATATGGTGACAAAGCAAGAATATGCCTCAATCCATGCGACTATAAACAGGAAAACTCTCAAGGCGCTCGTTAATGGCGACAGACGATTGCCTTAGCTTATCCGGTCGCCTGTTTGTTTCGGATCGACGATCAAAAGTGCAATTTTTAGTCGACACAGGTAGCGACATATGCGTTTTTCCCCGCTCCGCAACAAAGCAGAGACGACCGCAAACGACGTACGAACTTTTTGCTGCCAACGGAACGCCGATATCTACTTATGGGTTCGTACACTTTAATTTAGACTTAGGTCTTCGGCGAGATCTCAGCTGGCGATTTGTAGTCACTGATGTGAATAAAGCCATAATAGGTGTTGATTTTTTATTATTCTACCACATAATTATTGACTGTCGGAATCGATGTCTCATCGATAGCAGTACAAATTTATCAGCTTCCGCCACATCAGCTCTTTCATCAAACGCCATATCATCGGTAAAAACGATTTCCGGTGAATCTAAGTATCATACTCTTTTGCGCAACTTCCCTGATATAACTCGACCTTCAGGCACGCATAAAGTTCCTAATCATAATACTCTCCATTATATTAGGACAACTCCAGGACCTCCAGTTTCTTGTGCACCAAGGCGATTAGCTCCTGACAAATTTAAAATAGCGAAAGCAGAATTTGAAGCTATGCTCAAAAATGGAACAGCAAGACCTTCAGAAAGTCCATGGTCATCTCCACTACATCTGGCACCTAAAAAAGATAACGGATGAAGACCATGTGGCGATTACCGGCTATTAAATGCACGCACGATACCTGATAGGTATCCTATACGTAATATTCAAGATTTTACGTACAATATATCAGGATGCAAAATATTTTCAACCATTGATTTAGTTAAAGCATATAATCAAATACCGGTAAATCCAGATGATATTGCAAAAACGGCCATAACGACGCCCTTCGGATTGTATGAGTTCCCGTATATGACGTTTGGCCTGAGAAATGCCAGCCAAACGCTCCAAAGATTCATGGACGAAGTGACGAGAGGACTCGATTTTTGCTACTCTTATTTGGACGATTTTTTAATTTTTTCAAAAGACGAACAAACACACCTTAAACATCTCCATCAAGTTTTCACAAAATTACAAGATTATGGAATGGTAATAAACACGTCCAAATGTGTATTCGGAGCCTCCACTGTATCCTTCTTAGGCTACACCGTTTCACCCGAAGGCGTCAAACCCTTGACCTCAAAAGTACAAGTCGTCAAAGATTTTCCAGTGCCAAAGAACGTGAAGGAATTGAGAAGATTCCTGGGAATGTTAAATTTCTATCGCAGATTTGTCCCAGGAGCAGCAGAAACTCAAGCTCCATTAAATTCACTCCTAACCGGAGCGGTAAAGGGTTCACATCCAATTAATATTATAGGTGACGCACTAATAGCGTTTGAAAAATGCAAAGAAGAATTATGCAATGCAACCCTCTTGGCCTACCCTGATTTAAATACCAAACTGGGAGTAGTGACAGACGCTTCAGACATAGCAATTGGCGGAGTTCTGCAGCAATTTAAAGATGGTGAATAGCAGCCTCTGTCCTTCTTTTCTCGCAAATCGAGTCCTTCACAGAGAAAATATTCACCATACGACCGAGAATTATTAGCGATCTATGAAAATATAAAATATTTTCGGCATATGCTCGAAGCGAGACATTTCACCATATTTACTGATCATAAGCCAATATGCTACGCATTTCAACGTCGAAAAGAAAAATGTTCACCACGGCAATTTCGCTATTTAGATTACATATCCCAATTTACAACGGACATACAACATATTTCTGGGAAAGAAAATGTCGTAGCTGACACTCTTTCACGAATAGAGGAATTATCTAAGCCCGTCGACTTAAACACACTCGCAAAAGCGCAGTCAGAAGATCCTGAGTTAAAAAAATTAATAAATAGTCAAACATCGCTTCAACTAATTAAAGTTAAAATACCGGGTACACTAGAAGAATTATACTGCGACAATAAAACGCAAGTAACACGCCCTTATGTGCCCCAACAACTTCGACGGCAAATTTATGCAACACTGCATTCACTGAGTCACCCAGGCGCTAATGCTACCGCAAAATTAGTAGCACAGCGTTACGTTTGGCCCGGTATGAACAAAGACTGCCGAGTATGGGCTAAAGCATGCCACGCCTGCCAGACCTCAAAAATTACCCGACATGTGGCATCGCCGCTACATACATTCGAATTGCCACGTGCCCGATTCCAATACATTCACATAGACATAATTGGACCTCTTCTACCATCAGAAGGTTTTCGGTACTGTCTGACAGTGGTAGATAGATTCACACGTTGGCCAGAAGCAATTCCATTAATAGATATAACTGCGGAATCCGTTGCAAAGGCCCTGCTACTAGGTTGGATTTCGCGATTTGGATGTCCTGCGGAAATAATAACTGATCGGGTAAGACAGTTTGAATCATCGCTTTTCAAATATCTATCAGATTCAATAGGTTTCAAACACAAGAAAACAACTGCTTATCACCCTGCATGTAACGGAATGGTAGAAAGAATGCACAAGGAGTTAAAATCGGCCATAACTTGTCATAGTAACCAACATTGGACTGAAAGTTTGCCACTAGTACTATTAGGTATGAGAAGTGCTTTAAAGGAAGATCTACAAGCATCGCCGGCTGACTTAGTTTATGGTGAATCGTTAAGACTACCGGGAGAATTCTTCTATCCTTCCTTGAAAACAACTACTGATGTGACGGATTTCACTGCACGCCTACGTGCTAACATGGAAAATATACGTCCATTGCCAGCGTCACGGCACGGTAAATACAAGACCTTTGTTTTCAAAGACTTGCCAACAGCTACGCACGTGTACCTGAAAGATGAAACAAAATCGCGAGCATTTCAACCATCTTACACAGGGCCATACAAAGTACGACAAAGAAATGATAAAGTTTATAAACTTCTAATTAGAGGCAATGAAGTCACAGTTTCTATAAATCGGCTAAAACCAGCCTACACAATTCAGGAAAACACAGAACTCCAAGGCCCTGTCATTATGCAGCCGCCTGAAAGTAAAGAAGACACAAAAATTAAAAAAACACGTTCGGGACGAAGTGTGAGATTCTCAGATTACTATCGCCCGTCATGAGACGGTCTCTGGGGGGGAGTGATGTGGCGTGTAGCCACATAATTTATGTCAAAAATTAAAAATATAGTTCTTAACTGTCAACTGCCCTATGCGTCATTGATATCGTTGTTTTTCTCTGATATAAAATCTAGTTGCTAAATTAGTATTAAATTGCATTAGCCGTCTGTTTGTATATATATATATATATATTGTCATAAACTATAGTTAAATTGTAATCTGTGAAAGTTGTGAATTGTAGAGCTGATTTATAAAAAGAGTAAACATTATAACAGTGAACAGTGAATTATTTCTTATCACCAATTTCACTACATGCTCCACAAAATCTTTACTTAAGTCATTTAGAACCTGTAGCGGGGTGGGACGGGGTGGGATAGCCTTTCCCACAGATTGACGCTTGACACCCAACGTCGACACCCCTACCGAACGTGTGGCGTAACGTCATCACAAACCCACAAGCTATTTTGTTAGTTGTTATTTTATAATGCAACTGTATATGTTGTGTTATTAGCAACTAAACTGCGCCTGTTGTGTGATAAACATGTCGTCACCTCGCGCCATACGTTTCGCCGAACGTTTTCTACTAAAGTCGAAAACTAATCATCTTTAAACTATGAATTGACAATGGTTGTCTCGAAAAGTTTTAGGTTTCAAAAAAGGTCGTAGAACATAAGATGTTTGATTTAAAGAAAGGAAATTTCGGTTTGACAGCTGTTTAGTATATAAAATTAACCCTGTTTATAAAAAATGAGCTCGCCTTAAGCACGTAATCATATAGACGAGAAACCAGAATAGTGAATTTTAAGAACGAAGTTGTCGGTCGTGACTTGCAACAAGGAATAACATAATTCTGATAGTGGTAACTAAAAAAACTGTGAAATGAATTCTGCAGTGTCTACGTTGACGAATAGGATGCCCTTTTACATGCAAATGAAAAGAGGATATTAATTGAATTTGCGAAAATCAAAGACGAAAGATGAATAGGATACAGTTATAGACGTAGTTATAGATTTCGGTAAAATATGTGTAAAAGAAAGTCATTAAATTCAGTTATTTAATTTCGATCTTAAAAAGAGAAATTAAGATTTATATAACTTCTTATTATAATTTTATAATCGTTATGTATAAATTATAGTTTTTAATATACTTCTCGGATGACGTGTGTTCCAAGTATTTTCATACTTTATTCTAATATTAAATTTAGAAAAGAGTACAATACGTTACATTATATTACCATGAAAGTCTCTTTGTAAGAAATTAAAAGAAAACCATCCCATTGTGAACGTTCTCTTTGTGATGTAACGGAATAAAACAAGCTGTATTCCTTTTAAATGTTTTATAAAGATATTTATTTAGTCATTAGACAAAAATAACAGCTAATTTGTTCTCAAAGATAAAATATTATCACTGACATATTATCAGGAGTCTGATGCTAATTCACAGGAAACATCAAACATACAAAATAGAAATTATTTTTTTATTTTCTAATTTCAAATAAAGTCATGCAGCTTAAAGCAAAAGTTTGATTACAAGTGTGATTGCCTCACAAGAAAAGAAATTTAAGAAAATTATAAAATATATTAAAGGAATATAATAAAAGGAATATATTTAAAATAAAAGGAATATATATTAAAGGAAATCCAGCATACCAATTACAACATTGAAAATTCTATAGCATTTTTAACAGCGCAAAATGAAGGATTTAGAAAGAAATTAGAGCATTTGAAGACTCAGGGAAAGGAGAATAAAAGCTACATAACCATGTTGGAAAACAAAGTTGAAGATATGCAAAAAGATTGAAAGTCAACTTTGAGATCAAAAATGCACCAAAGAAAAAAAAGGAAACAAAAGAGTTTGTATGGGTGAATATGAGCTCGAGCATCAGATTTTTACGTTCAGCAAAGGCGTAAATACAATATCTTTACGGTCCTCTATTCCATTTTGAATGTGTTCCGTTTATACCTTTAGAACAATTTTCAATAGACTTTTCCTTATTGATTTCTTATATTTACGCGAATATTACGAGTATAATGAATCCCGACGTTTCGGGCACTGATCATAGTACTTCGCGAGTGTTATGTATTGTTATATATGTACCTAATACATACAATTTTCAGACTACTCGAATATAGTTCCTTTTTATTTTATATAAATCGATATTAATCATAATATTTTTATGATAAATAATATTATTATTGTATATAGAATGGATATGATAATTCTTTAATTAATAATGTTAATAAATCAAAAATAATAAATTAATAATTACATAAAGTAAATAAATTTTAATTCAATCTACTTCAAACAAAGAGGTTCACAGATGTGTTGTCACCGCTTTGGGGTAAGATGGAATACTTCACAGCTGTAATTAAATTCGCTCTCTTACCCTTCAAAGCTCTCACGCACGATTATTAAACAATATCAGATATACTAAGCAGTTTATTACGATATAAAGATTGTATTAATTCTTATAGTGGTGGTCTAGTGGCCACTTACTTAATAAACATATAAAATTTGGTACATAATTTATGTTTTATGGTATAATAAAATAAAAATATATCTTGTGGTGGTGGTGTAATCCATCACACCATTTCTTCCCAGCGTTGTCGTAAGAGGCTCCTTTAAAAATATCAGAAACCTAATAGCTTTCTAATAGATGGCAGTATAGATACATCGTTTACGTCAGATGTAAGGTTTTCAGAGACGGAGACCAGCGTCAATTGTGTGTGACGTATGGTGTTATGAATGGATGTAATAAAGAGACGGCCCCCAGTCCCCGGCGGCCCCGCTATTCCTGGCTACGGTGGCGACCATGGTAACGGCGGGGCAGGGGGTGCTAAGAATCTCCGGTGGAGGTTTGGTTGCCACCTACGACGACTCGACCTGGCAACATACAACGCACGCACCCTGAGGACTGACGAGAAGATCGTGGAGCTGGAATTAGAGATAGACAAGTTGCGCTGGCATATTATAGGATTATCCGAAGTCCGAAGAGAGGGGGAGGACACGGTAATCCTCGAATCCGGCAACTTGCTCTATCACCGGGAGGGCGAACATCTGTCCCAAGGAGGTGTCGGATTTATCGTCCACAAGTCTCTCGTTAACAACGTTGTAAAGATCGGGAGTGTGTCGACGAGGGTTGCGTACCTTATACTCAGAATCACCAAACGGTATTCGCTGAAGGTCATACAGGTTTACGCACCAACCTCGGCACACCCCGATGAGGAGGTGGAGGAAATGTATGAGGATATCTCTAGAGCCATGCATTCCTCCAAAACCCAATATACGGTGTTAATGGGAGACTTCAATGCAAAACTAGGCACAAGAGAGAACGGTGAGCTGAAAGTAGGGAAATTTGGAATAGGGCAACGGAAACCAAGGGGCCAGCAGCTGGCCGACTTCATGGAGAAAGAGGGACTCTTTATGATGAACTCTTTCTTCAAGAAGCGGCCCCACAGGAAGTGGACCTGGTTGAGCCCCGACGGTTCGACAAAAAATGAGATTGACTTCATTATGACGACCAGACGACAACTGTTCAGTGATGTCTCAGTGATCGCGAGGGTGAAAACTGGCAGCGATCACCGAATGGTTAGAGGCACACTGAACCTAAATGTTAAGTTGGAGAGGTCTCGTCTGATGAAGTCAACGCTCCGTCCCCCTCGTGCTCTAATCCAAAGTCCCGAAACCTTTCAGCTCGAGTTACGAAACCGTTTTCAGTGCCTAGAAGACTGCAATGAAGTGGACGATATGAATGACAAGCTCGTGGAAACTGTCCATGCGGTCGGAGCTAAGTTCTGCAAGACCCGCCGCAGAAGAACACAAAAACTCTCCGATCACACTCTTAATCTCATGGCTGTTAGACGGGAGATGAGGCTACATTCTTCAACAGATTTGACAGCATACAGGCAACTGAACAGACAGATCTCCAAGTGCATGCGGCGGGACTTACGCAACTTCAATACAGCTCGTATTGAAGAAGCGATCGAGCGGAACCAAGGCTCCAAAGTCTTTGCCAGAGATCTGTCTGCCAGAAAGAGCCAACTGTCAAAGCTGAAGACCGAATGTGGCAGCATCGTTTCCGGGGCACCTGAGATTTTGAGTGAGATTGAGAGGTTCTATGGGCAGCTGTACACGTCATCGTTGGAGCCACACGCAAGTGTGAGTAACGATCCAAGAGCGAGTCTTATCCGACACTATTCCGAAGATATCCCGGACGTCAGTCTGACCGAGATTAGAATGGCTCTCCAGCACCTTAAAAACGGCAAGGCCCCAGGCGAGGATGGAATTACAGCGGAGCTTCTGAAAGCGGGTGGAAGACCGGTACTTGAAGTCCTTCAGAAGCTCTTTAATTCCGTCCTCCATGGTGGCATAACACCGGAGGCGTGGAGCAGAAGTACGGTGGTCTTGTTCTTCAAGAAAGGTGACAACGCTCTCTTGAAGAACTACAGACCGATTTCCCTTCTGAGCCGCGTCTACATGCTGTTTTCGAGAGTCATTACGAATCGTCTTGCGCGCAGACTTGACGACTTCCAGCCTCCCGAACAAGCCGGTTTCCGAAAGGGCTTTAGCACCATAGACCACATACATACCCTACGGCAAATTGTACAGAAGTCCGAAGAGTACAATTTGCCACTATGTCTGGCGTATGTGGACTATGAGAAAGCCTTTGATTCCGTCGAAATTTGGGCGGTGCTGCAGTCCCTTCAGCGGTGCCAAGTTGACTGTCGGTATATCGAAGTGCTGAAGTGTTTGTACAGTAGGGCTACGATGGCTATCCGAGTACAGAACCAGAGTACGAAACCCATCCAATTGCAGAGAGGTGTAAGACAGGGTGATGTTATATCCCCGAAACTCTTCACCGCTGCATTGGAAGACGTTTTCAAGCTTCTGGACTGGAAAGGATGCGGTATTAACATCAATGGCGAATACATCACTCACCTTCGATTTGCCGACGATATAGTCCTTATGGCAGAATCGCTGGAGGACCTAAGCACTATGCTCAATGACCTCAATAGTGTCTCCCAACGGATAGGTCTTAAGATGAACATGGACAAAACAAAGATCATGTTTAATGTCCATGTCACACCTATGCCGGTAGTTGTTGGGAGCACTAAGCTCGAAGTTGTTGACGAGTATGTTTACCTGGGACAAATAGTCCGACTAGGTAAGTCCAACTTCGACCGAGAGGTCAATCGACGGATTCAACTCGGCTGGGCAGCGTTCGGGAAGCTACGACACATCTTCTCGTCAGACATACCTCAAAACCTTAAAACGAAATTGTACAACCAGTGCGTGTTGCCAGTGATGACTTACGGAACTGAGACGTGGTCCTTCACTGCTGGCCGTATGAGGAAGCTCAAGGTCGCTCAGCGAGCTATGGAGAGGGCTATGCTCGGAGTTTCTCTGCGTGATAAACTTAGGAATAAGGATATCCGCAGTAGAACCAGAGTAACCGACATAGCCCAACGGATTAGTAAGCTGAAGTGGCAGTGGGCCAGCCATATAGCTCGAAGAACCGACAACCGATGGGGAAGAAAGGTTCTCGAGTGGCAGCCTCGTACCGGTAGGCGAAGTGTAGGGCGTCCCCCCACGAGATGGAGTGACGACCTGGTAAGACATGCAGGAAGTCGATGGATGCAGGTGGCTCAGGACCGTGCTTTGTGGCATTCATTGGGGGAGGCCTATGTTCAGCAGTGGACTTGTGAAGGGCTGTAATGATGATGATGATGATGATATGGTGTTGCGATCGTCAATATAAGAAGGCACGATAAATGCATTTTCTACCATATCAAGAGGGATTCACGACAAGCAGTGGACTTTTAGGGTTCGTAAACAAAACGAAGGAAGAAATAAAAAAACACTATTGTTATGAGGATAATATTTTCATATTAGGTTGTACTGGTAGTCATTACATTGCCTCTCCGATCTATTTCTTATCGTGTAGATCTTATAAAATTAATTCGCTGTCAGGTGTCGTAATTGGTTTCACGGTACCTGCCGCTACTCGTGGGGAGGTTCCGCGTTATAGAGGTCGGTTTGCAATAATTCTATTTCCCACTCAAATTCCTTCCTTTCAAATTAATTAAAATAAATATTATGCAGATTATTTTTTAGTTTATTCCTAATAATTATTATTTTTTAACCCAGATATGCCTACTATGTAAGATGGTGGAAATAAAAAAATATAGCAGATTAGCCACTTAACCTAATTAAATTTACTTAACCTAATTATATTTGTAGTGATGAACGTATGTGCTTTTATAGAAAAATAAAAAAAGTTCTGTTATTTTAACAGTTTTATATAACAATTCAGCAAAAATTATAAATTTAAAGTGAGTTGCAGACATGTCGGGTTACAGGTGTTTAAATAGTTTTGTTTTACAAGTTAGTTATACTTTTCAGATTCACACGTAGTGGACCTCAACTTTAGCACTAACAAAGTATCATAGCAATAAGAAATTAAAAATTCGATATAATCCGTTATAAATCCTGGTGTACTATATAAAGGACAGTCGGATAAAACAAGTTTTTATTTATTTCTTTGTTTATTCTTTATTGCACTAAATATTTGTACAAAAGGCGAGCTTAATGTTATATGGCATTCTCTACCATCTAACCTTGGGTAGAACAGAGAGTGAGTTTAGGCAGTTAAGTTGCCATGATATAATTCAGTTCAAATATATACATGCAACACATACATAAAATATACACATATAAATATAAAATATGTATAATTCAAATACATATATAAATATCCACATTTATACACATATATATATATATATATATATATATATATATATATATATATATATATATATATATATATATATATATCCAATAAATGTTGACTCAACTTTGTAGGCTACGGATATGCTCATATAGTTTCCTTTTTAAAAACATTTTTGGCAGGTATTGTTCTTTGTTTTTTTTTAGTAGAATAATACAATATTTTCTTTACAGGCCGTTAACTGCGCATGAAATTTTAGATAATTTGGAAAACATTTCTAATACTGAAGAAGATAATAGGGAAAGGGTGATTCCACCTCCTCCTTTTGATCCCGACTGACGAAGACAATGTGACGCTGAATAACTTGCCACGAAATATACTACATCAACTGGCAAAATTGTCAATACAAGGACAGTTTCCAGTGAGTGATACAAAAAAATAACCTTTTGATTCTACAGTTCAAACGAAACCCAGGCGAATCTACAAGTGGCTTGAAAACTTCATAAAGATTTTCATGTTGGTGTCAGAGAGTAACAAACATTTCGTCCATAATAAATTGCCTGGAGACATAACTGCTGAGGATACGAAGTGTTTCATTGGCATATTGCTAGTTAGTGGTTATTTATGGCTTGCGCGAAGAAGAATGTTTTGAAAAAACTATGACTAGGGATAGATTTGACTTTATGTTTCGACACCTTCATGTGTATGATAGTCTGGATCTGCAAGACAAATATTACACAAAACTATGCCCACTCGTAGCACTTCGAAATAAAAAGTTTTCAGACTTTTCTTCTATCGAAGAGCATTACAAAGTAGGTGAGGCCATGATCCCTTATTATGGTAGGCATAGCTGCATCGTGCTCATAATATAAGGTATTAGGTACGAGTTCAAGTGTTGGGTTGGGGTATTTATTGTGTATGGAGGCATATCAAGGTGCTAAAGCTATGTGTAATCCAATATATAAAGAATTGATACTGGGTGAAAAAAGAGGACCAAGTCGTCTGTCCCAACATAAACCTGCTTATAGTCGAAAAACATCAACCGCAATAAAAAGAGCACATCAATCTCCTGGTAAAATTTCAATCCAAGCAAGCACGCTGCCATCAATGTCATACGAAATATTTGACCCGCTGCAAAAAATGTGATGTTGGGAGTGTGTGTCGTGTTTTGAAATATATCATTCATAAATTATGTTCCTAATCTATAGGTACCAAATATAAATATTATTTTACTATTAATATTTTTTTTAATTTGGTACCCATTTCTTATTTTTTTTTACGATTACATGCTATTTTGTGATAATATGATCTTTTATTCCGCTTATTATCATTGTTTCCTACATATAGGACGGCTGTTTTCCTGAATGCCTTACACTCAATTTTTTTTCAACTTTTTTTTAATACGGTTGGACCATCTATAATCCCACCAACTTATCTGTAAACTGACAGCTGCGGCAAAATTGTGAACTACAGCTGCCATTTAACCAAATGTCACTCGATACGTCATTGTTTTGAGAGTTTATAGAAAAATAAAAAATGCCGAAAACCATTAAAAGTGATGCCCGAAATATTATTTTAAAAGTACTTTTGTGAGCAAGAAGCTCGAGGGCAAGCTCCGATAATGCCTTTCAATCAGGTCTATTAAAGAGTATCAGCTGCTACAGGTCAGTATTGCTATGTTTTGTTCCTTCCTTTCGTATTTTCGATAAATGGATTGGTTAATACAATTCATTTCTTTTTCAGATATTAGTCAAGGATTCATTTCCAAAATAGTTAAAGAACCGGAAAATGCATAAACCATAGGAAAGCAAATTACAACGCCCGGTAAAAAAGGCATAAAGGCATATTATTTAATTAAAGTTTAAATTGTTCAAGTAAGATATTTTTGTTTCTTCTTGTTCTTGGACATATATCTGTTAAATCTATGTTATAGTCTTTTTATTCCGTGACTAATTTATTACCCTAGTATGTGGACTCTATGTATAAGATCCTTAGATGGGAATATTCCCGAACTGGCAACACTTCAGCGCAGAATCGCCAAGCTGTCAGTTCACAGATAAGTAGGTGGCACTATAACGTTTAAAATTGGAACTATAGGTTATTTTGTGGTTAGAGGTTTGATGACATTTTCGATGTGACAGAAAGTTAATTTTATGTTTTTCATTTATGAAATGGGTCGTTTTTTTGCTTGAACAAATTTGGGAAATATTAAAAACTTATTTCCAAAGTGGTAAGTCTTCTAGGCAAACTGTAAGAAATTTAAGGAAAAAATTTGACAAAAAAAAGGAATCAACACGTCATCGTTCTCAATAATTGAACATTTCCCGCACTTCTGTGTGAAGAGTTTTGCATAAAGATCTCAGTATAAATGCGTACAAAGTTGAATTAGTACAAGAGCTGAAGCCGTATTATCATCCGATACGTTTCCGGATTGCTCAATGGGCCGAAGACCGCTTGATCAAAAACGAGCATTTTTACCGAAAAATCATGTTTTCAAATGAAGCTCTTTTCCATATCTGAGGCTCTTAAAATCCACACGTCATCGTGGAGAAGCTAATGCATGCACAACAAATGACTGTTACTGCCACGGTTACGGTGCGAATTTTGGTCTGGCGTCATTATTGCACCATTTTTCTTCGAAAATGGGCAAGGAAGCGCCGTTACAGTAAATGGCGATCGCTACTGCGCCATGATAAGCTATTTTTTGTTTCCCAAAATTGAAGAGGGTTACATAGACGATATTTGGTTTCAACTTCAACAGGACGGCGCGGCGCTACGTGCCACACAGCCAACGTAACAATCGATCTTTTGCGCACTGTTTTCGAAAATCGCATAATCAGCCGAAATGCTGATGTTGGTTGGCCACCTTGAACCAGAGATTTGACTCCGTTGGACTTTATTTTGTGGAGTACAAGTATAACGCTAACCATTCAGAGACGATTGACGAGTTGAAACATAAAATTGAAAGATGACATTGACGAAATAGAGGCCCAAACTATCTAAAATGTACTGAAAAATTGGACTGATCGAATAGGGTTACAATACCCTATTGTAGTAGGCTAGCCGTGGCAGTCATTTGAATGATGTTTTCTTCCATTTCTAAATGGAAAGTTTAAATTTAACAGTGGTAGAGCCACGCGGCAGCTTTTGCTGTCGCACGGATGGGCCGGCTCGAACCGGGGTGGTACCACGACCTCACAGAAAACCAGCGTGAAGTAAAGGTTCACCTCTGCGTTTCGCTTGGTGAGTGCAGGTAGCCGGCTGGAAATGAGGCATTCCATCTTAGTCCTCACGGGTGACAACGCATCTACATTTTGATTTGTAATAGAGGATAGATGTAGTTGTCTATGGGCAGCAACCACTTACCATCAGGTGAACTGTGGGCTCGTTTGTCACCCTTATCCTTTAAAAAAATCTTTCTAGTAAACTCATAACTTTGAAAAAAATTTCAATAGTTTGTGTTTTATAGCCGATTGAAATTCCAAATCTTTAATGGCCCACCCCTTGTTTAGAGTTAGTTGATATAGGGGTAGACATCGTAGATTGATAAAAAATTAAGCCAAGGTATTTATAAGTACTCGAACTTTGAATGCGATTGCGAATAATGTTCATCTCATCGTAATCCTAAACAGATCCAGGTTATCGGCTTGAGTCCTCAATTTACTTTGGATTATGATTAAATCGAGTCTCCATTTTGTCATATTCCGGCTTTTGATCTAAATCCTAGGATTTAACGATAGAAGTTCTCCCTTAATATTATTTTTTTATTTTTGGTCTTAGGGTCCCTCACAAATATTTGAATATAAGAAACCGCATAACATATAATATATGGTAATTCCGGTGTTTCGTCGCCTCCATATTATAATCGTGCTATCTTACATGTAATGCAACTAATTTAGGCCAAAAAAATATGTTTTTCCTTTTTCCGTTTGCTTCAAGTTATACTAAAGGTATTTATTGGGGTGTAAGAGAATGTTTATATGATAACTTTTTCTCCATATAGCCTGCTCGTACTATACTTTGCTGACAAAAAATGATGGTGAAATATCACCACAAACATTCCGAACCGAAATTTCACATGCATAAAACAACATAACCAGTGTACCAAATTAAATTAAAAGCTAAGTGAAGGTAGGGGCGTCAACGCTATTCGCTGAGATATTATCCAAATTCGTTACGTTTGGCAGACGGGTTGGTAATGGCAGTTTATTATTATTTTGAGTTATTCTTTATATAATTTTAAGATACTGAATTATCTTACGAAGTCACTACACGGTGACGACATGATACTTGCTAAACATCAATAGTAAGCCCCGCAATAGTTCCTACCCATCTGCAGAGTCTACAAGATACGCCTAAAGTTTTAGTCACCAAACAAGCATTAAAATTTATTAAAATCATAAAAAAATAAACACTGCATGTGATTTTATAAAATATCGTTTTATACTATGTTTGTAAGTTTCGCTCGTATAAAATGTTTTCATACTACGAAGAGGTTGCGTGAATTTACAAAATAATTGTTCAATTATTATAGGCTATAAAAGTCTATTGCTGAACATAGGCCTCCGCCATAGATTGCCTCATATGTAAGCAATTATGGCAAAATATCATAATATTTTGCCATAATTGTCAAGCATGGCTGGTACTGGTAGTTGCTTTTTATAATATAATAATAATACTTTATTTCGACCATCAATAGTCATAGATTGTTAGTAAAACTTACTTAGCCTAATGTTAGTATGGAATACAATAGAAGTTGATATTAAAATGTTAGTTAAAATAGTACTTATCCTATATTAGTAGCTTAACCTACCCCCAGTCTCACATAGCGAACTCCAGGTGGGATTCTCCTGGTGCTGGTGTGTGCACCATTCCAAGCCCTCCAGAGCGGGCTATCCAGCTTCACAGCCAATGCGCCGAGAAGGGTGTTTGAGCTCCTCACTAGCCTGCTCATCGTGGACGCGGCACGCCTGCGCATGATCGCGTAGAAGTCGTCCACACGAGCATCCGCAAACATAGCCGACGCACTGCAGTGTGGAGGCTTCCTCAACATCACCCTCAGCACATTGTTGTACTGAACACGCATAGCACTGTAGGCCCGCCGCGTATAGTCAGTCCACAGACTGCACGTGTAAAAGTTTTGGCAATACGCCTTGAACAAAGTTAACTTGACTTGAGTCGTACTACGTGCAAATCTACGAGCCAACATATTGCCCCAGACCGACAGCGCTCGGCGCTCTCGTTCAATGTCACTGTCATCATCCAGGCGTTCAGTTAGAATATGTCCGAGGTACCTAAACTCAGCCACTTGTCTCAGAGGAATCCCACATAGCTGGATACGTGGCGTGAAATCAAGTGGTTTGTTTTTGCCTCTAAAGACAATAAATTCACTCTTTTTTGAGTTGTAACTGAGTCCAGTCTCCTCGGCATATTCTTCACAAATTTTCAACAGCTTTCGAAGCCCGCTGACTGAGGGGCTCAACAGAACCATGTCGTCTGCGTAACTAAGATTATTCATGGATACACCGTCTATTGAGCAGCCGACACCTGCTCTGCTGAGCCTCTCAATCAGTCTGTTAACATAAAGATTAAACAGCCTGGGTGACGTCAGCCCTCCCTGCCTTACTCCGCACCCTAGTTTGTAGGGATCACTTAAGGCGTTACCCCATCTAACTGTGTTAGTCTGGTTACCGTACCAATATTCTAACAGTGAAACCAATTCTGGTCTCAAGCTACTTTGCCGTTTTAATTTTTGCCATAGGATTTTATAAGACACTCGGTCGAAGGCTTTAGACAAATCCAGGAAACACGCATAAACCTGAGTCTTCCTATCCGTGTAGTACCGCACAGTCTGCTTGAGACACAATATTGCGCTCTCCGTTGATAGTTCAGGCCTAAACCCGAACTGAGCATCATGTAATTTAACTGCCTTACTTAACTGTGTATCAAGCAGACTGTCCAGAACCTTAGCCGAGATGGTCACCAAGGATATCGGCCTGTAGTTGGTTTCATCCGCTGCATCGCCCGTCCTATTCTTAAGGATAGGCACGACCACTGTCATCATCATTGTATCGGGTAAGTAACCATGACTAACACATAGGTTGTAGAGTAACCTGAGGACTCTGTGAAGGTGCACACCCGCATATCTGAGGTGTTCGACGCTGAGGCCATCGTGACCTGGTGATTTCCCACGTTTCATATTGTTAATAGCTGTTTTAACTTCATCGATTGTGAAGCGCAGCGGACTACCCCCCATATTCACACTGGCCACAGCGTCGCCATCATTTACCATAGAATTAAGCTTGCACGGTTCCACCTTAAACTGCGACTTGAACAAGTTCGCTATGTTCCGACACCCACTCACGCCCCCCACTTGATCTGAGAGACTCGACCTTGCATTCAGTCTGTTCGTATGCTGCCAGAACTTACCAAATTGCTTAGCCTCACACGAAGATGCCAGAATATCCATTTTAATTTGTTCTTCATTATCCTGGCACCACTTGAGTTTGCTTTTAAAAGCTTTACGTGACTCTTATGCGTTGCTATTTTTTATTATTTTGAATTGTCAAGATACGATATGGGGTAGTGGATAATCTTAAAAAGCCCTATTCACTGTTGGGCTCACGAAAAACTGAGAGAGAATGACAATTTCTTTTGTTTCAAAGAGCTTAAGCGCAAAAGCAAATTACCTCTATTACTTTAACCTCGATGACATCACAATTTGAGTATTTGAATAAAACTTGGGATCTTTTAACAATGTTATGAAACTAAAATAAAATTTTGGTAATAAAATAATAACGAAAACACAAAACAGCAAACAATTTAAAATATGAATTAAGAAAATACTTGAGCTTTCAACAATTTATCAGATTATATATGATCCTAGATTATAGATATATTTATAACGGTGCCAAATGAGTTCAAAAAACAGTACATTCCAAGGTAAGTGGTTGTGATCACTCGTAGCAACAAACAGTCTTCTCTGAGGACTAAAATGGAATGCCTCTTTATAATCTTCAAACGTGATTACGACTCTGAATGTACCGCCGCCTGAGGACGGGAATGTGTATTATAGTTAGACTTCAAAAGAAAAAGAGCTCAACCACCATTTATTTATTTGATACTGGCAACCCGCCCTGGGTGGAGGCGTTATTTAGATGTAATTGATCGTCAATGACCGTAAATTTTATCAATTTTCCCATTTCACAAAAAAATCAAACAAACGTTTCAGATAAAATATATCTTAGATCACTCCTGCCATTGCTCTCTATCTGGTTTTAGTACTCAGTTATTTCTATAT
The DNA here is from genome assembly GCA_033319125.1 of Parnassius glacialis. Classification (NCBI taxonomy): domain Eukaryota; kingdom Metazoa; phylum Arthropoda; class Insecta; order Lepidoptera; family Papilionidae; genus Parnassius; species Parnassius glacialis. The sequence goes on along the minus strand of JAVANC010000025.1, from coordinate 16,696,117 downwards.
TACTGTCAAAATTATGTTTATATAATGATACATATATATACAGAGTTTTTATTGTGTAACGTACTTCCTTCCAACGCAAATAACAACAGTTTTAAAGTACCTTTTTGCACCATGCTTTGGTAGCGTAAGAGAAATCTATCGTGCTCTTTCTACCCTGGGGCGTCGCGAGAAGTTTGGAAAATTGCAGAAAGAGATCTTAGCTTCGGATAGATGTCAGCATAATTATCCCGTTTTACACCAAACGTTAAACTCAAACGAGAGTGCAGCGTCAAAAATATAAGACTTGTCGTATCACAATCGAAGTATCAAGCGTGGTAATTCTGGTCAAACCTCTTTATTATTGAAGAGGCTCATGCACAGCTGTGACCTTTTCGGGCTGAATTTAGATCTTTAGTACTTATCTTATGTATCCGTTGAAGTGGTGAATAATAACTTCGTGGGCAAACCTAAATGTCTGAGTAGTAAAAAAGTCGTAGAAATGTAAAAACTATCAGAATCTATTTTATGGTGCCAATGATATGAATCAAATATCGCATATAAGACGATGAAATCATCATTATTTTGTTAACACTAAATCAACTTTGATTATGAATGAATGTACGTTAGAGAGGACATCTGTTTTCGACGCCTCGGCAGTCTTGAATGTACGGACCTGTCTATCCTATAGCTGCGCGTAGACAGCGACTACCATCCTCGCGTCTACGGGTGCGTCTATAGGTCCCATAGCGGTAATTCCGAAACAGACCGACTCATCGACCACGTCCAAATGGCTACAGCTTTCTTGTTACAGCAGATCCCATCCGCAAAGATCGTGATACTTTGCGATTTTAACGCCCAGCACGCCGAATGGCTCGGTTCACGTTCAACCGATCATGCGGGGAGATCTGCTTATAACATTGCCATGGCATGTGATCTTACACAGCTGGTTACTTCGCCTATGCAGATTCCAGATGTGGAGGATCATGCACCGTCCCTGTTGGACCTTCTGCTGACCTCTCATCCGGGCGGATATCAGCTTTCCGTCAACGCTCTTTTAGGCTCGTCAGGCCATTGTCTTGCCCGGAGTATGGCCACTAACACTAACGTCGTGGTTGCATTCTCCAGGCTACCGTCGTGGTTACCACAATAGGTCGGCCGACTGGGATAGGATGCGGTCTTTTTTGCATCATACCATTGGGGCAGGTTTAGCTTCTCTCCGGAAGATCCCAGCGTTGTTACTGATTCTGTTGCTGATGTGATACTTTAGGGTATGTAACTATTTATTTCATTCTCTGTGGTGCCCATCGGAGACAGATCCCAGCCACGGTTTAGTCGCTTCTGTAAAATAGCTCCATGCTATAAGCAAGAGTGCTACCGGGCGTAGGCTAACGCATCAACGTCTCGGGATGTAAACACCGGCGTTCTTAAAAAGAAGTACAATTCCGCTTCCATGTCCTTCAAAAGAGGCATTGCCAATGCAAGGTCTGAGCACATTGGCAGAATTGGCAAAAAGCTAGTTCACGTTACTTCGGGAACCCGTGCATTCTGGTCTCTTGCCAAGGCTGTCCAAAGGAACTTCTGTCAGCCATCTCTTCTACCTCTGCATTGAGTGGACTAGTCACTAGCCATCATCGGATAAGGGTAGGTTTAAAGTATTAATGTAAATTAGGTAAAAAGTATTAATTTATACGTAGTAATGCCACGCTGCACTGCAGTATGACTATAAAAAGTAACTATTTTAATTCCCGACGTTTCAGTAATTAAAATAGTAAATTAAACACGATAAAATCCGTAAATAATAGTTTTATACAATATAAACAGTACTCTGTGACTGGCAATAGGAAGGCGGCTGTCAGCAAATTAATGCGTGAAGCCAAAGATCGAATTAAGTAGCGCACCTTGGAGGAGTCATATGTCCAGCAGTGGACTGCCGTAGGCTGTTGATGATAATGATGATAATTTCATAGGTAAAGATCTAGTATATACCTATTCTGTATAATTATTATAAAACATTTATTAGATAACAGTTATACGAAAAAACAAAACTGACCTCAATGTGCAATCAAACTTGTGGAGATTCATCACCCCATTGCGACACTTGTTAGTTGACTAAGAGAAATGCCAAAATATAGTCTTTCGATAAATGGCAATATAATCATTCCGTATAAGGCAAATTTAAAATCTAAAGATCTGTGACAAATCAAATATTTATATTCGATGTTCTTCTTTTTAATATCGATTTGGATTCAGTTAAATTATTATTTATTACTGTATATTTTTTAATTGACTTTAATAAATCAATGGCAATGGCCTATGTCTCTGGCCTAGCACGAGCCTGTGACGAGATAATTACATGAATAAAACTTTTATCAAAAACTGGTAACATTCAAGTGTGACAAAGTACTGAAAACGCTATCATCATTTTAATAAAAACTACGAACAAAAAATTACATTTAATTTAGCCTAAAATAATTTCCGTTGGATAGAATATAAAATCAAAAACTATTTCTTACATGTTATATAACTATATCATACGTATTCTTACTGTAGTAAAATGTTGTTATTACACGATAAAAGAAACTTGTACGATATAAACCAGATGACGCTCGTTCATTTGATATAAACGAAAGAAAATAATTTATCAACTCAGAAATCAAATGTGTTTACTTCTTTGATATACGTCGGCAAAAAGTAGACGAAATAAAAATAAAGTGATGTTACCGAAATATTTTTCTGTCATATTATTAAATATTTACGAACTGATACACGTTGAACGACGAAATAAATATTACAGATTACAGATGAAGTTATCGAACCGATTTGTTTCATTATACATTTTTGATAAGCATGTATCCTTCAGTGATACGATTATAAGAGTAAATATTCTTATAATTTAATTCATACTATTTTATAATAAAAAAAGTAGAAAGATAATTCTTTTCTTCCAATTTCAATTACCCATAACGCCATATAGTAGCGGTGCAAGGGATTATCATACTACCTCATGTCATCCTGTGGATATCGTAATAAGCGACAGAGGGAAATAAAAATAGAATTACAACAGATCTTACGTGGTAGAGCCATGCTACAGCAATATCACTGGTATAGTTGTAGTACGAATGGTTCGGCTCGACCGGGGAAGGACCACGCTCTCACAGAATACCAGCGTAACATAGCAGCTTAATGCTGCTGTGTTTCGTATGGTGAGTGTAAAGAACCGGAGACCCTTTTTACTGGAAAAAGAGGCATTCCATCTTAGTCCTCACGGGTGACAACGCATCTTCATTTTGATTCGTAATCAAGGATAGATGTAGATGTCTATGGGCCGCAGCAACCGCTTACCATCAGGTGGACTGTGTGCTCGTTTGTCACCCTTATCCTATAAAAAATGGGCAACAGCATCATCCCGAATATAATTCAAAAACTAAAAGCTGTGCAATCCCGCCTACTAATAAATATATGGCATGCAGCGGTTCAAGTGGTTCATGTGGCCCCTGTGGCCCTTGAGAACCTTGTCGTCCATCCTGTGGGCTCCACAGGATAGACCATTTAAGTCCATGCTGTGGACTTTACAGACCTTGTTTCGGTATTAACAGTCCATGGTGTGAACTCTGCGATCCGCGAAGTGTGGTCCATGTTTTGATGCTTGTGGTCGTGCCACAGCCGTGCGTACCTTGGGGACCCTGTAATGATTGCTGGCTTGCGTGGCAATGATGGCAAATATCGTATGAGGTAATGTATGGGCGACGAGTTTGACTTTCACATATAAAATTTTGTATAAATTTATTATAAGCATACATTTTAACAAATCTACGTAAACCTCAACACCATTAGCAGCCACTATAAAAAAAATCTTCTTCTTCTTCTTCTTCTTCTTCTTCTTAATCTTATCTTCACGCACAATCCCTGACGGGGTAGCCAGAGAGAACAGATCGCCAAGTGTCACGATACTTACATACCTCTTTCGCTTCTTTCAGATTCATTATCTTCATACATGCACGTCTAGGTATCCGAGTACTCTTGACCCTCCCCTCTCAGCAGTTTACTCACATGGTCTTCGAAAGTTAGTCTCGGTCTACCTCGACACCTTTTAATATTAACTTTCGCGCTATATATTTTCTTCACCATTCGGTCTTCACTCATTCGCTCAACGTGCCCAAACCATCGAAGCACGCCCTTATCAATTTTTGTGATAAGGTCATCTTTCAAACCTGCCATATTGCGAATCTCTTCGTTTCGCTTTCGGTCGGCCATGGTAACGCCGCACATTTTACGAAGAGATCGCATCTCCACTGCATTCAACTTGCTTTTATGCTTCTTCTGGCACACCCAGGTTTCGCTGCCATATAACAAAGTCGGTACCAACACTGCGTTATGTATTGCAAGGCGTGCACTCTTCACGCCTTGCAATACATACGCCTTGCCTTATGACTAACGCAGTCAGGGCACCATTGACTTTGTTCCCGGCAGCGACACGCCTGTTCACATCTAAATCACATCTTCCATCCCGGCTAAAAGCACTCCCCAAGCAATAAAAAAAATAATGAAACATATCACTATTTTTTATTCATCATCATCATCATTACAGCCCTTCACACGTCCACTGCTGAAAATAAGCCTCCCCCAAGGAATGCCACAAAGCACGGTCCTGAACCACCTGCATCCATCGACTTCCGGCATGTCTTACCAAGTTGTCACTCCATCTAGTGGGGGGTCAACTTACACTTCGCCTACCGGTACGAGGCTGCCACTCGAGAACCTTTCTTCCCCGTCGGTTGTCGGTTCTTCCAGCTATATGGCCGGCCCACTGCCACTTCAGCTTACTAATCCGTTGGGCTAAGTCGGTTATTCTGATTCTACTGCGGATATCCTCATTTCTAAGTTTATCACGCATTTTTATTACTCTTCCATAATATTCAGATAATATGTTTCATAAATATTATTGAGCGTCATTTACTGCCTACATAACAAATTTTACGGATATCTGTCCCTCGGTTACGGAAATCGTCGTCGTAGACTAGGCTTTTATTATGAATCGTGAACAGACAAATTTTCTATAGATTTGTTAAGTGTACAGATTAAAAAAATTGAATTCCTCCTTGGTTGTAAGCGTGACTGCTGATTACATGGTCCCAAGTTTGAATCCTGGGCCGAACCAAAATCGGTAATAGTTTTTTCTCTGTCAAGAAATTCTTAGGAGTAGCGTAAAACCAAGAAGTTGGCGGTGTTTCACCCTCATGCCTTGGAAAGCACGTAAAGTCGTTGGTCCTGCGCTTAAACTATCTCCGGTCATATTGGATTGTCGTCTCATCGGAATAATAATCGACAAGGAATGCTACAAAACAAGCTCCTGAGCCAACTGCATCCATCAACTATGATGATGAATACGTCGATTATACCATTATAATTTAAATTATGCTTGCAGAGTTTCAAGTGAAACGAACCAAACTAATGCATGATTAAATATATGCTTAAAATAAGTTTTAATGTTATAGTAATAATAATGTTTTCCAGAAAAACCAAATAACTGATTTTGGCCTGACTTGGGATTCGAAACCAGGACCTCATTATCAATAATCGAGTTTACGACCATTAGACCAACGAGGCATGTAATTAAAAAACACAGCATCTATCAGTGTATAAATCCTTAATATCACTTTAGACAAATTTTTCAAATGTCTTTTCCATATATTTTTTCTATTACTAAAATCGAAAATTCTAATCAGTTGAATGCTTTTTGACGTATGTTAGTAATGCGTCGTCTAGACATAAGTGATATTATGTGTAAATGATTTTTAAATGAAATAACAAGCCGAAAATTGCATATGCCTCAGTTCTTACCGTAAAAAGTTGTGAGATCCATGTAATACCAAGTCGGTTAATTTATTCAGTCCCTACTTAAGGGTCCTTCTGTCTTAAGTTATTACGTAATTAGCTAACCTAACAACATCTTATAGTGACCACATCAATACTAAAATTCTTTTATACTTTAAATAAATAGATTGACTTGGCCATCGCATGAAAACACAATGTATCTCTCAAGTAATACATATTATATTAAATTAGATTTTTACTAATGATCGGTCAGTCAGTGAGTGACAAAATTAAGAAACTTTGACTAGTTATAATTCTTAAATTACTGATTCAAATTTAATGAAAATTGTAATGTACCGAGTTTATAAAATGCCTACTTGGCTTCTGAAAATTCAGGCTTTTAGTTTTATTCACAACGAAGTTATAGTGTTTTTAAAATAGCCTGAACTGCTTCGAGAAAAGGATGGTACGGCCGTGCCGCTTTTTTGCTCGACTTGGCGGGGGCACTGCCGTCCCCTCAGATTCATATTATTGGCATTATTTATTATTTCTGTAAAGTTGCAGATCTATCCTTAGAATCAATGGTTTTTAAATTTCAGGTCCCACCAAATCCCCATCGCAATCAAACGAGTCTCGAGAGATCCCTAAATTAATGAAAAAGTAACAAATAAATTGGTTTTTATAGAATAAGGGTGACTAACGAGCCTAAATGCATCGATAACCCAGAGGACTAGGATGGAATGCCGCGTTTTCAGTAAAAGGGTGTCCGGTTCTCTAAACTCACCATACGAAACACAGCAACAGTATACTGCTATTTTACACTGGTATTGTGTGAGAGTGGTCTTTCTCTGGTCGCGTCGACCCATTCGAACTACAGCCATTATATAGTTACAATATGGTTCTACCATGTATAAATGAAGTATAGAATGAACCTTTTTGATTTTCCTACATTATAAATTATTATATTACTAAATTGCTTAGCTAGGTTGCCTTTGTGTCGCAACGCCTTGGCACGTGCCGCATCTTGTCAAAGGGGCCACCGCGACACAGAATAAATAATATTACTACGTACAGAAGTTGCACTCCTTTGACGTTGACTGCTTGCCGACGTTTTAATAGCCTACATAATTATTATTAGTCAGATAAATCGCGCACGCAAGCTAAATAAATCTATATCGCTGCGCGCGATTACTTTGCATCTTTGCTCCTTCCTTCGTCACAACGGTCTTTCCGTGGTTACTAAGAACTGAAAAAAAATACATCGCGAAGTGTTAAGTTACTTGGGTAAAGTACCTATTCTGACTATGAACGACCATATTTCCGCAACGATTTGAGTTCTGTGATGCCCAATGCATGCAACTTGTAAGGCCGTTCATCGGGAATCGTGATGCTTGGCTCGTAAGAAATAGCTAGATAGAGTAAACAACAAATAAATTTAGATTCCTAACAGAAATGTGATCGTATTCTACTTAGTTAAAATCATCTAAACAAAGTATTAATTTCAGTATTTTGTGTTATTTTAACTTAAAATATTTTAATCACAAAAGATATGTATAGGTACTTGGGTAGTGATGTAAATTTGAAATAAGTTTTGTAATAGAGTACTTATATATTCCTACTGTAGTTAAATTATTACTTAATTCTTTTTTCGCTATAAGTACCTATCTAACATAAAAAATTAAATAAATTCACCTTCCATTATCCTTCGGTATAACTTAAAAAATTATATATTTATCTAAATCCTTTTGTTTGCTCATTAAGCATCCCCGCTACTATAATTAGGAACGACGTATTGTCAATATAATTTATGAAATAGATAGGTAATATACATATATATTATTCCTAAATTACATTAAAACATTTTTTAACTATTTTATCCTACAATTAAATATACTAAACACTAAACTAAAACTATTTTGACGAGTTTTTCAACAAGTATTTACAAAAAACCATTTACGTAAACAGCGTTAAATTACTTTAAAATTCAATCGCCCAGAACGCGCTAGCCCCGACTGCGTTCTACAAATTTGTAAGTAATTACTTCTCGCAGGTAGTAAGAGTGACAGAGGCCTGAACGCGACAGCAAAAGTCTCCGCATGCGGCGTACTCCCAGGCAGGAGAATTTGGCATTTTAAAACGAAGCACCGTAGTGAAAGGTTTTTTGCTACCTAGCCTGTGTTTATTATTTATATTACTATTTTGTTACAATAACCATAAGAATGAAATAGTATTCTATTTTATTCTTAGAATAGAAAAACATTTATTTAACACAGTAAAAAATATTAAAATAAAAGCAAAATAATAAGTACGCCTCCGGGTGTACCGACACAATCTAAGCGAACAGACTATACTTCAGTGCGGTCTCCACGCTATGACACATCTACATATATTTATTATATAATATTAAGTAAGATAAATTCATATTTTTATACTTTAAAGTATTTTATTTCAAAAAGTAGCATATTGATGTACCTAACGTGGCAAAAGAGCTCATTCTTTGGTGGATAATTTTTTGAAGAAGTATAAGGGTGATAAACAAGCCCACAGTCCATTTGATAGAAAATAAACGCTGTAGTCTGTAGGCTATATCTAACAAGATCTGTCTTCAACTAAGAATCAAAATACTGATACGTTGTCATCCCTGAAGACTAAGATGAAAGAGTCTCCGGTTGTCATCACTCAATATACGAAATAAAGCAGTATTATGCTGCTATTTCACGCTGGTATTGTGCGTGGAAAGAATGAATGAGGAAAGAGTGGCAAAGAAAATTTATGCTGAGATGTGAGTGGTGTAGCCAGCAGGTAGACGCACTAGAAGGAAGTTCATCGACCAAATTGGCGCTGTTTTTATGAAGGGCCAAATCAAGAGAACACTTAACCCACGAGATTATATTCTGCGTGTTTTCGCATATATGGTAGTCGAGATTTATTGATGTGATGAAGCGAGAGACATGTGTCAAGATTGTGCTACATGGAATACCGTTGTCTGCCCCGCTAGGAGACAGCTGCGTGAGCGTGATCCTTCTGTGGTCGAGCCGACCCATTTATGCGGCAATCATTATCACAGAGTACTTTTTATAGTGATAGTACAGTGCAGCGTGGCGTTACTACGTATAAAATAATTGAAGTATTAAATCTACTCTTATCCGATTGTTACGGCCGGCAGCTGCCCATCCCAGGAGTAGAATCCTTCGCGGCCCATAGACGAAGAAGCTACGGGCAGATGCTGGTCGGGCGTCCTAAACGCCAAGGGTTAAGTTTATAATTACACTAAACAATCCGGGGGGAGCGTTACAATTATTGAACAGAGCTTACTTACCTCTATTCAAGGCGACTGGTCCCTCAGGCTTCGGTCAGGTCTCGTGTGAATGTATTGTGCTAGAAAGTAAAGGTCAGTGATGTGTATTTGGGTGTGGCTGGTAGTGTTATTGACCTTATTTGACCGTTCCCCCTACAGCAGTTCGGCCCTCAGCTCCTCTCCAAGCTAAGGTCGCCTTCCGCAGTCACTCTCTTCGTTTTCTACGATTGACTCGCGAAAATGAACACAGAACGTACGGGTCAAAGGTCACCGTTATTTCTAGAATATTAACTACCGCACTAGTAACTAATACAGTCGAATCCACTTATACAGATTCTGCGTTAAACCTAAAGTCCCGGGTAAAACTCTCAACACGCGCTACCATTCCCAGTGGTATATTTACTATACGCGCCTAACATAAAATTAGATCTAAGAGCTCCCAAACAAACGGACCGCGCCTTCTATCTCGACGCCCAGAAGACTTCTAATCTTTTCGCTCTCGACTCCCACCGTTCAGTAAGCTCGGACGTTCAACACGCACGAACGTCATCCCGTATCAGCCGAGCCGAGAGCCATCTAACGTCGATGCCTGACACCAACGCTTTTGCGTAAACAAACCCCCGTCCCGGACATAAGGATTTAGGTCCGCGAGCAAACCGGTCAGCGGGACAGGGTTCGCGACGGCAAGTTGCAAGATCGAATCTACAACCAAACTAGGCCACCCTACGCACCCAATCAGATCTTGCAACCCTGACCAACGCCTCAAAATTACAGCCCCAACGTGGGCTAGCCGGAGAGTTGAACTGGATGCCCTTCCTGGTCATCGCAGCACATAAATAAGTCCTATTCCTAGACAGAAGTCAGACGACCTCCTTCAAACACCTATCTGCGCTCCTATGATTAGTTCCGCAACTCGACCGGATCAAGTCTGCAAACAGCGACGCGACACGAAGCGGCCCAGAGGGACCTTCAAGCTTCAGTGCAGAGAGCACCCCCAAATTCCCCATGAACGTCGTCTGTGGAGAGCTGAACGAAACGCACAGATAGTCCCTAGCAGGTGATCCTATGCTCATATTTCAACTAATTTTTCAAAAGCATCAATGTTCAATTACAGAATTAATAAAAGAAGAAATAAAAACAAGTAATCACCGATGCACATAGGTCAACTTGGCAAAGTAAACAAAAATAAACGTAAGAGACAGCCTATTTCTTATTTCAAATAAATATCTTAGACAGTGCCAACAAAATCTAAACCAAAGAGAATTTACTCTTATTTCCTTTGGCAACCACAGGGTTATCTAATTTCAACCTTCCTTATCACAAAGCAAAATGATTAAACACTATCACAAACATATGCAGCAGCATTTAAAGGAGTATTTTAAATTCAATTCTTTTAATCACAACCGCTACAATATTAATTTCGCGGAAAACTCAAAGCATTTTAATTTTAATTCAAAGAATTCTTAACTAAGTGCTCGACCAAACCAAATCCAATACCCCTTGAGAGCGTGATTCAACGCTCCAGGGGGCCCTAATCTTCCCACCACCAAGTGGAGGCCACACCGCGTGAACCCGATACTAACAGAGCGCAACCGCTAACAGTCGCCACTCGGGTTGTACGCCCTCACTGAGGCCGTCGGCAACAGAACAGCTTGACAAGTGGACTGATGACGGCTTAAGGCTCAGTAGAGGCAGCCATGGTGGGAGCTAAGGCGGCAGCTAGCTAGGGCCGCCTCCATCAAATGGGGTACAGTGGTCCACCAGTCGCGGCCTTTCAGCTAAAGGGAGTGAGAAGGGTCCAGCGGACTGATGAGTGGCCGTGAAGTTCCTCTCCGCACGCTGAGGGGGTGTGTTGACACCCCCGCCCCTGGGGGAATTACCCCCCGACTGGTCGGGGGAGGGACCCCTTTCAAACCTAGGGGCCTGGTGGCTAGCCGGCGGGCGCCGAGCGTCGCCCGTCAAAGGGCATGGCAATGCAGACAGGGCCGCTGGTGCGGACAGTCTCGCTGGAGGTGCCCTTCCAAACAGGAGTAGCACCAGCGGCGCTCCTTGGCGATAGTTCGCCTCGCCGGAACCGGCTTACTTAATAATTTTGGGCAAGACGTTACCCGGTGATCCGATGCTCGACAATAGGAGCAGGGGGGGGTTGACGACGACTTGCCCGGCGGATTTCGCCTCTCACTGGGCACGGCTCGTAAGTGAACATGAACACAGAACGTACGGGTCAAAGGTCACCGTTATTTCTAGAATATTAACTACCGCACTAGTAACTAATACAGTCGAATCCACTTATACAGATTCTGCGTTAAACCTAAAGTCCCGGGTAAAACTCTCAACACGCGCTACCATTCCCAGTGGTATATTTACTATACGCGCCTAACATAAAATTAGATCTAAGAGCTCCCAAACAAACGGACCGCGCCTTCTATCTCGACGCCCAGAAGACTTCTAATCTTTTCGCTCTCGACTCCCACCGTTCAGTAAGCTCGGACGTTCAACACGCACGAACGTCATCCCGTATCAGCCGAGCCGAGAGCCATCTAACGTCGATGCCTGACACCAACGCTTTTGCGTAAACACCGATGTTGTGTCTACGCGATAAAACCAGTTCTTTCACTACCTCGATACCGTCCTCCGAATGTGACATTCAACCAAAAAGCAAAATTGGGTTTATAATCGAATATAGATGTTTTCATACATATTTATTGTATTTTAGTCTTTGTGGGTTTTTGAGAAATTATTTTCAAATGTGTTGTGATCACTTTTTGCATTATTCTCTATCTGTGCATGAAGTTTCATTACAATCGGTTCAGCCATTTCAAAGAATAGTCCGGCATACAAATAACCTTAGCTTAATTAATATAAGGCAATTATTTCAATATAACAGACTTACTTACTTACTTACTTATCTTCACGCACAATCCCTGGGTCTGGCACAATCGGGGTAGCCAGAGAGAACAGATCGCCAAGTGTCACGATCCTTACATACCTCTTTCGCTTCTTTCAGATTCATTATCTTCTTCATACATGCACGTCTAGGCATCAGAGTACTCTTGACCTTCCCCTCTTCGAGCAATTTGCTCACATGGTCTTCGAAAGTTACACCTTTTAATATTAACTTTCGCGCTATATATTTTCTTCACCATTCGGTCTTCACTCATTCGCTCAACGTGCCCAAACCATCGAAGCACGCCCTTGTCAATCAATCAATATAACAGACAGACACTTTAATTTTATTAACATATAATATACACCGATAGCATAGATTATTTAGCATAGAGTATTATTTAAGCATAGATTTTTACGGAGCTAATCAAAATAATTTACTAAGTTCGTGCTCTGGACGACTTGTCTTGAATGCTAAGAAGATACCAATTTACAGCTACTAGTGTTTGACTTTACAATTTAGAGTGTGAATATGACAATAGCGTGTAACCAATGTCAGTAGGTACCGCGGAAGTACACGGATAAAATAATTAATATTAACAGAGCGAAATAAATGTTAACATTTCTTTATTGTCGTGCAGAGTGGTGCAAGAATATCTACTACACCAGATCGATCGTGGGTGTCCTAAAAAGCAACTGAAGGAAACTGAAACTAGAGATGGGCAGCAGCATCTTCCCGATACCAACTCAAAATTATATAAAAGTACGCTTGCCAACACGCCTGGCGAGCGTGGTAACCAAGGCAAAATCTCCACTATGAGGCACTCTGTCAGGGAAGGCTGTGAGTAAATTCAGCACTGGACTTTTATAGACTGTGATGGATGTCTTTATTAGTTTTTGATTTTACGAGAGATATTGGAAATGGAAACGAGAAATTTATTTATAGCTTCTGCAGGTTCTTCGCATATAAAAGTTGTTATTTTAGATTATCACAATATATATTTTTGTTATTCTACTGAAGTTATATTGTTATGCTGTGTACACTTTTTGGATTGTAGTTTAGATCAACACAATTTTACTTTTAATTTTAGAACTGTATATAACTACTGTCTGTTTGTGTACCTTATTCAATAAAATAAATAAAAATAGAAATAATATTTACCACACATCGTTTTGCTTCATCCATCTTTAATAAAACTCTCAAGTATCAAAGTGTAAACATGTTTCAACACCGCTTATTTGAAAAATATTTTCCGGTTATTATATGTAACTCAACTCAAATAAATTTCGGCTTCTCTGTCTATCATGTCAAACAGACATAATACATAAACTTTTATGAATTTTGTATTGATTTCGTGCAGAAATGATTTGTAATACATTCATATAATAGCTGTTGTAGCTTAGAGGCATGTTACTACTTCGTTCTTAGTATTTTTTCGTCTTAACTGTTATAATTTGTAGTTCTAAAGATTATCGCTACATTTATAAAGAAAATTTGTGTTTTAAGGTTCTTGTAATATGCGCTATAGACGCCATCGTATTTTCCTTAGAACGTTGGGAGCGGTTTCTCGATTCCGGTTATACGGAAGGGCGGTGAAAGGGCCTTTGAGTTTGAGTTTTGTTAGACACTCCTAACATCTTTGTTGGTTGTCACACTATCAGATATACTATATATTTAGAATAATGTTACTATACTCGCTAGCTGATCTTAATTGCAGGCAGTGGGATTCTAGATCTAAGACATAAGAGGTGATACCACATCTGTAACCTTTTAAGTTTGAGGTTGTCTGCAAATATCTGTGGACTCCAGTAGCCAGTTTTTTTTTAATATGAAAGAGAGCAAACGAGCATACGGCTCATCTGATGGTAAGTGACTACCGCTGCCCATGAACAACTGCAACACCAAGGTAATTGCAGATGCTTCGCCGGCCTTTTAAAAAGAGTAGGCTCTTTTCTTGAACATCGCTAAACCGTATCGGCCCGGAAAAATTGTAAGTGGTATTCAATTCCACAGGGTAGTTGTGCGAGGAAGAAAACCTCTTGTAAATCGTACAGTAGTGGACCGCCAATCATTCAGAAGGTATTGATGGTATCTCGAGTTCTGTTGCGATGTACGATGGTGAAATTGAGCGACTGGAATTAGTCTGAATAATTCCTCTGAGTACTCCTTGCGGTAGATACGATAGAATAGGCAAAGCGATGCACATGTCTTCACAGAGCCAGTTACTGTAACATTACTGTAAGTTCGTTTGTCATTTCAGTTTTGTAAAAAAAAAAACACAATAATCACAGCATTCTTTGGAATCCAAGCAAACTATAAAAGAAAGTAATCATAAACTAGTTTTGTGTTTTAGTGGCTATAAAAGAGGTCTTATAGTCTTTTACGTTATATATTTCGATAAGTAACTTCTTCATACCTATTATTAGGAAGCGCTTGACAACTTATTGTAGCGCATTGAAGTGACGTCCTACTTGGATGTTATTTTAATTATGTATTGTTGAAATTATGAAATTTCAAACAATGAGTATGTATATTTCAAAAATAGAGTTTATTAATTTTTCTTGTTAATAAAGCATTTTAAAGAATAGAGGGCAAACGAGCATGTGGCTCCCAAGATGGTAACTGTCTAACGCCGCCCAGTAAATGTCCACTGATTGGGACAAAGGGTTCGCCCATTAATTCCAATTTCAGCTATAATAAAGTAATAATATTAAGTATTCATAAAAATGAGGCATATTTAATGAGCACTATTCGTGTAATTATGTAACAAAACATTAGACAAATAACGTTACACGGCACTTCTGTTCCACGTCCCCGGGTAGTGGCAGGTAAGAATACTCACTACCCTATATCTTCCCGTGGCTGTCGTAAGAGGTGACAGAGGGAAACTGAGGCAAAAGCTGATGCAGCAGTATCTTTCTGATAACAGTAAAAAAACAATTCAAAAAATTGCGATTACCAACCCGCTTGCCAAGCGTGACAACTATGGTAATATGCCTCCCAATGAATAAATTTACGAAGAAACGGCCCTCAGTCCCCGGCGACTGCGCTAATCTTGACTACGGTGGCGTCCATGATAACAGCGGCGCAAGGGGTAGTAAGAATCTCCGATGGAGGTTCGGTTGCCACCTACGGCAACTCAACTTGGTAACATATAATGCACGCACCCTGAGGACTGACGAGAAGATCCTGGAGCTGGAAGAAGAGATAAACAAGTTGCACTAGAATATTATGGGATTAATCGAGGTCAAAAGAGAGGTGGAGGACACGGTAATCTTCAAACCCGGCAACTTATTCTATCATCGGGAGGGCGGCCTGTCCCAAGGCGGTGTCGAATTTCGAAATTCACAAGTCTCTCGTCCAAAACGTTTAAAGAAGGGGGGAGTTGTCGACGAGGGTTGCCTACCTTATACTCAGAATCACCAAACGATATTCACTGAAAGTCATACAGGTTTACGCACCAACCTCGGCACACCCCGATGAGGAGGTGAAGGAAATGTATGAGGATATCTCACGAGCAATGCATGCCTCCAAATCACACTATACGGTGTTAATGCGAGACTTCAGCGCAAAACTAGGCACAAGAGAGACCGATGAGCTGAAAGTAGGGAAGTTTGGAATACGGCAACGGAACCCAAGAGGCCAGCAGCTGGCCGACTTCATGGAGAAAGAAGAATTCTTTATGATGAACTCTTTCTTCCAGAAGTGGTCCCACAGGAAATGGATCTGGTAGTGCCCCGACGGTTCAACAATAAATGAGGTTGACTTCATTATGACGACTAGACGGCAACTGTTCAGTGATGTCGCAGTGATCGCGAGGGTGAAAATTGGTAGCGATCACCAAATGGTCAAAGGCACACTGAACCTAAACGTTAAGTTGGAGAGGTGTCGTCTAATGAAGTCATCGCTCCGTCCCCTAGTGCTCTAATCCAAAGTCTCGAAAACTTTAAGCTCGAATTACAAAACCGTTTTCAGTGCCTAGAAGATTGCAATGCAGTGGACGATATAAATGACAAGCTCATGGAAACTGTCGATGCGGTCGTAGCTAAGTTCTGTAAGACCCACCGCAGAAGAACACAAAAACTCTCCGATCACTCTCGTAATCTCATGGTTATTAGACGGGAAATGATGTTAGTCTTCAGTAGATGTGATAGCATACAGCCAAATAAACAGACAGAACTCCAAATGCATGCGGCGGGACTTACGCGACTTTAATATTGCTCGTATTGAAGAAGCGGTCGAGCGAAACCAGGGCCTTTGAAGTCTTTGCTAGAGATCTGTCTGCCAGAAAGAGCCAACTATCGAAGCTGAAGACCGAGTGTGCCAGCATCGTTTCCGAGACACCTTAGATTTTAAGTGAGATTGAGAGGTTCTATGGGCAGCTCATCATCGTTGGAACCACACGCAAGTGTGAGTAAAGATCCAAGAGCGAGTCTCATCCGACACTATTCCGATGATATTCCGGACGTCAGTCTGAGCTAGATTAGAATGGCTTTTCAGCAACTTAAAAACGGCAAGGCCTCAGGCGAGGATGGAGTTACATCGGAGCTTCTGAAAGCGAGTAGAGAACCGGTACGTTTAGTCCTTCAGAAGCTCTTTAATTCCGTCCTCCATGGTAGCACTACACTGAAAGGGGTGGAGCAGAAGTGCGGTGGTACTTGTTCTTCAAAAAAGGCAACAACGCTCTCTTGAAATACTACAGACCGATTTCTTTTCTGAGCCGCATCCCAAGCAATGCCTTAAAAAGTCTGTTTCCGAAAAGGCTTTAGCAACATAGACCACATACCTAACCTTTGGTAAATTATACATAAGTCCGAGGAGTACAATTTGCCACTATGTATGTTATATGTGGACTATGAGAAAGCCTTTAGTTCTGTCGTTTGGACGGTGCTGCAGTCCCTTCAGCGGTGCCAAGTTGACTGTCGGTATATGGAAGTGCTGAAGTCTTTGCACAGTATGGATACGATGGCTATCCGAGTACAGAACCCGAGTACGAAATCTATCCAACTGCAGAGAAGTATAAGACAGGGTGACGTTATATCCACGAAAATTCACCGCTGCATTGGAAAACGTTTTCAAGCTACTGGACTGGAAAGAATACAGTATTAACATCAACGGGAGTACATTACTCACCTTCGATTTGCCGACAATATAGTATTTATGGCAGAATCGCTGGAGGACCTAAGCACTACGCTCAATGACCTCAATAGTGCCTCCCAACGGATAGGTCTTAAGATTAACATGGACAAAATGAAGACCATGTATAACGTCCATGTCACACCTAAGCCGGTAGTTGTTGGGAGCACTAATCTCGAATTTATGCACGTTGCTCAGGACCGTGCTTTGTGACATTCCTTGGGGGAGGCCTATGTTCAGCGTTGGACATGTGAATGGCTGTAATGTTGATAATGATGATGAATAATTTTACAGAGCTTAAAATAAAA
>JAVANC010000025.1:13771601-13928572 GCA_033319125.1 Parnassius glacialis | reverse complement strand
GTGCGTGTGCGTGTGCGTGTGCGTGTGCGTGTGCGTGTGCGTGTGCGTGTGCGTGTGCGTTGTGCGTGTGCGTGTGCGTGTGCGTGTGCGTGTGCGTGTGCGTGTGCGTGTGCGTGTGCGTGTGCGTGTGCGTGTGCGTGTGCGATGTGCGTGTGCGTGTGCGTGTGCGTGTGCGTGTGCGTGTGCGTGTGCGTGTGCGTGTGCGTGTGCGTGTGCGTGTGCGTGTGCGTGTGCGTGTGCGTGTGCGTGTGCGTGTGCGTGCGTGTGCGCGCGTGCGCGCGTGCGCGCGTGCGCGCGTGCGCGTGCGCGCGTGCGCGCGTGCGCGCGTGCGCGCGTGCGCGTGTGCGCGTGTGCGTGTGCGTGTGCGCGCGTGCGTGCGTGCGTGCGTGCGTGCGTGCGTGCGTGCGTGCGTGCGTGCGTGCGTGCGTGCGTGCGTGCGTGCGTGCGTGCGTGCGTGCGTGCGTGCGTGCGTGCGTGCGTGCGTGCGTGCGTGCGTGCGTGCGTGCGTGCGTGCGTGCGTGCGTGCGTGCGTGCGTGCGTGCGTGCGTGCGTGCGTGCGTGCGTGCGTGCGTGCGTGCGTGCGTGCGTGCGTGCGTGCGTGCGTGCGTGCGTGCGTGCGTGCGTGCGTGCGTGCGTGCGTGCGTGCGTGGTGCGTGCGTGCGTGCGTGCGTGCGTGCGTGCGTGCGTGCGTGCGTGCGTGCGTGCGTGCGTGCGTGCGTGCGTGCGTGCGTGCGTGCGTGCGTGCGTGCGTGCGTGCGTGCGTGGTGCGTGCGTGCGTGCGTGCGTGCGTGCGTGCGTGCGTGCGTGCGTGCGTGCGTGCGTGCGTGCGTGCGTGCGTGCGTGCGTGCGTGCGTGCGTGCGTGCGTGCGGGCGTGTGCGCGTGTGCGCGTGCGCGTGTGTGCGTGTGCGCGTGTGCGCGTGCGCGTGTGTGCGCGTGTGCGCGTGCGCGCGTGCGCGCGTGCGCGCGTGCGCGCGTGCGCGCGTGCGTGCGTGCGTGCGTGCGTGCGTGCGTGCGTGCGTGCGTGCGTGCGTGCGTGCGTGCGTGCGTGCGTGCGTGCGTGCGTGCGTGCGTGCGTGCGTGCGTGCGTGCGTGCGTGCGTGCGTGCGTGCGTGCGTGCGTGCGTGCGTGCGGTGCGTGCGTGCGTGCGTGCGTGCGTGCGTGCGTGCGTGCGTGCGTGCGTGCGTGCGTGCGTGCGTGCGTGCGTGCGTGCGTGCGTGCGTGCGTGCGTGCGTGCGTGCGTGCGTGCGTGCGTGCGTGCGTGCGTGCGTGCGTGCGTGCGTGCGTGCGTGCGTGCGTGCGTGCGTGCGTGCGTGCGTGCGTGCGTGCGTGCGTGCGTGCGTGCGTGCGTGCGTGCGTGCGTGCGTGCGTGCGTGCGTGCGTGCGTGCGTGCGTGCGTGCGTGCGTGCGTGCGTGCGTGCGTGCGTGCGTGCGTGCGTGCGTGCGTGCGTGCGTGCGTGCGTGCGTGCGTGCGTGCGTGCGTGCGTGCGTGCGTGCGTGCGTGCGTGCGTGCGTGCGTGCGTGCGTGCGTGCGTGCGTGCGTGCGTGCGTGCGTGCGTGCGTGCGTGCGTGCGTGCGTGCGTGCGTGCGTGCGTGCGTGCGTGCGTGCGTGCGTGCGTGCGTGCGTGCGTGCGTGCGTGCGTGCGTGCGTGCGTGCGTGCGTGCGTGCGTGCGTGCGTGCGTGCGTGCGTGCGTGCGTGCGTGCGTGCGTGCGTGCGTGCGTGCGTGCGTGCGTGCGTGCGTGCGTGCGTGCGTGCGTGCGTGCGTGCGTGCGTGCGTGCGTGCGTGCGTGCGTGCGTGCGTGCGTGCGTGCGTGCGTGCGTGCGTGCGTGCGTGCGTGCGTGCGTGCGTGCGTGCGTGCGTGCGTGCGTGCGTGCGTGCGTGCGTGCGTGCGTGCGTGCGTGCGTGCGTGCGTGCGTGCGTGCGTGCGTGCGTGCGTGCGTGCGTGCGTGCGTGCGTGCGTGCGTGCGTGCGTGCGTGCGTGCGTGCGTGCGTGCGTGCGTGCGTGCGTGCGTGCGTGCGTGCGTGCGTGCGTGCGTGCGTGCGTGCGTGCGTGCGTGCGTGCGTGCGTGCGTGCGTGCGTGCGTGCGTGCGTGCGTGCGTGCGTGCGTGCGTGCGTGCGTGCGTGCGTGCGTGCGTGCGTGCGTGCGTGCGTGCGTGCGTGCGTGCGTGCGTGCGTGCGTGCGTGCGTGCGTGCGTGCGTGCGTGCGTGCGTGCGTGCGTGCGTGCGTGCGTGCGTGCGTGCGTGCGTGCGTGCGTGCGTGCGTGCGTGCGTGCGTGCGTGCGTGCGTGCGTGCGTGCGTGCGTGCGTGCGTGCGTGCGTGCGTGCGTGCGTGCGTGCGTGCGTGCGTGCGTGCGTGCGTGCGTGCGTGCGTGCGTGCGTGCGTGCGTGCGTGTGTGTGTGTGTGTGTGAATATTAAGTTTATGCCATATAAAAATATGTTCTCAATTAGCGAGTAACTTTTTATGGGTGCAAGTGTTGATTTTTTCACAAAATTGACTTGAAAAAGTATTTCTTTACATTAAATTATTGATTTTAATTTCCGATAGATGGCGGTATAACTATCTTGTTAACAACAGACGTAAAATACCCCGACAGGTAAAGAGAAGCAGCGTCATAAGTACGTCTTGTACTGCGATCGACGTTAGCACTATCTAAGTAATTGCATCTAATAAGGGTCGGGTTTTTAGAAATCCTTATGAATCAATTTTGGGAACTTGGGGTTAATTTGTAAAACATCATGATCAAATAAACTATTTTGATTTGAAGAGAAAATATTATACATAAACAAGGTACCAAGGTCGAGGTACTTACAAAAAAAATTTAAAAGCTTGTCTATGGTCCCTATATGGCACTAGGGCTCTAAGTAAGGTCCATAATTGAACTGTAAGATTTTAGGCGTTACATACCAGAAAAATTACACCTTAATAAAGCAATGGCTTTAAACTACTATTTAATTCGTGGATTTCGCATAATATAACGGAAATTCATATGAATTAGTGGCGTGGCCCTTATAAAGTATTAGGAAAGGAATAAAAGTTATAACTAATTTATTTTATAGTTATAAATGAAATAAATTGTAGTTGTGTGCAGATTTTTATTAATTCTAGTAAAGAAAATCACAAAATGTTAATAATCAGTAATTTTTTTCAATCTTAGTACTTGGACTTTATTAGGTATTACACTTCTGTAATCATAGTAGATTTTTGTTACTAAAAGGATTTTTTATGTTGTTTTTTCCACAAAATAAGTAAATTTGTTTACGTGTTACTTTGGTGTTAAAGGTATCAGGCAAAGGTAATATTTGAAAACTTCTTAATCCTCTCTACCAATTCCTTTTCCTGTGTGTCGGTAAAACGGCTTTCCTTCTCATCCTTTTCACCACGCTTCAAGATTTTATGTGATTTTTCAACGTTTGCCGTAGTATATGGTATTTTAAAGCTGCTGCACGCTTAGACATTTGGCTGTTTTTTCATATCATATAGAGCATCCTGAAGGTCAGTTAGAGACCATCCTGAGAATCGTTTTCTTTTTTGCGAAGGTTCCATTTTTGTCTTTACTGGAAACAATATACTTATATTATGTATTAACAATACTTATCTCAAAAGCAACTGTTGATTTGCGTAAATAAAATCTTATAAAACTACGTAAAACGAATGGGTAAATGTGTTGCTAAGTATAAAACTCGAAAGCGTCTGGATTATTTTTTTCAATATTAGTTGAAGTGCAAGGAAGGAAAGGTGTCTAGATATGTGGCATTTTTGTGCGATAGCTATGGTCTAGCGTGGTGATCTGTCGTTATCACCGCACAAAAGCGCCACTTGCCAGGCCAGCTGCTTATTTACACTTATATAATTCATTTAAGTAACTGATCACGCCTATTTTAAAGCTTCTTGCCCCTAATAAGGTCCGGCCCTTATTTTGAGACACAAAGAGAACCTTGTTAAGCACTTAGATATGTCCTGAGAATACCTAACAAAATCGTGAAAAAAAAGCAATAATTTTGGTAACTTACCTCGTTAATTCACCTTATGAAAGTATGTCAACATTACTATTGCAGAATGATTACATAACGACCGGGTTTTATTACTAAAGCGACGCAAAATTTAATCAGAATATTTTATAGATTGAGTCACGTCGACCGCCCCTGAAGTTATAACCAGAACCACTGAAAAAATGGCCATCGTGAAAACAATGAATGCCGGTGCACTTTTGTAATTGTTTACTGGGGAGTGGCAGCGCGATATCCATTTTAGTTTAAGTATTAATTCCGATAAGTTTTAAGAGGGACCTTATTTGTAACCGGCCCTTTTTAGGCGGACCCACCTTACTAAAAATGTTACAATGGGCGAACTATATTACAAGGATAAAAAATCCTTATGCTTATTACAGTAGAACCCTAAATTACAACATCTGGGGGCACGGTAGTGTCCCCACCAAGTCGAGCAAGAAAGCGGCACGGCCGTACCATCCTTTTCTCGAAGTAGTTCAGGCCATTTTCGAACCCTATAACTTCGTTGTGGATAAAACTAGAAGCGTGCATTTTCAGTAACCAAGTAGGCATTGTATAAACTCGGTATATTTCAAATTTCATTAAATTTGAACCAGTAGTTTAAGAATAATAACTAGTCGAATTTTCCTAATTTTGTTACACAGCAGACATAGAAACTTCAAATTTAGAATACAATTATTGTTTAGTATATAAATCAAGGAAAAACTAAAATATTTTTCAATTTCGGCTCACTTGTCGAGATACACCAACTGTGTAAATAACTTTGTAATCCCATATAAATAAATAGGATTACAAAGTTACATTTACAGAGAATGAATTAGTGTACCTATATATCTATATAAATAAATTGACTTGGCAATCGCACTAAACAATCTAATTTAATATAATAATTATTAATTGAGGGATACATTGTGCTTTAATGCGATGGCCAAATCAATCTATTTATTTAAAATATAAAAGATTTTTAGTATTGATGTGGTCACTATAAGATGTTGTTAGGTTAGCTAATTACGTAATAACTTAAGACAGAAGGACCCTTAAGTAGGGACTGAATAAATTAACCGGTTTTTTTACAAGTTATGTTTTTGATGGCATTAGTATTACATTCTATAAGGATGATATCAATATATACAACACATTTAATAATATATAAAATTAAATGCGATGAATATTTCGTAATTATAAATTCCTGAACTAAAAATAAATTTAAAATAAAACACTTTAACAAGTTTAAAATTGTTATGCTTTTAATTTTAAGTATCCCAGAAACAATTTATATTAAAACAAAATTTTACTAGCAGAAATACTACCTTTGTTCACGAAGATAAAATTTTTCGTATTTTTCACTCCTTTTTTATTGAAGTTTCGAGGATGCTTATTCATGGCAGCTGTTTTATTAATTAAATAATGTTCGTAGTTAAAATGTTATTTAAAGGGGTTAGTGCCAAATTTAGCAAAACGGAACGATTAAGAAAGCACCTCAGTGTTTGTTGTTCTATCTGTGTCTGTCGGTGTCTCTCTATACCCTATCTATATTTGCCTGTATTTATCTGTGCAGGTCTAAGTGTGTTTGCATGCTTATATTTCTGCCTCTCGGTATATTTGTCCATCTTTTTGAAACAGAGGTTATTCCCAAATTATTTGACGTAGATGAGCAAAATCTGGCATAGTTAAGAAATGCAACCCATACATTACACACAAGAGCAGTTCGAATTTTCGACTTAAGAGTTTAGTTATAGGAGAAAAAGGTTAATTTCTTTCAGACCGACGTATAAGATATCAGAACTATAAGACGTTAATACTAATATATGCATATTAATATTATAATTGTTTATATATATATATAAGATATAAGCTTTTTTCAAGCTGCTAATTCTAAACTACAAGTAGTCAATAAATAATTCTACGTCACTGACAGAGGGTCCTCTTAATCAAACAGAAACGGAATCAATTTCAGTTTCGAAATAGACGCGTTTCATCAATTATATACATTCGTATACAACCAAGAATTTTACCTTGAAGTTCAAAACAATTTGTATGTTACTCTTTAAGAAGTTATGTGTGCGTTTAAAATTAAATAGGTGAAGAAAATAAAGAAAAGAAAGAACGACACACTCGTACTTATTCACTTCGAAGTAAACGTCTATCAATCCGCATTGAATCTCATAAAGATGAGGTGATTTCAGTAAGCAATAATTTGATGTTACGAGTATGTTATGCTATTAAAATATAAGGCGTTAGTTATTTTGTTTAAGCGAAATACATTGTTTTTAAAACTATAAAATAGCTGTACTTACACGAAATACCTTGAACATACTTATATTATATACATGATTTTGTATTTTTCCAAAAACCATCATCATCATGATCACCATGACAATCCTTCATAAGTCCACTGCTGAACATAGGCTTCCCCTAAGAAATACCACAAGTATAGTTCTAAGCCACCTGCATCTATGGACTGCCTGCATCTTTTATCATCTAGTGGAGGCTACTCTAAAATTCACTTACCGGTACGTGGGTGCCACTGGAGAAGGTTTCTTCCCCATTTTCTTCGCTATTCCTCCGTGGGCTATGTCGGTTACTCAAAATTTTTTTGCGGATTTCTCATTTCTAAGCCTATCTTGCACAGGAACATTATATATAGCATAGCCCCGTCTATAGCTATAAAGTTTTTCATATTAATTATAATTAAAAACACTTATTAAAATATACTATCTCGTAATAGTCCACTGTTGAATATAATGTGCCTCTCTGGCTTTTTGCGGAAATTATCCGAAATCACCTCGCTTAGTATTTCCTGTGCACGGGATTTACATTATTTAATTGCTCTTTCTCCTTTGTAGTGGAAATACCACGCATTTGATTTTAACAATTTGCTTTTTCCAACGTTATGTGCACAGTCAGGGGGTGGAATAGATTTGCCAGTTTGGTCTTATCCTTTGATATTTTTGGTTACCTTCAGAAAGAGAGTAGCACTAAAGTTCTCAAGCTTTACTATTTCGGGCAATGTCACCATTCACCATCAAGTGGAATTGTAGTCAAGCACCCAGACGACGATAATTTAAAAGTATGAAATGTTAATTAAGCGCTAGACATTTTACACATTTCTCGTCTCTCTGTATATATGTTCTCGCTAATCTCAAAAATTACTGTTAGGATTTTCATTCGGTTTTCACCAATGGAAATACTCATTTAAGAGGAAGGTTGGGTTTAATAATTAATAAATATTTTAGTAAATTAGCTAATGTTATGATGATATTTGTTGAATACATCGTGCCGCTAAGACCTTTCATGACGTACGCCGCACAAATCAGTAAAGTGATATGAAAATAATGGTGGTGGAATAGTTCTTGTCATAGTATTATAAAAATGTTCTAGACGCTATATGTAGGAGTATATCCATTCAAACAAAAAATAATATTTAAGACTAGACTAGACAAGTTTAGCAGTGGATTTACGTATGGATAAATGAATTATGAATAAGTTAATGAATGTACTTCACAACAGAACTCATATATATATAAGTAAACAAAACTAGGTCATCTTCTTAAGTTGCTAGAAATAGAAGTCAATTGACAGATGTAGTTATATATATAAATGGAACACTCAAGAAATCACGGTGTCCGTTCGTTTATCCGTCTGCTGCAGGAAAAAATAAAATGACTAACAGTTAAACTTTAAACAAACACATATAGCGTGATTTTTATAGAAAAATTTAAGATCCATTAGTCAAATGCAGCTTAAGGAGAAGTTTGCGTGTATAGAATACTTAATCAAATTCATACAGACATTACTGGTAGGGCTTTATTTATTAATCGGAGGTTTAAAATTGCACAACCTCCAATTGTTTTACGTTAAAAACAAAGGTATATTTAATAATTAAGAATCCAGTTTCAAGTGGATACTTTTGTAAAACGTTTAATAAATCGTGAAAAGTTCAATAAATATAACGTAAATATATTTTGTCGATTTTTAAGATCGATTTTATATTACCAAGCCATTAATTTTACATAACTTTGCATTTGTATTAGCAACTTGTATCGTTATAATATTTGCAAAGTGTTTTCGCTTATAAGGAAAAGGTTTGTAAGAAAAGATTAAATCGACAAACAACCAACGACTCGAATATTTTTATTTAGCTGGATCGTCGTATTTATTGTCGTGTAATAATTTGTTAATTTGTAGTAATATATTTGTTATTGATTAGCAGATTGTATTTTCAAAGGCATTAGAGTAATCACTATAATGTTTTTAACAGTGGTAGAGCCACGCGGCAGCTTTTGCTGTCGCACGGATGGGCCGGCTCAAACCGGGGTGGTACCACGACCTCACAGAATACCAGCGTGAAGTAGAGGTTTACCTCTGCGTTTCGCTTGGTGAGTGCAGGTGGCCGGGGGCCCTTTTTACTGGAAATGAGGCATTCCATCTTAGTCCTCACGGGCGACAACGCATCTACATTTTGATTTGTAATAGAGGATAGATGTAGATGTCTATGGGCCGCAGCAACCACTTACCATCAGGTGGTCTGTGTGCTCGTTTGTCACCCTTATCACATAAAAAAATGACATGGCGTAGGTGTAGACTTAAATATATGAATAGAACAAAGCGTAAGTCTCCTACGATTTTGTAAAGAAGTAGATTGTAATCGGGTGGTAAGGCAGATGCTTGCAACTTAATGATCTGCCTTACCACCCGATTACAATGTGTTTGTCTTCAAGGCAAAAGTGAATAGGCTTTTGTTAATTCAGTTCGCTTTACCATCTTCGGCTACATTATCACTTAATAGTAGTCAAGCGCTGGCTCAGAATAGTAAAAAAAAAGCGGCCAAGTGTGAGTCGGACTCGCCCATGAAGGGTTCCGTAGCAGCAAGTAACATAATTTACGATTTGTGACGTAATAAAAAAAAACTACTTACTAGATCTCGCCCAAACCAATTTTCGGTGGAAGTTTACAAGGTAATGTATATCATATTTTTTTAGTTTAATCATTCTTTTATTTTAGAAGTTACTGGGGAGGGGCACACTTTACCACTTTGGAAGTGTCTCTCGCGCAAACTGTTCAGTTTAAAAAAATGATATAAGAAACCTCAATATCATTTTTGAAAATCTATCCATAGATACCCCACACGTATGGGTATGATGAAAAAAAAATTTTTGATTTTCAGCCCTAAGTATGGGGAACTCCCAAAATTTATTGTTTTTTTTTTCTATTTTTGTGTAAAAATCTTAATGCGGTTCACAGAATACGTCTACTTACCACGTTTCAACAACATATTTCTTATAGTTTCGGAAAAAAGTGGCTGTGACATACGGACGGACAGACATGACGAATCCATAAGGGTTCCGTTTTTTGCCATTTGGCTACAGAACCCTAAAAATTCCACTGATCTATACAAATAAATAAAATTGAAGTGTCTGTTTGTAATGTTAAAATGCATTTATTTAACAGCTTTTTAATAAATGCACATGAAAGTACAATTTTTTAAATTTTTGTCTGTCTGTCTGTTTGTTCCGGCTAATCCACAAAACGGCAGGACCAATTTTGACTGGAATTTCACTGGCAGATAGCTAATGTTATAAGAAGTAGCTTAGGATACTTTTATTATAGAAAAATAACTAGGATTCCGCGCAAAAAATTAAAATCCACGCAATCGTAGTAAATTCCACGCGGGCGAAGTCACTGGGATAGCTAGTAAGTAATATTACAAATAATGTAAATACATTTCAGATACTTTCAAAGTGAAGTAGAAGTTAATATTATAGCCATACAGGCTCCCAATACTGGGCAAACACCTTCTGTCATTTCTGAAAGGGTTATGGGGCGATTAGTTTACCGTGATGCTGCAGTACGTGTTGGCGGACTTTACATGTCTTCGAAATATTTTATTTATATACATGCGGGTTTCCTCACGATGTTTTCCTTCACCGCTGAGCACTTTTTACATCTCAACTTAAAATTTACGTTTAAATATTTTATTGGTCTGGCGGGAATCGAACCCAGGTTCGCGTACTGTGTGTTACAATGAACGTTTAGCCCTTGAGCTACCGATAGTTTACTTCCAGAATAATATTTAACACTATTTTACAAACATTGAGCTGTATGTAACCTTTAAAATATTTGGATCATGTCATAAACTACTAATTATATTTATTACATAATGATTTAATTTTTTTAAATACAATAAAATTTTATTGCCACCGCTATACATAGTAAACCATATTAAATACCTAGTAAAATACCATTTAAAATTACGCATAAATATATTATTATTATATTGCTAAGTGTCGGATGGGACATCATAACGTAGTCAAGGGAAGAGTCTTTTGTTTCCACTACGCAATTTAAAATGGAGGTTTAACATCGATAAACATGAAAACGAACAATGCAGCATAACATTGTAACTTACGATTTGATTTCAATACAATGTAATATTCAACTTACTGCTCTAAATTCGTTTGTCGCTCAACTCCAGGCCTTTATTGCTTTTAATTAAGTTATATAGTGTATATGTATTATATATAGATATAGATTGGGCATTATAATATGTTTTCACACTATTGCTTGAATAGTAAATACAGTGAAAATTGAACGTATATTGTGTAAACAGGTACAAAAGTCCTTTATGAGTAATTCTATGAATATCAAATGTAACAGTTTCGCGGTATTGGATGAAATAAGTTTCTTTGTTATAGCCTCTAAGATATCCATGTAAGATATTCAGTCGAATGGAACTGTCACCGAAATTTCTTTCTTAATAATATTTCGACTGCAGTGACAATTTGATGAAGGACATTTTGAAGATCATAGAAAGGTTACAAGTCCCAAATATATTACATGTAAGAATATAATTCAGGAATAACACGGAATATTTGTAGTGAATTGCTTGGTAGAAATTTGAATTTATTAAATCAGTCTTATTCTTTTTAACTTGTTTCTATAAGGTAAGACTAATTTTTAAATTGGGATCTGTATAGGCAGGTACCACCCTTTTACCTATATCTGCCTTAAACATCTTGCTTGCTTGCCCATTTGTATTCTAGTTGGAAGTGTATGGAGAGCCAGTATAGTTAGATGCTGTGCAGAATTCCGTCTGAGTCCATAGAGATGTTAACGGATTTTTAGCATTCTTTTTCTGAAGTTGGCTACAAGTGTTCATGTGCTGCAGTAGTCATTTACCATCAGGTGGACTGTATTTTCGTTTAAAAACTGGCACTGGAGTTGAGCATATTAATTATATTTTTTGTGCATGGGAGAATTCAGAGAATGCTTTGGGTATATTTTGTGACCCTTCCAAGGCATTCGACTGTGTTCGCCATAAGACATTAATCAGAAAGCTACAATACTATAGTGTCAAGAACACAGCGCTTAAACTTTTTATTTCATATTTAAGTAATAGAATGCAGAAAGTTATTTTCTATGGTAAAAGTTCTTCCGGGTCACTTGTACTAATGGATGTCCCTCAGGGCTCGATTCTCGATCCATTCCTATTTCTAGTGTATATTGACGACTTAACTTCCCTTGTAGGGGATAATCATGATATGGTATTATTTGCTGATCATACTTCCTTGATTTTTAATCTTAAACGTCAAACATTTAAATGCAACAAAGTGAATAATATATAAAAATTTGTGCATTGGTTTAACGTTAATAATTTACATTTAAACGAAAAAAAAACTAAATGTATTAAATTTACAACCTTGAATGTTAAAAATCTCCATACCAATGTGTTTTTAAATAGGGTTGTAGTCCCTGTTGAATCCACTTTCTTGGCACCACTCTCGACGCAAAGCTTCAGTGGGGCCCCCATATGTCCAAACTAGTAAGCAGACTAAGTTCTGCAGTCTATGTTGTAAAAAAATTAGAGGTCTCACTAGTGTCGAGACAGCTAGATTAGTTTATTTCAGTTATTTCCATAGCATAATGTCTTATGAGATTTTGCTATGGGGAAATGCGGATGATCCAGAAACAATTTTTTTTGCAGAAGAGGGTCATTAGAGACATTTATAACCTAAACCAAGAGAGTTACTTAGATATAAATATAATGAAATAAATATATTAAAATTGGCCTTACAGTACTTTAATGTATGTTCACAAAAACGAAGTTAGTTTTAGTAAAAAAAGTGATATACATTCTTAAACACTAGGAACATACACAAGCTAGTGATACCAGTTTCTCGACTCCACAGAGTCAGTAATTCATTCATATGGTAATGTATACGCTATTACAATAAGATCCTGGCAAGTGTACAGGCTCTCTCTATTACCAAGTTTAAATATGTTGTTTAAGGGGTAAAAAGGGCCTCCGGCTACCTTCACTCACCAAGCGAAACGCAGAGGTAAACCTCTACTTCACGCTGGTATTCTGTGAGGTCGTGGTACCACCCCGGTTCGAGCCGGCCCATCCGTGCGACAGCAAGAGCTGCCGCCTGGCTCTACCACTATTACCTAAACCAAGAGAGTCTCTTAGATATAAATTTAATGAAATAAATATATTAAAATTGGCCTCACATTACTTTAATATATTTTCACAGAAACAAAGTTAGTTATAGTAAAAAAAGTGATATATACATTCTTAAACACTAGGAACATACACAAGCTAGTGATACCAGTTTCTCGACTCCACAGAGTCAGTAATTCATTCTTGGGGAATGTAAACGCTATTACAACAAGATCCTGGAAAGTGTACAGGCTCTCTCTATTACCAAGTTTAAATATGTTGTTTAAGGGGTATTATAATATAAATAACTACATGACTGATAATAACCTCTGGGAATGAGGTGGTCGCTTCCAAGGAATTTCTAAAATAAAATTTGTAAATAGTTCGTACAACCATTGATGTAAAATTGACTTTAAAAAAGTGCCGCTGGGTTTCTTGCTGGTTCTTCCCAGGACAGAGTTTTTTTAGTCTAACCAGTTGTAAAGTAAAAAATTACTTTCAATAAGAATTACACATGTGATCTATATTTGATAAAAAAATAATCTATTCTATTCTAGCAAGAAGTTTTTTAGGTACGATTTTTCAAAGCCCAAATCCGACATGTCTCTACGATTAAACGTCTGCAAGATAGGATGCTGTGATTTTAGATGATTGACTGAACGACTGAAGTGATTTTAGACGATGAGTGACTTTCAATAAGTATTATTTATAATCTATTTTGAATAAAAAATTCTGTTTCTGTTTCTGTTTCTGACAATGGCCATCTTTGTTACGTAGGTACGTTCATGGTCTATTGTCGCCTATCATAGCTCAAGGAAAAATAATGATATCGCCGTCGGACTGGTTTCATTCGATGCACAAATATATAGTTAGAATCTGAGTAAGTTTTTATAAATCAATACAGCAGTTTTTTGTTATGAATTGTAGTGTTATGCTACTTACATATCATTTTACACTATTTTTCCATTCTGTTTTTGATTTTCTGCATTTATATTTTGCATCACCTTTATTTCCATAGGATCCTGTAACGTTTTTACACAATAACAAATCATTTTCACTTCGTATTTTCACGCTATCAGCACATTTTAAATCGATGTCAATGGAGTCTTACCTTTTTCGATCTTTTATTGAGTTGTCCGTAACTCTCGGATGACAACTCTTTAAATAAGCCTGAATGTCCTTTCGAAAACACACTTTTAGAGTGGTGTCTCTTCGACTAATTTATTTTTTTTTCCACGCAGGAGCGGTTGACTACTCCTTAAATAAGTCTGAATGTCTTTTCGAAAACACACTTTTAGAGTGGTAGTCATTGAATGTGAACTCCACCCTTACCTGAATGCAGATGATGAATGTAAGAGATAGTATATCTGATTTTGCCTGTTGATGTCTGTTTCTGCAAAGCTGTGTTTTTATGGTTTATTTTAGAATGTACATGTCAAAATTTTTGTTGAGTCAAAAATTTCCCAGGGTCGGGGGGAAAATGTAGTGTTATGCTACTTACATATCATTTTACACTATTTTTCCATTCTGTTTTTGATTTTCTGCATTTATATTTTGCATCACCTTTATTTCCATAGGATCCTGTAACGTTTTTACACAATAACAAATCATTTTCACTTCGTATTTTCACGCTATCAGCACCGTTTAAATCGCTGTCAATGGAGTCTTACCTTTTTCGATCTTTTATTGAGTTTTCCGTAACTTTGCAATTTTAGGTTTCGTGCGCGCTGACGCGCCATAGTTTTTCCTATATGAATAATATCTCATTTCTTACTTAAATGTAACTGTTTTTCAATTATATACCTAATACCAAAAATTTATATTTTTGACAACCATTATTTATATGGTTGTTATGGTAACTTTTATTCAAATTCATCACTGGTTTGATGTTCTTAGTTCGATATTTTCACATAAATACTCTTTCGCTCTAGGTCATTTACAATAAATTTCCTTTTATTTTTAATAATTTCTCGTTCTTTCTAAAAAGGTATAAAAGCCGAACAATCGGAGAATACAGGGAGTCTCGCTTCAGTTTTCAAACGTGAAGCATCTACTAAAGTGGTTGTATTTACCGCTCTCCTTCAAATGTAAATGCTGATCCATTTTTGGACTCACTTTGCACTCAGCTGGACACCCTAACTACCCATAATAATATAATAATTACGGGTGACATTAATTTAAACATTGCTCCCAAATCTGACGAGCCTTCTACTGAATATAACAATAGAACGAACTATTTGAATGCACTTTCTGGCTATGGTATACTTGCTGGTCATAATCTACCCACTAGAGAAAAAAATTGTCTGGATCATTTTATGCTTAAGTATAACAAAAAGAAATTTTCTGCATTTATTGCAGTTTTGCATACGACGATCACCGACCATTTTACCATTTTACTTTCTCTTTCTAAAACTAAGACATCTAAATGTACAATACCTAGAACGAAAACTTATATAGATTATTCGCAAGCTATTAGAGACCTTCAAAAATCAAAACTTACTGACTTACTATTTTGTACAGACCCTAACACAGTAACAGACCGCCTAATAGCTGAACTTAGTGATTCTATAAAAGCCAACACCACACACACAAATATTCCAAAAAGTCAACGTGTAATAAAGCCTTGGATCACTCCAGGCATGTTACGTTGTATAAGAAATCGTAATAAATTACAACAAAAGCTACGAAAAGAAACCCATAACGATATATTAAAAATAACGTACATTCGGTACAGAAACTACTGCAATAATCTCATCAAAAAGCTTAAACGTAAATATGAAAGGGAACTCCTTTCTAGATCTGTTAATAATAATAAACTTCTGTGGAAAAATATAAAATGCATTACATACAGTAGCAAAACGAATGACGATAACAAAGAGCTAATAAACCTAAAACTTAATCCTAAAGATTCAGCAAATTTCATTAACGCTTATTTCACAAATGTAGGAAAAATACTTGCATCTAGTATACAACCTAGTGCCTCTCCAAGACATAATCGTTACACTAGTAATAGTTCAACCCAAGTTAACTCATTCGTTCTCTTAGATACTGACGATAACGAAGTAGAAGAAACCTTTATAAATCTAAGATCTAGTAGTGCTCCGGGCTGGGACTGTATTCCTATTGCCTTCCTGAAACTTGCGAAGAAAGAACTTGTTCCCATCATTACTCACCTTGTAAATCTCTGTTTTCAGCAAGGTATATTCCCAAAATCACTTAAAAAATAATTAATTACCCCAGTGTACAAGAGTGGCGATCGAGGTGTAGTTGGTAACTATAGACCTATTTCAATTCTCCCGGCAATTTCAAAAATAATAGAGAAACTTATAAATAATAGACTTTTAAATTACCTAAACAAATATAAACTTCTATCTTCTACACAATTTGGCTTCAGACAAGGTAAATCCACAGAGGACGCAGTAACTGCACTAAGTCAAATTGTAACTGAACAGTTGGACAAGGGAAACAAATGTTTGTCAGTATTCTTGGACCTCAAAAAAGCCTTCGACACAGTCTCTATCCCTATTCTTGTTCATAAACTGGAAAGACTTGGTATAAGAGCCACTGCACTGTCTCTTTTTAAGAGTTACCTCTCGAATCGAACTAAGAACTAAAAAGAGTGAAGCTCAATACATTTACGAGTGACGATGTCACGGTATCGTACGGCGTGCCGCAGGGTAGTGTATTGGGCCCCACACTTTTTCTAGTCTATATTAACGATCTTTGTTCTCTGAAAATTGATAAAGCCCATATTCTTTCGTATGCCGATGATACTGCTGTTATTTTCACAGGAAGAGATTGGAATGATGTCAAGGTACAAGCTGAGTTAGGTATGAGCTTAGTTGCTAACTGGTTAAAGGATAATCTTCTTACCTTAAATACAGACAAGACGAACTTTATTTGTTACAGCATCCTTAACCAATCACAACCTTGTCTTGATTTTGAAATCAAAATACACTCCTGTAATTTCTATCCGGGATTAGCTGACTGTGTTTGTCCTGCTATTAAAAAAGCTGACAAATCTAAGTACCTGGGAGTGATGGTAGACCAACGGTTGTCCTGGCATCCACATCTTGAGCAAGTAACAGACAGGGTTAGGAAACTGATCTGGATATTTAAGACCCTAAGATGTGTAGTGCCGGGAGAACAATTGGGTAACCAAAGGAATATACTTAGGGAAATCTATATGGCGTTAGCACAGTCTCTCCTAACTTATTGCATCCCAATCTGGGGAGGGACGGGTAAAAGTAAAATGTTGGAGGTGGAACGTGCACAACGTGCTCTTTTAAAAGTAATGCACTTCAAAAAAAAAAGTTTTCAACTGAGAAACTTTACTCCATCAGTAAAGTCCTATCAGTGAGAAAGCTGTACATTCTACACACTATATTAAAAAAACATAAAACCTTAACCTATGATGTCAGCATAAAACAAAAAAGAAGAAAAGCAGTTGCTGCATTAAATAAAACCAAAACTGCATTTGCCAGTAAACAATACTCAAGTCGCTCCGGTTTAATATATAACAAATTGAACAAAAAATTAGAGATATACAGCAAAACATATAAGGAATGTAAGAAATTGATAACAATTTTTTTAACTCCTTTAAATTATGAGGAAACAGAGACATTATTACAATGCAAATACTAAATGAACATATACACATATGTACATCCATACTTAATACATCCTCACACACTATTCACACAACATGTACAAAATCACATACAACACCACATACTACAAATACCTAATACACTTACACGCTATATACATGAAATACAACCTAATAATTATTGATTTATTGATGTATAAATGCTATGAGACTGAATGTAGGATACTAAACTCATGTTTTTATTGTCTTTATTATTCCCTATTACTTACTTTATTTCGTTAATAATACTGTAATTTTTAGCTATGGAAGAGCGAAGTCACCTGCTACAGGCATTATCTTGCTTACTAGGTGACCTCGATCACTGATCATTTAATGTAGCTTTAATGTTTGACGAAATAAAAAAATATTATTATTATTATTATTACTAAAGGCCTTATCCCGGGGCCGCCTTGCCCCGGGATCCTGCAAGCCTCCATCTACATTTGAAGTCGTCGGCGTAGTCTACTTCAAGCGCGGGGCCACACTACTCCGGGCGCTACGACTGCTTGCTCCAGGCGCTGAATGCACCTACTGCCCGCGCTACCTTTGGGCGCTACGACTGCTTGTTCCAGGCGCTGAGCGCACCTACTCCAGGCGCTACGTGCGCCGGCTCCGGACCCTGAGTGTGCCCAGACCAGACGCTGCGTGCCGTCGCCGCCAGGAAACTTCAAGCTCCGCGTGTGCCTACTACTACTCCAAGCGCAGCGTGTGTCACTTCGACCTTTAGGCTCCACAACAACACTATATTTTCCTATTCTCCTATCTTTATTTTTTTAATCTAATTGTAATCTCACTTCATCCATCATCATCATCATATTTCATTTTTTTATAAAATTGTAAATACCTTTTCAAAAATTTAAATATATTATTTTCTTGTTCTACTTTTGTTGTTTTGTTGTTCTTAGGTTAGGTTCTATTTTTTTTTAATTGTCGCTTCACGACAGAATAAATTAACTGAAGTAAAGACATTTTTACAATTATTGATCTGTACTTCTTACTCGCGTAGGTTTTTGTAGGAGTTTTGTAATGTTCACAGTTCGCACCTATTGTTTATCAGCCCCTAACAGCTAAAAAATGTGAATACAATTTGAAAATTTAATGCTTTTTTCACAGCAATGCTGGATTTCAAATAGTATATTACTTCACATTTGCTTAAGTTAATTAACTCGTAGACGAATGAGCACCGTTTATAAAATCTTTAAATAAATAAAACCGCTTTTATGTAATCCCATAAAAATTTCCGGATGGAATGACGCAAAATTCATTTATGGAATTGTCTGTTTAATTAAATAACAATAAAAGAGAATATCCCTCAATTATAAGTTTGATTCTTGAGATTACCAAGCGACCAGTAAGTACTTGTATAATTTGACAAGGCTATTGAGGTCGCTTGCTTATGAAATTGATTCTCTAAATCCTTGAGAAGCGAATATAATAATACGGAATGGATATAACGGACCAGTAAATTATAGTTGTTTTTTCCCATTGATTTATTGCATATTGGTTCGCATTTAATAGATGCATACAATAGAGTTTGTTGCAGAGCTACGGTATTTTCATTATATCAAATAGACAATTGGAAATTAAAAATTTTCCGAGTTATGTGTTTTACGGAGTAGTAAAACAGCAACGCAGAAACTTCGTGATTCTTACTTTCTGCCTCACTCTTCAATTTTTTGTAGCTGATATTACCATGGATTTTAAGTAAATGGTTTGCTTCATCGCTCGTAATACGGCAAGTGAGTGAAATAATTTTTTAACATTTGTCTTTTCACTTACAATTTGGTTGTATTTTTCGTTAGGCTTTTGTAAAGAGAAAATAAGAAGACAGCACAACAAAAATAGATCTGTTAAAACCTGTTTTCTTAATTTCCCACGCATAAGATATAAAAATATCTTACTAAGAATCTTACTACATCTTAAGAAGCCCCAGCGTATTTTAGATTAGACTGAGAATAGCGAGGATTGATTTAGGAGTATTTTTGAATAATTTAAACGTGAATTCGAATATATGAATAGTGGCTAACAATAAATTTTAATGTCTGTTGTTGTAAATAGTTCTTTCTTCTTTTTCTTATTCTTTAGCAGCTGTATTGCTGAATATAGACTTTTTAAAATCAGTTAGTTGGCACACATTGGCACACGTTCTTATAAATGTAAGGGTAACAAACGAAAACATAGTCACACACATATGATGGTAATTGAATTCCGTATCAACACGTATCAACATTTCGATTTAGAATCAAAATTTTGATGCAATACAACCCTGAAGGCTGAAATTGAATGCCTCGATACAGGCAAAAGTGGTCTCTGGCCCTCGTCTCCTACCATACGAAAAACTGCGGAATTGACTTAAAATATATATTCTTGTATATCTTTTTTATAGTATAGGGTGACAAACGAGCACATAGTCCACTCGATGGTAAATGGCTGCTGTGGCCCATAGACATCTACATTTATCCTCGTTTGCGAATCAAAATGCAGATGCGTTGCCACCCGTGAGGACTAAGATAGAATGCCTCGTTTCCAGTAAAAAGCGTCGCCGGTTCCCTACACTCACCATACGAAACGCAGCAGTGTTAAGCTGCTATTTCACGCTGGTATTCTGTGAGAGCGTGGTCCTTCTCCGGTCGAGCCGACCCATTCGTGCTACAACTATACTACTAATATAGCTGCAGCATGGTTCTACCACGTAAAAATCTTTATTGAATAAAGTTTATTTTATTCCATTCTATGTTGCTATGATGGTATTTTCCTCCGGTCAATCCGACTTATTCGCGCTACAGCCATAATACCACGCACATGCTGGGCAGACAGGTTGGTACCGTAGTTTTTACCAGCCTGTGCAATTTGTGAATAACATTATACAGCGGATAAAGTTATATATATATATATATATATATATATATATATATATATATATATATATATATAAGCCATTTGGTGTATATAAACTATTTGGTGTTATTATCTCGCGACAAGCTTTTATATGATACAATATGTAACAAAAACCCTGTGGTTCCCGTTAAGTACGTTATCAGGATCATTATTCAAACTTGTAAGAGGATCATCAAACACTCCGCAGCTTTAGCATCGGCTAGTGTCAGTAATAGGTAATAAAACCACATAAATTTTTTTTTTAATAAAATTAAAAAAAAAATTGGTCGAGAGAAAAAAAAGTTATTTCTATAGGTTTGGATACTGATCCTGATAACGTACTTAACGGGCACCACAGGATTTTTGTTACATGTTGCATAATAATAATAAATTTTATTGACACAAAGTAAGGTTTACATTATTTATCGTTAAGACATTTCAACAAATGATATGAGTTATAGCTTATCTATACAATTTTATGTACTAGCGTCTAAACTAGGTCAAGCCTGTTTTTTTTTGTACGTGGGAGAGCCATGTGCAGCTATATTAGTAGTATAGTTGTAGCACGAATGGGTCGTCTCGACCGGGGAAGGACCACGCTCTCACTGAATACCAGCGTAAAATAGCAGCTTAACACTGCTGTGTTTCGTATGGTGAGTGTAGAAAACCGGAGACCCTTTTTACTGGAAAAGAGGCATTTCAACTTAGTCCTCACGGGTGGCAACGCATCTGCATTTCGATTCTTTAATGAGGATAGATGTAGATATCTATGGGTCACAGTAACCACTTACCATCAGGTGGATTGTATGCTCGTTTGTCACCCGACCCTTTAAAAAAAATCTTAGGTACTCTCTTCGATCTTCCAATGTCACCATTATATGCAGTTATAAAAGTATACGGCATATTATTCAGCTATAAATATATCATCAACATCATCATCATTACAGCCCTTCACAAGTCCACTGCTGAACATAAGCCTCCCCCAAAGAATGCCACAAAGCACGGTCCTGAGCCACCTGTATCCATCGACTTCCTGCATGTCTTACCAGGTCGTCACTCCATCTCGTGGGGGGACGCCCTACACTTCGCCTACCGGTATGAGGCTGCCACTCGAAAACTTTTCTTCCCCATCGGTTGTCGGTTCTTCGAGCTATATGGCCGGCTCACTGCCACTTCAGCTTACTAATCCGTTGGGCTATGTCGGTTACTCTGGTTCTACTGCGGATATCTTCTTATTCCTAAGTTTATCACGCAGATAAACTCCGACCATAGCCCTCTCCATAGCTCGCTGAGCGACCTTGAGCTTCCTCATACGGCCAGCAGTGAAGGACCAAGTCTCAGTTCCGTAAGTCATCACTGGCAACACGAACTGGTTGTACAATTTCGTTTTTCGTTGAGGTATGTCTTATGAGAAGATGTCACGTAGCTTCCCGAACGCTGCCCAGCCGAGTTGAATCCGTCGATTGACCTCTCGGTCGAAGTTGGACTTACCTAGTCGGACTATTTGCCCAGGTAAACATACTCGTCAACAACTTCGAGCTTAGTGCTCCCAACAACTACCAGCATAGGTGTGACATGGACATTAAACATAATCTTTGTTTTGTCCATTTTCATCTTAAGATCTGTTGGGAGACACTATTGAGGTCATTGAGCATAGTGCTTAGGTCCTCCAGCGATTCTGCCATAAAGACTATATCGTCGGCAAATCGAAGGTGAGTGATGTACTCGCCATTGATGTTGATACCGTATCGTTTCCAGTCCAGAAGCTTGAAAACGTCTTCCAATGCAGCGGTTAAGAGTTTCGGGGATATAACATCACTCTGTGTTACACCTCTCTGCAATTGGATAGGTTTCGTACTCTGGTTCTGTACTCGGATAGCCATCGTAGCTCTACTGTACAAACACTTCAGCACTTCGATATACCGATAGTCAACTTGGCACCGCTGAAGGGACTGCAGCACTGCCAAAATTTCGACGGAATCAAAGGCTTTCTCATAGTCCACATACGCCAGATATAGTGGCAAATTGTACTCCTCGGACTTCTGTACAATTTGCCGTAGGGTATGTATGTGGTCTATGGTGCTAAAGCCCTTTCGGAAACCGGCTTGTTCGGGAGGCTGGAAGTCGTCAAGTCTGCACGCGAGACGATTCGTAATGACTCTCGAAAACAGCACGTAGATGCGGCTCAGAAGGGAAATCGGTCTGTAGTTCTTCAAGAGAGCTTTGTCACCTTTCTTGAAGAACAAGACCACCGCACTTCTGTTCCACGCCTCCGGTGCCCCGGAAACGATGCTGCCACATTCGGTCTTCAGCTTTGACAGTTGGCTCTTTCTGGCAGATAGATCTCTGGCAAAGACTTTGAAGCCTTGGTTCCGCTCAAACGCTTCTTCAATACGAGTTGTATTGAAGTTGCCTAAGTCCCGCCGCATGCATTTGGAGATCTGTCTGTTCAGTTGCCTGTATGCTGTCAAATCTGTTGAAGAATGTAGCTTCATCTCCCGTCTAACAGCCATGAGATTAAGAGTGTGATCGGAGAGTTTTTGTGTTCTTCTGCGGCGGGTCTTGCAGAACTTAGCTCCGACCGCATGGACAGTTTACACAAGCTTGCCATTCATATCCTCCACTTCATTGCAGTCTTCTAGGCACTAAAAACGGTTTTGTAACTCGAGCTGAACGGTTTCGGGACTTTGGATTAGAGCACGAGGGGGACGGAGCGTTGACTTCATCAGACGAGACCTCTCCAACTTAACATTAAGGTTCACTGTGCCTCTATTTATTCGGTGATCGCTGCCGGTTTTCACCCTCGCGATCACTGAGACATCACTGAACAGTTGTCGTCTGGTCGTCATAATGAAGTCGATCTCATTTTTTGTCGAACCGTCGGGGCTCGACCAGTTCCACTTCCTGTGGGGCCGATTCTTGAAGAAAGAGTTCATCATAAAGAGTCCCTCTTTCTCCATAAAGTCGGCTAGCTGCTGGCCCCTTGGGTTCCGTTGACCTATTCCAAATTTCCCTACTTTCAGCTCACTGTTCTCTCTTGTGCCTAGTTTTGCATTGAAGTGTCCCATTAACACCGTATATTGGGTTTTGGAGGAATGCATGGCCCTAGAGATATCCTCATACATTTCTTCCACCTCCTCATCGGGGTGTGCCGAGGTTGGTGCGTAAACCTGTATGACCTTCAGCGAATACCGTTTGGTAATTCTGAGTATAAGGTACGCAACCCTCGTCGACACACTCCCGATCTTTACAACGTTGTTAACGAGAGACTTGTGGACGATAAATCCGACAAATCCTTGAGACAGATGGTCGCCCTCCCGGTGATAGAGCAAGTTCCTGGATTCGAGGATTACCGTGTCCTCCCCCTCTCTTCGGACTTCGGATAATCCTATCATATGCCAGCGCAACTTGTCTATCTCTTCTTCCAGCTCCACGATCTTCTCGTCAGTCCTCAGGGTGCGTGCGTTGTACGTTGCCAGGTCGAGTCGTCTACGGTGAAACCCGAACCTCCACCGGAGATTCTTAGCACCCCCTGCCCCGCCATTACCATGGTCGCCACCGTAGCCAGGAATAACGGGGCCGCCGGGGACTGGGGCCGTCTCTTTGTTACTCTCATTATTGGGGGGTATTTGCCATAGTTGCCACGCTTGGCGAGCGGGTTGGCAACCGCAGTATTTTATTGTAATTTTGGCTATTATCAGGAAGATGCTGCTGCCCATCTCCTGCCTGTTTCCCTTTGTCGCCTTTTACGACACCCACGGGAGGATATGGGGTAGTGGATATTCTTGACCGCCACTACACGGCAAATATATATAAAAGTATAAAGCATATTATTCACTTATTATATCACGTTACAAATTCGGAAATACTAGGTGCCACTTTTTTTTATAGGAGAGGGGCAAACGAGCAAGCGGCTCACCTGATGGTAAGTAACTACCGCCGCCCATGAACAACTGCAACACCAGGGAGGGAATCGCAGATGCGTTGCCGGCCTTTTAAAAAGGAGTACGCTCTTTTCTTGAAGGTCCCTAAGTCGTATTGGTCCGGAAAAATCCCTGATGGTAATCGATTCCACAAGGAAGTCTTGCGAGGAAGAAAACATCTTCTAAATCGCACAGTGGTGGACCGCCAATCATCCAGATGGTGTGGATGGTATCGGGATTTCTGCCGCGATGTGCGTTTATGAAATTTGGCGGCTGGGATTAATCCGAACAATTCCTCAGAGCACTCCCCGTGGTAGATGCGAACGAAAATGCAAAGGGATGCAACATCTCTTCGCAGTGCCAATGAATCGAGCCGATCGGAAAGGGTTCGGTCGTCGACGATTCGAGCCGCTCTGCGCTGGATGCGGTCAAGTGGAAGGAGCTGGCACTGGAGATCCCCTGCTCAGAGATGGGAAGAGTATTCCATGTGAGGCCAAACCTGCGCCTTGTAAAGTACGCCTGCAAGCGGTGTACCGGCATGAAATACTGTCCCGCTCTGCTGAGTACGCCAAGCTTTTTAGAGGCCAATTTGGCCTTCTCTTCCAAGTGACCCCGAAACTGCACGTCACTCGATATATCGACGCCGAGGATTCTGATACTAGCTGAGGCAACCAGGTGAGCGCCTTGAAACTGAGGACATACGATAAAGGGGTTCTTTTTAGCGGTAAACGCGCAAACTTGTGTCTTCTGAGGATTAAACTGGATTAGATTTAGTCGCCCCCAGTCCGAGACATTGTCCAGCAAAGACTTTACTTCAGACACAAGTTTGTTCCGGTACTCGGAGACGTTTTCCCGAGAAATATTAGCACGGCCGGTGTATAGAGCATCACCAGTGCTGTCATCCGCATAGCAATGAATGTTACCAGTTAGCAACATATCATTGATATGCAGAAGAAACAGCGTTGGTGATAGCACACAGCCTTGTGGAACACCAGCGTTAATAGGCTTGTAGTCAGAACATGCACCATCTACAACGACCTTGATGCTCCGATCTGCATGGAAGCTGGTGATCCAATTGCACAATTTCTAGGGAAGCCCATAGGAAGGGAGCTTCGAAAGAAGCGCTTTGTGCCAAACCCGATCGAAGGCCTTCGCAATGTCCAGACTAATGGCCAACACCTCCCCCTTGGACTTTACTGCCTCCGCCCATCTATAAGTCAGGTAGATCAGAAGATCACCAGCTGATCGACCCCGACGAAAACCGTATTGGCGGTCACTAATCAGCTGCTGATCCTCAAGGTACCGGATGAGCTGGCAGTTAATAATGGATTCCATTATTTTGGAGAACAAGGAGGTGATCGCGAGAGGACTATAGTTGGACGGGTCTGAGCGGTCGCCTTTTCTAGGGATCGGGTGGACAAAAGCTGTCTTCCATGAATTCGGGACTACGCCCTGAGAGTACTCCTAGTACCGGAAAAGACACGTTAGGCGCGGTGCCAACTCCGGGGCTCACGTCCTCAGCACAATTGGTGGGATTCCGTCAGGCCCACTCGACTTCTGGATGTCCAGGGAGAGAAGTGCTTTGCGAATCGAGCGCTATGAGAACAGCACATCCGGCATGGAGCACTCACACCGCGGGATGGTCGGCGGTGTTTTCCCCCCGTCATCAAGAGTCTAGTTGGACGCACAAAGGGAGCCTAAAAGGTCAGCTTTGTCTTTTGCGTCATGGGCCAGTGAGTCGTCCTCCCTGTGCAGAGATGGTAGTGATGGCTTACAGAAATTCCCTTGGACAGCCTTGGCGAGAGACCAGAATGCACGGGTTCCCGAAGGAAGGTGAACTAGTTTCTCGCCAATTATGTCTATGTGCTCTGACTTTGCCCTGGCAATAACTCTTTTGAAGGACCTGGAGGCGAAGTTATACTTCTTTTTAAGTGTGCTGGTGTTTACATCCCGAGTCGCCGAAGCCGCAGCCCAGGCTTTTAAGCAATCCTGCGTAATGCAGTCTTACAGGAGCTAATAAACCAAGGCTGAGATCTGCCTCCGATGGGTACCACAGATGATGGAATAATTAGTTCCATTCCCTGTAGCACCACATCAGTGACAGAGTCAGCAACAGCGCTGGGATCATCCGGCGAGAAGCATACCCGCCCCCATGGGTAGGATGCAAAGAAAGACCGCATTCTGTCCCAATCCGTCGACCTGTAATGCCAAACACGGCGGCAACCTGCAGAACGCAACCACGAAAGCAGTGTGAGTAGCACCATACTCCGGATCAGACAATGTTCCAAAGAGCCGAGTGGGGCATCGATCGAAACCTGATATCCGTCTCGATGAGTGGTCAGCAGAAGGTCCAACAGGGAAGGTGTATGATCCTCCACATCTAGAATCCGCGTAGGCGAAGTAACCAGTTGTGTTCTGACACAACTGGTTACTTCATCTTATGCCAAGGCAAAGTCATAAACAGATCTCCCCGCATAATCGGTTAAACGTGAACCGAGCCATTCGGCATGGTGGGCGTTAAAATCGCCAAGGATCACGATCTCTGCGGATGTGACCTGTTGTAGCAAGGAATCTGTAGCTATTTTTATTTAAAAAAAATGATGATAGAGATGAAATCCATGTTTGAGGAGCTCGTATCAAACCAAACTCAACAAAACAATAAAATGGATACCCTGCGAACTGCACTTGAAGATATTCGAACTCAAAATGCAAAAATTAGTACTCTAAATTCAGAAATCCGTGCCCAAAACGAAGAAATCCAGAAGACCGTGTCATTTTTGTCGAAAAAATATAATGAGGGGGTGCTTGAGATTAATAATTTAAAAGCAGAGTGTAACAAAAATCAATAGATCATAAAAACATTAGGAAATAAGGTAGACATTTTGGAAAAAAAATTGAGAGCATCGTCACTTGAAATAAAAAATATACCATTACAATGTCCTGAAACCCTAATTACCACAGTCCAAAAACTAGGCAGTATTATTAATCATTCTGTACTGGAAACGGATATTACAAATATTTTTCCTTTGAAGAGTAAGACTGAATCAGTGGGTACTGTTATTGTGAAGTTCTCGTCCACGGCGGCAAAGGAACAGTTTTTGAAGTCAACTAAAAACTATAAT
This sequence comes from Parnassius glacialis, assembly GCA_033319125.1. NCBI lineage: Eukaryota > Metazoa > Arthropoda > Insecta > Lepidoptera > Papilionidae > Parnassius > Parnassius glacialis. Next base: position 13,901,551 of record JAVANC010000025.1, on the reverse strand, counting down.
AAACAGAACAAGGAAAACCGTCTTAACACAACCCACTTGCACGAAAAAGGACCTAAGCATTTCCTATACGTATCTGAAGTCCACACCGCCATGACAAAGAGACTTTACTACCTTGCACAAGAGTTTATTAAGGCTAGTGAATACGAACAATGTTGGACAGCCAATGGTAAGGTGTACATACGCAAAAAAGAAGGGATGCCCAGTCGACATATCAAATCAGAAGATGATCTAGTTCAACTACGAAGACAAAAGTGACTAGATTGCGTTATCTTATCTTCAATATTGTTCAAAAGTATTATATTATTCTTGTTGCATGTTTATAGCATTAAATTAAAAAACTGTATTAATAACCAACATTATTTAATATACATACGATATCCTACAAAACACACAAATACTGCACTAACAAACACATATACACATTATATACAACTAATATTATTAACTAAGAATACACATGCTGTGTGCAATACGCGAATGTATACTATATACTATCAGCTTCCTCTCTGTACCACTTCTGGCGACCAATTAATTGTCATTATCAACTTAGTTCTATTAAATGTCACTTACAAAAATGTAACTATGAAAAACAAACACTATAAAATTCGATAATGTACTAAATAACACAAACAACATAGAGTCTGTCTCAGTGTCGGATTCATCTATCTGTGATTTAGACAACTGTATCCCATTTAATTTCAACCCCAAGCAATTGCTCAAAATACTTAATCAAAATATTAGAAGTATTTCAAAAAATATGATAGGTTTCTATACCATACTCGCTAGGACTAAGGTCGATTGGGACATCATCACATTAACCGAATGTTGGTTTCCCAATACACATAATATACCTGATCTAACAGGTTATAAATACTTTAAGACTGCTAACAATCTAACACAAAACGAGGGAGTAGTTGTATACATACATGAAAACCTACAGGTTTTTGTAGAGGAACCGTCATCTTTAGATGCAAATTGCCTCCAAATAAAAATAAACCATAATACCATTTTCTTAGCAATATATCGACAACCAAGTTATAGAGATATCACTAACTTCCTGCATTCGCTTGACATAATCCTGACTAATATCACACATTACAACAATATAATAATAACCGGGGACATAAATATTAACATCCAGGAGCAATGCCATGACACAAACAAACTTAATTATTTAAATTTATTAGCATCACACGGCCTGCTGCCTGCACATTTTTTGCCCACTAGACAAAATGCATGTCTTGATCATTTTGTCCTTAAAACTCTATTGCCTGCTTCAACATTAGTAGCCCACTCAGCACTAACTTATCATGAAACCGTGTTATTATTTCTCGCAAGCAAAATGCCCAAAATCGCGGTTAAAAAAACAACGACGCGCATTAACTATGATCAGTTGACTGACGACACAAAATTAATCGACTTTGGTGAAGTATATAATACCCATGATCCTCACCTAGCAGCAGATTTAATGATAAGTCTTATCAAACAAGCGGTCCAAAAAAACACAATAACCGTGAAAGTACCAAACCGTAAAAAAATCATTAAGCCATGGATCACTCCAGGTCTCTTACGCTGTATCCGACACAGAGACAAATTGCACAAAAAATTAAAAAAATCGCCAGACAATGAAGTCTTAAAAACATCTTTTACTAGGTACAGAAACTATTGTAATAAGTTGTTAAAAAAAATTAAATTGGAATATGAAAAGAATGAATTAAAAAAGGCTAGTAATAATCCTAAACAACTCTAGGGAGCAATAAATAACATAACAAACAGGGCAAAAAAGAAAGAAAATTCATCCTATCACTTATTAACCACATCATCCACTCCGGAGCTATCTGTTAATTCAGTTAATGAATTTTTCGCTAATATAGGTAAAAATCTCGCGGAAAAGATATCGGATGGACTTACAGAGTCAACAAAAAAATCTTTTAACAACAACAATAACAACAACTCGCAGTCCATGTTATTGTTACCAACGGATGAGGACGAGGTTGCAAGATTAATATTATCTCTCCGTAATGACTGTGCTGTGGGTTGGGATGGAATATCCTCTAATCTCCTTAAAAGGCATATTAATGTAGTTGTCCCACCCTTGACATATATCTGCAATCTGGCTCTCACAACCGGAAAATTTCCTAAAGGTTTTAAAAAATCGATCATACACCCGATTTATAAGGGTGGGGACAGAGACCGTGTCAATAATTATAGACCTATAGCTGTGCTGCCTGCCTTGTCCAAAATACTCGAACGCATAATAAACAACAGGCTCGTAAACTACTTAGAAAAAAATAACTTTCTTTCGCCCTCACAATATGGTTTTAGGTCAGGTAAATCTACGTCCGATGCGATTCATGACCTTACTAATTATATTGTTACAAACTTGGACAATGGGCAGAAGGTTCTTGGCATATTTCTAGATTTCGCCAAAGCTTTCGACACGGTTTCTGTACCCATACTTTTACGTAGGATGGAGAGTTTGGGAATTAGAGGTATACAACTGCAACTTTTTGAAGACTACTTGAGTGGACGTACTCAGTGCGTTCGGGTGGATAAATTCATCAGTGCTGAACGCACAATTACCTATGGTATACCTCAGGGCAGTGTACTCTCTCCAACCTTATTTCTTACATATATTAATGAAATGAGTATGCTCACTCTTCCTAAAGGGCGGATTATAAGTTTTGCAGATGATACCGTCCTCCTGTTTAGCGCAGGTTCATGGCAAGATGTCTATACGTACGCCCAGTTGGGCTACAACACAGTCTCTAACTGGCTCCGAAGTCATGTGCTGACACTCAACATACACAAAACATGTTATTTCATATTTAGATTAAAAAATAACACATTAACAACATTATCACCACCATATTCCATCATAAGTCACTCATATTCCAACTCACTTAATAACGCAGATACCTGCATCAAACTATGTCAAGCCGAAAAAGTAAAATATTTTCAATTTCATTCTGAATGAATTCATGATTATATGTTTGGGATATAACAGCATCTTTAATATATAATTGTCTAACTGTCAATACGTCACATTCTGAATAATATAATTTGTATGTGGTATAGCTAAATGGTTTAAATTGAGCAAGGTAATAATGGGTTTCGTTTAATTTAGAGTTTATTTTCTTCCTTTTAGAGCATCGATATAAAAACTTTTTTTTATAAATGTTTTTATTTTATTATTAATTTACGGGCGTCCGTAAATTCGACACGAATCTCTATAGAGACAAGACACTTTCGGTTGACATCGTTTAAAAGAACCATGCCGTGAAAACGAATCAGCACTTTTCTTACATGAAAGTCAGTGGAGCCTAAACTTGTCGACGCTGCAACCACAGAAGCTTTGACGGGGTTGAGAAATCGCCGCTCCTAGTCGGATTCCTACGGCGATGCGCAAGCTTCCTCAAAAAGCATCAAGTAATGTGCTCACATTACTTGATGGTAAAGCGTGTAACCACTGACAAGATTTTGTCGTGAAGCGACAATTAAAAGAGAAAGAACCTAACCTAAGAACAGCAAAACAACAAAATAGACCAAGAAAATAATATATTATAATTTTTTAAAAGGTATTTACAATCTTATAAAAAAAATGAAATATGAAGGTGATGGATGAAATGAGATTACAATTATATTAAAAAAAGGGATAGGAGAATAGGAGAATTAGTATGATAGTGGAGTCTGGAGCCTCGCTGCTTTTGTAGAAATCGACACACGCAGAGCTTGAGGTTTCTCAGCGGCGACGGCACGCAGCGCCTGGACTGGGCACACGCAGCGTCCGGAGCCGGCGCACGTAGCGCCTGGGGTAGGTGCGCTCAGTTCTTGGAGAAGTAGTCGCCGCGCCCAGAGTTAGCGCGGGCAGTAGGGACGCAGCGCCTGGAGCCAGCAGTCGAAGCGCGCCTGAAGGTAGCGCGGGCAGTAGGCTGCACTCAGCGCCTGGATCAAGCAGTCGTAGTGCGCGGAGTAGTGTGGCCCCGCACTTGAACTTAGAATTCACCGACGACTTCACGTGTAGATGGAGGCTTGCAGGATCCCGGCGCCTGGTTTGCAGGATGCGCAGACGACTTCAGGATGCGCCGGATGTAGATGGAGGCTTGCAGGATCCCGGGGCAAAGCGGCCCCGGGACAAGGCCTTTAGTAGTTGTTTCTCGTTTGAGAACTGAAGCGAGACTGTCCTGTATTCTCCAATTGTTTGGCTTTTATACCTTTTTAGAGAGAACGAGAAATTATTTAAATTAAAACGAAATTTATTGTAAATGACCTACAGCCAAAAAGTATTTATGTAGAAAGAACATCATACCAGAGACGAATTTAAATAAAAGTTACCATAACAACCACAAAAACAATGGTTGTCAAATTGAGGAATTTTTAGTTTTAAGACTGTTATTAAGAAACTATTACATTTAAGTAAGAAACGAGATAAAAATCACATAGGAAAAACTAATGCACGACAACGTACGCTAAGCCTGAAATTGTAGAGTTACAGAGAATTCAATAAAAGACCAAAAAAAAGGTAAGACTTCGTTGACAGCTAGTTTAAAAGTACTAAATAGTGTGAAAATACGCAGTAAAATGATATGTTATTGTGTAAAAACGTTACAGGATCCTATATAAATAAAGGTGATGCAAAATATAAATGCAGAGAATCAAAAACAGAATGAAAAAAATAGTATAAAGTGATGCAAAACATGAATGCAGAATATCAAAGCAGAATGGAGAATTAGTGTACAATGAAATGTAAGTTGCATAACACTACAATTTCTTAGTCGAAGTCGCCTAGAAGGCGTGCCTGATCTTCATCACTATTTAAATTATGAAACAAACCTTTCTGCACGCTCTGTACCAACGGAATATCCTACTGTTTTTGTTGGTTAACTTCCAGTGGAACACTTTCGCCGGGACAGAGCGTTCGTTATGTCTGCCCTGTCTCCGTAACAAAGCACAGAGCTACTTTATTATTTAAAATTATGTTACATAAGTGACTGAACCTAATAACGGAAGCAAGTAAAGCAGGCAAAGTAACGCCAGAAAAATTCTCACACCAATATCACCCAATTTTATAGGTAAAATAGCTTGAGTCCAGGCTGTTGTATTTTAAGTTAAATTTAGAATTTTTTTCTATAGCTATTTTAAAATTATTATCAATATATTTTAAAATACCAGAACATTTCTAGACTGGAATCAAGCAAAGTAAGTATGTAAATCTAGGTACAAGGAGACAATAGTTTAAAATAATAAGAGTAATATTGGGGTTCAATTTATACAATTTATCAACATGGTTTAAAAATTGATCAAATTTTGTTTTTAAAATAGGTTTAATACTAATGAAAAACAACGGGGCACCTACCAGATATAGCGTTTCCGTACTGACAATTTTTATTTCAGGAGAAATATGATTGAAATTTTGAATTAGTGTCTCTGTTAGAACAAGATAAACTATAAATATAATATAAATAAAAGATATAAAAACAGCTAAATTTTTGGGTAATTTTCAACAAGCCTGAGGAAAATGATCGTACATCAAACAAAAAAGCAAATTGTAGTTCCAAGTGTCTAGTTTTCAGAAATGACCATGAATTTTTTTATCGTGTTTTGGTCTGGAGTAATCCTTAGGAAACTACCGAAAAAAATTTTCAAAATGTTTGCTTGTTTTAAATAAGTCTACGACCTAAATTGGTATAATTTTGGATAAAATGGATGAACGAAGAATATCTTCAGTAATTTTTCAACCTTAAATTGTCCCGGAAAATATCTGAGAAATTCAAAGCGCTGCGTTTTTTTTACTTAGTTGCTCAAGCTTCTTTATCGTTTTCACAAAAAATCACCGTTATTCACAATCAAAGCGCTTTTAATTTCTCAGGAATTAAGATGCTTTAAGGTTGAGAAATTACTGACGATATCCTTCAGTCATCCGTTTTATCTAAAGTTATACCAAGTTATCCAAATATTTTTAAATATGAAAATTTTTGTCTTTTTTCAGTGAAAGTTATCGCTTCGAAAAAAATGTTTCGTCAATAGCTATTCACGAGTTCTCATGGGAGATGTTATGCAGTTTTGAAAACCCTCCTTCAATTTCCTATACGATAATTATTTCCAGAGTTATTGATTATCAAAGTTAAAAATCAATTTTTTTTGAGTGACGATAACTTCGCGGTTAATCATTTTACAGGCTTTTTGATAAAGTCAAATTAAAGATCAATAAATTTTCGATAAAACCACTTAGTGAAATTAATGAAAAAAATTTTTTTGAAGCCCTTAGTAACCCTTTTTAAGACTAGCAAACTTTTAAAAACTTTTTTCGGTAGTTTTCTTAGGATCACTCCAGAACCAAACATGACAAAAAATTTTCATAGCCAGATCTGAAAACTAGACACTTGGAACTACAATTTGTTTTTTTGCAGTACGGTCTTCTTCCTCGGAGTTACAGCTTGTTGAAAATAACCCAAAAATTTAGATTTTTTTTCAATATCAAATACAAAATCAAAATCTTTATACAATACATACATAAAATATACACATGTATCTAAATATATACATATATATATATATATATATATATATATATATATATATATATATATATATATATATATTTTTATATATAAAAAGGACGTGTCACGTTGTTTGTCCACGACGGCCTCCTAAACTACTGAAATGATTTCAATGAAATTTTTGGTCAATGTGCAGTTTGGTCCAACTTAAAAGATAGGATAGCTTACATCTCAATTTATAGTCGCAATACAAAATTATTTTATTGGAAATTATTCATCTATTATTTGACAGTGACAATTATCTGTTAGCTCCAAACAATTCTGTTAGATGACGATATCTGTTGACTGGATTGAGTAAATATTTAATAGATGGCGCTATGTTAAAAATACAAACGTTTAATATAAGCTACAATTTAGTAGTATAACCACCACGTGTTGCTGTAAGTATTCACCAGATAGAACCGATTTCAAAAAAAATTTGCAGGCTGTGTGCAGTTTGGTCCAACTTGAGAGATAGGATAGTTTTTATCCCGATAAGTGACCCTCAATTTTTTATTAATAATTTCAGGATTTTTTTGGGAAAGCAAATGGTCGTTCGGAAAGGGCAGGACAACGTCTGCCTGGTCAGCTAGTATATATATATATATATATATATATATATATATATATATATATATATATATAAATGTTAATAAACGTACCTATACATAAATAAAAATATACATATAAATAAGTTGACCCAACTGTGTAGGATGTATGCTCGTATAATTTTCGTTTAAAAACATTTTTAGCAGGTGTTGTTCGCAGACCAACAGGCAATTTCTTCCAGAGGGGGATAAAAGTAACTATGAAAGAATTTGACATAAACCCAGAATGGTGGAGAAGAGCAGACTAAACTGTGTGAAGAACGGAGATTGAGAGAATGATTGTCACTACGGAATTGAAATCTTCTTATAGATAAAGGGATTAGGAAGAATCATCAAGAACTGAAAACAGAGTAAACAGGATTCGGAAATCTCTGCGCTGGCATATGGACAGACCGATAGTCTCTATAACAAATAGCACAAATATGTAGTCTTCCCTCAGCGACTCATATTTGCGCCACTTACTCAGTTCAGCTGCCTCTGATGAGAGCCCGCAAAAGTGTCTATGCAATTAGCATCCCATAGGGCTTTAGCCCTCTCCCAAGGGACCAATATCATACCGTCGGGTCTCCTGCCATCGTCTCTAAATATTTCACTAGGCTCTAAAACCGAGCGAATCTCTATAGAGACAAGAGCCTTTCAGTTGACATCGTTTAAAAGAACCATGCCGTGAAAACGAATCAGCACTTTTCTTACATGAAAGTCAGTGGAGCCCAAACTTGTCGACGCTGCAACCATAGAGGCTTTGACGGGGTTGAGAAATCGCCGCTCCTAGTCGGATTCCTACGGCGATGCGCAAGCTTCCTCAAAAAGCATCAAGTAATGTGCTCACATTACTAAATTACATGATAGAAAGAAAGCAGAAAGAAAAAAAAACATTTATTCACGGTCTAATCATAATAGATACAAAACAAAGCAAAAAATTGGAATTAAACAGAAAATAAAACAATATTTTTCTAAATTAACAAAAATGTAAAAATAATATAAAATGAGTCTGTGTAGCAGCATAAGACCGTGAAATGGACAGGACTCAGTAAAAATCGAGATACAGAAACACATTGCTCTGATCCCGATACTGGTTTTCAGTCCAGCCCGCACTCCGAGGTAACTCGGATGGCTGCCTCAGTGCACATGCTATAATGCGACGCAGAATATATAAAAAAAAATATGTGTTTTTAAATTTTTATTCAAATAAATAGTGGATATCATTAGTCTAATGAAGGTGAGTACAAAATAAAATTAACGTTTTCCTTCTAAATATATCAATTTTATTTATTAAGAATGCGGAATAAACGTTGGCTAAAGAATAAAGGTAAGAAAATTATTGTCAGAAAAAATAAATTTATTATACAAATATTTAAATAAAATAGTTTTATATATTATATAAAGTGAAAATTAAAATATCTACATAATTTATGGGACTGAGATTACTGATGTGTTGAAAGAACTTAACCTCCTACCAGTTTTTTTTATAGATCGGTATTTTTTTGTTCCGAAAGTAAGTGTAACCTGTATTTGATTTTAAACCCACTAATTGTTTTCAGGTAACGCAGTGGAGGCGGGAGGGTATTCCAACATTTAGTGGCATTATATTTAAAACTACCTCTGAAAGCGGCCGACCGGTAGAAAGGATATACTAACTTGTAATTGGACGATCTGGTATTATACTGCTTATTTTGATCTTTAGACCAAATCAACTTATTATATAAATATAAAGGTTCTTTATTTTTAATAGTCCCAAACAAAAGTGAGGCAAAGTGTAGTCGCCTGCCACAGTCCATTTTTAAAATATTAGCGTTATTAATGAAAGGGGTTACATGTGCACGTGGTGGTACATGAAACAAAAGCGTGCACTTTCAACCTATAAAAGCAGTTACGTGCAATATCCATTACATGTTTCTCACAACGAAGTTTGCCGTCCATTATTACCCCCAAATTTCTGACTTCAGAGACTGTCACAATAGGTTCGTTGTTTACAATAATGGCAGTGTGGCTTAGTGTGATCTTTTTTATTTGATTTGGCGATCCTAGAATAAGGTACTGCGACTTTTTTGGATTTAGAACCAATGCGTTACGCTCTGACCACAAAGATATCCGACCCAAATCCAAGTTCAATTTTGTCACTGCTACTTGAACATCACAAGGCTTAAACGATATATATCTGTAAGTCGTCAGAGTACATGTGGTACTTACAATAATCTATATTTTTAATAATGTCTGCACTATATATTATAAATAGTAAGGGACCTAAAACGGAACCTTGAGGTACTCCTCGGTTCACAAGTCGCTCCCCAGAAATAGTTTTACCTTTTCCATTTAATTGTATTTCAACTTGCTGTGACCTATTTTTAAAGTAACTGGCAAACTATTGGGTTGCGTTTCTGCTTAAACCATAAAAATATAATTTTAAAAGAAGTAATGGGATATTGAGGGTTTCAAAGGCGCGCGAGAAATCAAGTAATGTTAAAATAGTACCCTCACCACTGGCTTGTGCAGTCAGTATATCATCCACGACCTCTATAAGCGCTGTGGTAGTGCTGTGCTTCTTTCTAAAGCCAGACTGCAGCTCAGGAAGGATGTAATTTGCTTCAAGGTACTTTGTTAGCTGATTACATGCAAGCTTTTCTATTATTTTAGAAAGGCACGGTAGAATACTAATTGGCCTGAGATCTGACATACAAACAGTGTTACTAGTTTTTGGTATAGGTTTAACGATGGCTTTTTGCCAGAGATCCGGATAGGTATTTGTCGCAAAAGATTTATTAATTATGTATGTTATTTCTGTAATAACATCTTTAGGTAATAACTTTAACATAACAAGAGAAATGCCATCGCACCCCACTGCATTAGACTGCAAAGAGTTTATAACTTTAACTACCTCATCTTCCGAGGCTTCTTTAAAATAAAAAGAGTTATCATTAGTGCCATTAAATTCAAAGAAAGTGAGAAGAGACAATGAGACGTCATTTTTACCAGGAATATTAAGAAAATGATTGTTTAAAGTATCAGGGTCACTGAAATGGGATGGCAAAGAAGTATCCTTACTTTTTATTTGAACTTGGTGTTTAATGTGCTTCCACATTATTTTAGGTTGATTTATTTTTGAATTAATATAAAATTTGAAGTAGGCAATCTTTTCTGAAACTATCGCTTTATTAACTTTTGATTTTAGTTCCCTATAATAATCCTTATGTGGAGCAAGTTTTGTTTTCCGGGCTCTCACTTGAGCCTCGTTGCGTGTCCTCATCATACATCTTATGTTATGCGTTATCCATGGATAATACTTTTTTTTATATAGACAGTTTTAGGAGGGGCGTGGAAATTAAAAATATTTAATAAATATTTGTTAAAAGAATCAATAATAATAATTAATCATATGATAGTGAAATTCTGAAACGTGATCATATTTGGGAAGGCCAAAGATGTATCGTATACAGTTGTTAAGTAATCTGTCCAACCTGTTTAGCAGCTCCTGAGAAATATTAGTGAGAAAAACATCGGCGTAGTCAAATAATGGAAGAATTAGAGATTGGACGAAAAGAAGTTTAGTTGAAAGAGGCAGAAAGAACTTAAAGCGATAGATGGAACGAAATATGCCTGTGGCTAAGAATCGGGCCGATAATAATTAAACCCAGAAAGTGCTGAAGGGAAATACTCAGTTTTCGTAGTGAATGGATGGTAGTTCAGATATGTTAAGTTGTGACACCAATCGACGACTACCAATGAAGATAGCCTGGCATTTACTGGAAAATATTGCTGATGGGTGAAAATTTTATAACAATGAAAACAAGGCAACAAGGCTTTATATCCTAGTCCTCATGGGTGACAACGTGGTTGTAGTAGATATCTTTGGGTTGCACCTATAAATTTAACGTTACTACTTACTTCTATAAAAAATGTTTGTTTTACATACTCAAAATGATAAAAAACTATCTTCGTTTACGTTTAAGGGAAATTCGATTCGATTCGTTCGATTAATTTAGATATCCTTGATATACAAAATCAGTAAATTACAACAGTGTCACTGGCAAATCTGTCAACCAAATTGTGCATCGTCAAAAGTAATAGATGGTGTATGTAATCCTTTTGTTTGAACTTTCTTAGCAATAAAAGGTTTTGCTTTCTTAGAACACACCGCTGGATATAGACGTCGCTTTAGGTTGTTAATCAGTTAAACAATTTAAAGTGAAAAGTAATATTAAAAAGCTATAAAGATAAAATATCATTATTGTATTACTTTTTATATTAATTTTAAAATTCGTTTAAATACGTGATGCTGATCATTTTGATCATAAAAACTTTACAGACTATAATATAATAAAACTTTAAATCGTTTTGATAAATTTAAATTACAGGCACAATTAATTATAACTGTTTAAAAGTTAGCGTCATAAATTTTTAGCAGTTAATTATTTGAATGGTTTAAGAAAGGATCCTTTGTCAAAACGTTAAAGCAAAAAATTACACTTTAAGTTAAAAGTAAACGCCGTCTTCAAAGAATAAAGAAGAAATAATAGTGTGCATAGTGTGACGCCTCATAATTATTAATAATAAATAATAATTAAATTCATTATAAAGACATTTAAAAGTGTCATAGAAATTAAATTTAAACAATTAAAATGCAAATAATAAGCATAAAGTTCAAATATATTCATTTGGAATATTGACTATTATAGTATTAGTAAACGCATAAAATGTCTCTAAAATCTCTAAATTTATTAAAACTCTGCTTAAAATATTCAAAATGTATTAAATCATATAAATACAAGTAGATTATATTGCAATAATAAAGATAAATAACATTTGTAATATAATAGAAAAAATGGATCAAAATTTTCTAAGTTGATGAAGGTGTTTTTGTAATGTTCCCTTATATTAGGGCGTTGCCGGAGACACATACCCAATGTTGTACATATATAGGTATATGGGGTGGTCGGCTGATCGACTGCTAGTACTAAGGTTGCACAATGACTAGTCCTATATTAGGGACTTATCATAGTAAGGTCTAACGAACCAAAGCATTAATATAGAAGGTCTCTATAATGCATAAGCATTATGATAGCAGAGTTATGACTTGAAGTCCCATATGAATAAGACTATGGAATAAAGCAAATATGTGGAAGGTCTATGAAATAAAGCAAATATGTGGAAGGTCTCAAATATGTAAAAGCATTATATTGAAAGAAATGGGACTTGAAAATGATTATTACAGTAGCGTGTAGGTTGCTTCGCAGCCTCCGAGACCGGGGTTAACTTGGACTCGGTAACCGATGTGTCCTAGACATATCATCTTAGTGCCGGTGGTAAGCGGGTTTGTTGTAGCAACACGACTTGTCCGTGGACATCGCACACCCCTACCGTTTGTGGGCGGCGTCTTATCGCATAGCGTTATGATACGTCGGTTATCTTTTGGATTAGGGTGAGTGTGTTTGATAGTACTTTTAAGTGCAACAAGCATACTCAACTTCATGTCCTAGTGCAATAGCGCTATGATACGTGGAGTTTTGGCTAGTGACGTCTTAGTACCGTGCTACTATGATACGTTGGTGGTATTTTTAGTTAACAACATTATCAATTTTGTTACCAAAGTCGATAGGGATCATGTGGGTGTATTGGGAGGGGGCGCCATCCGTATGATAGTTGCATTGATGCTTACTGCTACTTGCAGTTTTGTGTCTTGTGATAGATCTGCTGGTGTGCTGCACCTGATTCGACGCATCTTGTGGTTCTGGTCGATGGAAGTATGCAGGTGGTGATGTCTGCTGGGACTTTATGGGAGACCTTGGGATGGTGTAAGCCCGACGATAGTCGTATTGATGCTTGTTACATTCTGCAGCATTGCGTCTCTGCGATGGTTGTTTGGCGGGTCGCTATTCTCAATGGCGCTCCCTGCGTCTTGGTTTCACTCACAACCTAAGTAGCTTTGCCCAAGTCGGGCCCCTTCATTGCGGGGCTGCAGACTGTATGTCCTCCAAGATGTTTTATATAACAACATAATATTTATATCTCTATAAAGTTCCCACCTTTGAAAGATTGAAGGCAACTTGTTGGTGGGTGAGACAAACATGATCGAAAAATGCATATACTCAACGTCAGTGACACAAACCCTTTCTGATGGCGAATTATTACTAATATCTTATAACTGCCTATTGGCTATATCTGCCATTGTATAGGTTGGTGGAGCATATGTGTCGACCTCATGCGGGTGGTAGCTGGAGGGAGAATCTGAGGAGGCTCTCAAGGCTGCGGCCGAAAGCCGCGCAACGTGGGACCCCATTCCCTTGAGGTGAGCGGTAGACTCATGACACGCTCTGCGGCCAATTGGCCGTGCTGGCCACGCAATTGGTGGTGATGCCTTACACTTACATCACGTCTGCAGGAACGGCGGTCGGGCAGGTGGTGGCACTCACGAAGGGCTTTTTATGGCCAGTGTGCCTATTGTTGCCAAACCCGTGTGACGTACATTCACTGTGGCTGGATTTGATCGTATTCTGTATGGCGTTTACTCGCATTGACATGCGCGACTTCGGTCGATGTTTGTGCTTACGCACTATCAAGGGGGGAGCGCATTAAAATGGTTGGCGCTCACCGTGCACGGCGTGTGCGGAGCCGTGTACCTCCTGCACATTTTTTTTAATGTGGAAGAGCGAAGCCCTTGTATCTGGTATTTGATATAAATATTGTGAGCCTTTTCCAAGCGGGAAGGGATTAATTAATAAGGAATAGACTGTTGTGAACCTGATACAAGTGGAATAGGGACAATTTATTGTTCTTAACTTTTTTGAGCTCTGTCTTCGTGAACGAGGTTCTTTAGCTTATAAGACTCTACCAACAGCTTTCGATTGCTCTCGTGAATATTCATTCTTCCAAGTTACAACAGGAATTACACGCTTTTTATTCCTCCCTCTCTTTTCCACCGTCGGACAAGCAGGCGGTCGGCGGGACTTTACCCCTTTGTTGTTGATATTCCTCGCATTAGAACCAACGGGTTTGCTTCTCTTTGAAAGAAGTGAAATGATTTGCCGGCGTCTGACTTTCCGTCCAAATACAACCTGGGCGTCTTCAAAAAAGGATGAATAGTCTTATTTTAACGTTAAGACAGTGCGATTTAACATCTATGGCTTCATCACCACTAATCACCAGGCGAGATTGAGATCAAGCACTGGCTTTTAATAAGTTAAATTTTTTTTTATTGAAGACCGTGGTAAGACACAGTGAATGAAAGAATTTAAACCCAAAAAAGATAAGATTAATTTTTTTACCTTTAGAGATTTAAGTACATTAATCCACATTAAGGTACTTCAATCGCATGGTAACAACTAAATGCCCTCTAAATAGTAACATTAAATACTTCATTCACTATTTGTCACACCTTTAGGAGTGGAATTATTTCACCAAATTGAAAAATGGGACCAACCCTATGTTATAACCTCTTTAATAAAAATCATTAAGATCGGTTCACAATTGAAGAAGAAAACGCGAAACATACATACGAAAAACCTACAGTCAAATTGAAAAACCTTCTTCTTTTTTTAAGTTGGCGAATACGTATAGCTTTGTTAGTCTTTTTTTGTATAGAACATGGGTAATAAACGAGTACACAGTCCACCTGATGGTAAGTGTATGCTATGGCCCATATATATCTACATTTATCCTCGATTAAGAATCAAAGTCCAGATGCGTTGTCAACTCTGAAGACTAAGATGGAATGCCGCGTTTCATATAAAAAAAGGTTTCCGGTTCTCTACACTCACCATACAAAACACAGAATTCTTAAGCTGCTATTTTACGTTGGTATTCAGTAAGATTGTCATCCTACCCTGGCCGATCCGACCTATTTTGCTACAATTAATATTGCTACAGCGTGGCTCTACTACGTATAAATAAGGAACACCACACATAGTCTATGTGTTAGAAAATGACAGACACGTACAAGTTATTTACACTAGATTAAATAACGTATCTTACGCTATTTTGGTATTAATTGAATCGCCTACGCATCGTTTTGTTGGTTCTGTGGTTTTTTTTTTCTTCCATACGCTTTACCTTAGCACCGACTTTAGAGGCTATTATTAGTAAGATTACTATTAAAGTTACATTATATTACTCTATTGAATGAACTTAGCAATATCACAAGCTCAAGGAAACTAAGACATGAATAAAAACCCCACAGAGAATAAGCTTCATACAAGCAACACTTTACACTCACGCATATCGCGTCGACATGAGTATGAAGGCTTACACGTACGCTGCACGTACGCTTCACTGTGGAAAGAACCGGTAACTATACCGGTTCTTTCCACAGTGAATACTACATACTACAACTATGTAGTATGACCGATAGGATTGGTATGCTTGCGTTTGAGGTTGACCGTCGGATCAAGGTATATTAAATGTTTGTATAAACGAATTATGGTTGTGCTATGGCGTTTTTTATATTATAAAAGAAATATTTTAAAGGAGGTCGAAAGTTCTAGATTAGATACTAATGATATTACTGAAAAATAACCCTATTGATGAATAAAAAAATCATATATATATATATATATAAAGATTACTGGGCCCATAATTAGCGGTTGAAGGAGGGCCGTATAAGCTTTCTTCGGAAGGCCGGCTCTCCAGCGGTTTGGGATACCTACCGTCCTCTCTTCACAGCCTCTTTCCGCGACATCACCATTTCGCAGAAGGTAACACTAACGTGGAGCGCTTCTCGATTCCAATCATTATAATACAATCCAATCAATGTCTCTTAATCAAGGTTGGGACTATCATCTTTGCAGCCCTTCACAAGTCCACTGCTGAACAAGAGGTGACAACACATCTGTAGTCTTCTTTATTTAAAGTTGGTTGCAGGTGGTCATGGGCAGCAGTAACCAGTTACCATCAGGTGAACTGTAAGATCATTTGCCACTTCAATTTTGTAACAAAAAACTTCAGATTACTGATCCGTTGGGGTATGTTGAATACTCTAGGTAATTTCTTTAGGTATCCTAAATATTTATCGCCGCCTACATTTAGTTAAAACTAGTAACCTATATATAATAACAGTCTGGGTGAGATCTACTGATATGGCGTCTATCTATCTATCTATCTATCAATAACCATTTGTTTTATCATTTTTTTTTTCATTTCACAAAAAAAAAACCTCTAAGTTTGTAAATAAAATATAGCTATGATCACTTCTAGGCTTGCTATTTATCTGTCCATGTAGTTTCTTCTCAATCGGTTGAAAAAAAATTTAAAATTTTTCAAATGGATAATCATGCCTTAATAGCATGCATGCATCCTGGTAAGATATGCAGGAAGTCGATGGATGCAGGTGGCTCAGGACCGTGCTTTGTGGCATTCTTTGGGGGAGGCCTATGTTCAGCAGTGGACTTGCAAGTGATCGCCGGAGTTCGTTAAAAACAGTTATTTCGATATTACAGACAGACAATTAAATTTTATTTTTTTATTGTAGATAAAGGAGTAAGATGTAATATATAGGATCGGAAGTGAAAACAATGATTGATCTATAATTTGTTGATTTTATCATAACAGTAAATGCATAAGGCAAATGCAAACGTTTGAAAAAAGGCAAAGGTTTTGAAAAATCCAATCTACAATTGTATAGTTACTTAGCCTATTTAGATAATTTGTATTTTTATAATTGATTTTAAAAAGAAGTACGACCCTAATTGTTTTGTTACCAAGTTACCTCAGGAAGAAAAAAATGTATAATTAATTAGTTACAAGGCGTACTTGTATTATTTCCTTTGTTTTACCGTATTTTATCTGGATTTTGTCAAGCTTTGCTGAATAAAATAGCACGCAAGATTTTTTTATTTGTCCGTAAAAATTAACTAGACATGAGCTTCTTCCGTTCTAAAGAGAATTTGCCTTAATATTCATGAAACACGCTATATAACTAAATAAAAAATATACTAACTTGAAAATATGAATAGACACAAACTTCTGTTGGTTTAAAACCAAACTAACGAAACAAATGGGTGTCTGGGATAAATTCATTCAGTGACAATTTCAGTCAAATGCCAAAAAATTTTGTGAGACATCGACAATTAAGGTGATGGCAGACCTAATTATGATGATAGTTTTATTGCCATATCCTGTTTGATTGTCAATCGTTCTACTTCGTTTCTCGACTTTCGATCAACAATACTAACTAGATAACGGGTCACGTACAAAATCATAGCTAAATGCTGTCCGCGTGAATATATACTTATACAGCTACATTTGTTTACTAAAAAACTGAGACAAAAAATTAAAACAGTTTTATGTTCAACCCAATTACAACCATGACATCTAGTAATAAAGTCACAAATCTGACGATCATAAGTTACAAAAAGGAACAAATCAATGCATTAGTCCTGTCACTTGGAATGAAAAGACATAGGTTGAATAACATTTAGTGTGAAATCAACCTTAAGTAATAATAAATTAAAGTACTTTTCCCGTTATTGCCTTGCAAGCTACGTCGTTTTGTTTCGTTTCTGTTTGCTTCTTCCAATTTAGCTACAAAAGTTAAGGAGTCGCGGTGAACACTAAAATAATTTATAATATGATCATAAGTTTAGTTAAAATTATTTATATTTTGGGTATTTATGTTTGTTAGTATACTTTCCACACTAGCCATTAAATATCTAGTTTGTAGTATATCTATTATATATATATATATATATATATATATATATATATATATATATATATATATATATATATATAAATATGCGTATTTTTTTTATCACACTAATTTACCCTACCCCTGTTATCTTCGTGTAATCCTGTCCATTCATTGGTTGTCTCGAAGAAATTGCTGTTAGCAATAAGACCGCCTTTATGTGGAATTTAGTGATATTTTTGTGAGATCCATTCTGCACACATAAACGGATTGCTAGGAAAGCTAAAATAAAAATAATAAAGGTAAGTATCTAATGAAATTACACAAACAGAGACAAAAGTAGCAATTACCATTATTTAAAATTCTGGTAACAAATTACTAAAAGTGATTACAATACAAATCTACTCCATGTACTCTACTGTTCAGTTTCACAAATGTTTACGCGTGTATTGGCCACCCTTGGCAAAACATTTGTAGGGGTGCTTTAAAATCGGTAATTTTGTTTTAGTTGTTAGTTTAGAGCTTAAAATATAACTTATTAAAGCTTAAAATATAAAATATATACAACGTGTCCCAAAATTCAACGATAAGCCATCAATGGAGGATAGATCTGCCCCGGACTAATCGGGGAAAAAAAGAAAAAAAAACATATCCCAATTATATTTTAAGTTATATAAAAAAAATGAAATTCTTCAGAAATTGAGACCGTTTATGATATTTTTCACTACCATGACCACAATTTTTTAAATATTTTTTTCTTTTTGTTTTTATATGCAACCTGAATAGTACTGCTATCTACCACAATTCTTAAAAACTCCAGAATAACTCTTGTTTTATCATGAAAATTAATGAAACTTATTTTATTCCCTAAATTTTTTGAAGACTTTTACTTTTAACCAAATTTAACTTATCGTGGTGTAAAAAAAAAATATGAACACTAGTATGGCAAGTTTTTTTAAAAATTGACGCAACTAACCAACATTTCAAAATGGTATAATACTCTAGGAAAACAAGTTTTAAAAAAATATGGGCCAATTATTTCTAAACAGGGGCCAAATTCCTTAAATTGTAATTGTCAGTAATCACTTTTACTACATGCCCAAAATGGGTTCCTGTTACAATTTCTAGGAATTCGAATGAGGCATTAATACCTTAGATGTTGGAGAGAGATAAATAGATAGAGATATTTACGTTAAAAAGAGACAACAACAGGGCAGGTAGAGAAGCTGTTATTATTCTCAGCAAGTCGGTTCAGTACCCTCTGCTCCTTTGTTTACTGCGCACCGTTCCCAATTCAACTTACGTGGCCCTCGTACATACTAACGACTTTTGGCTTGGCTTTTTGGACTGGATTTGACCTGCAAACGTAACTGACCTGGCATTATTTGGACTGGAAGTGATCTGCAAACTGAACTGACCTGGCATTATTTTGGACTACGATTGTGTGTTTTGTGATTTAGAGTTCTGGCGCATTTTGGACTGTTTGGCGTTTAACATGCCGCAACCGTACACACCACAGGAATACGCTAATATGTATTTAATCTATGGAGAATGCCGATGTAATGCTGAGGCTGTTAGCAGACTGTATCGAGAAATATACCCAAATGCTCAAAAATATCCTGATTATCGAGTGTTTATTAATGTGCATCAAGCGTTTTTGGAGGGTCGTATGCCATCCAATAGGAGAAGCGCTGGAAGACCTAGATTGGATCGTGATGAAGAAGTTCTCAATGAGATAGAAAATGACTCGACTACTTCGGTACGTGCCATAGAAGAAGCTACAGGAATCCCGAAAAGTTCTGCACATCGAATATTAAAACGTCACAAGATTCACCCATATCACTACAGGCGTGTGCAGACGTTATTACCGCGGGACTATCCGCTACGGGTCACATTTTGGCGTGTAATGCTGCAAAGACACAGTGAAGATCCCCACTTCCTAGACAAAATTCTGTGGTCGGATGAAACAACGTGCAAGAAAGATGGGTATTTAAATCTTCACAACCTACATAGTTGGAGTAATGAAAATCCACACTTGATGAGACAAGACAAATCCCAATATCAATTCAAGGTTAACCTATGGACCGGCATATTAAATGGAAAAGTAATTGGGCCCTTTGAGTTACAAGGAAACTTAGATGGCAATAGTTATTTAAACTTTTTACAAAATGACTTGCAAGAATTGTTAAACGACGTGCTCTTAAGTGATCTTCAAAACATGTGGTTCCAAAATGATGGTTGCCCAGCACATTATGCCCGTCCTGTGCGAGAATATTTAAATCAAGAGTATCCAGGGCGTTGGATCGGGCGACTTGGTCCTATCTTATGGTCACCCCGTTCACCTGATTTGAACCCCCTGGACTTCTTTTATTGGGGTTGTCTTAAAAACAGGGTCTACTCAAAACCCATTGTGACATTGGACGAGCTTCGTCGAAATATCACTCAGGCTGCTGATTACATTAATAGCAGAAGATATGCAAGACAAATAAAACGATCATTTTTAAGGCGATGTCGTGCATGTATTAATGCTAGTGGCAAACAGTTCGAACATTTGCTATAATGTTAATAACTTAATAAATTACACGTGAAACTGTTTGTACCATTTGTTTTGAAATATTAAACATTTTTCAAGAACTAATACTTTTATTACACCCGACCGTCATTTGGCCCCTGTTAAGAAATAATAGGCCAATATTTTTTTATAACTTGTTTTCCTAGAGTATTATACCATTTTGGAATGTTAGTTAGTTGCGTCAATTTTTAAAAAAAATTGCCATACTAGTGTTCATACTTTTTTTTTACACCACGATAAGTTAAATTTGGTTAAAAGTAAAAGTCTTCCAAAAATTTAGGGAATAAAATAAGTTTCATTAATTTTCGTGATAAAACAAGAGTTATTCTGGAGTTTTTAAGAATTGTGGTAGATAGCAGTACTATTCAGGTTGCATATAAAAACAAAAAGAAAAAAATATTTAAAAAATTGTGGTCATGGTAGTGAAAAATATCATAAACGGTCTCAATTTCTGAAGAATTTCATTTTTTTTATATAACTTAAAATATAATTGGGATATATTTTTTTTTTCTTTTTTTCGCTGATTAGTCCAGGGCAGGTCTATCCTCCGGTGTTGGCTTATCGTTGAATTTTGGGACACGTTGTATATTACTACACGTAATTACCGAAAGTAAGATACCCCGGCTGTTAAATTTCTTTTTTGGGCATTATTCTTGCAACTTTTAAATATACATTGCGGCATTGTGAAACGTGTTTACATTGGCTGTGTTTCAAGTCAACTAAACGAAATAAGAGCTCACGTCTCCAGTGCGCTGCTATTTACTTTGCCGTATTTTTGCGCCGACCCGATATCTAGTTGGTATTCTTGATCGAAGTTCTCGACCGTGAAAAGACGGAGGAGATTATTTGGAAGCCTTTAGACATATATTATTGCTTACAGTAATTCTTTCATCTCAAGTATACATCATAATAATTTCATTTGATAATAGCTACTATTTATCAACCTCTTGTTTGTATATCTTATGTGTATCGACGCTGTCCAATTGTCATTTGAAAATAGTTTCATTTCTACTACGTAAATAAATATTGTAGGTAAATATATCCCAGAAATGTTATGATTATCAATGAATGAAGCTACAAATTTCAGATATGTCGTAATATAACGCTGTAGTCCTATCCCAATTTTATCTTGAAAGCACTCTTCGCAGGCAAGATGTGTTCCAAGTCATATAATGTAATTCGGTACGCCAAGTGTCTTCTCCACCATGAAGCGGCTGCTGAGTCGTAGGTTATTGGAATAAAAGGTACTTTATCGGAAATTGAATGATCGAATATCACTACGTAGATGATATAGACATTTCATTCCTATATTAAAAAAAATTCTATTTACGACTTTGTTTTTTTTTTCTTTTTACGACTTTGATAAAATTTTAATATATTTTTTTCACACATTATTTTTTTACATATTAAGTATAAAAATTATGTTCTGCTTTCGACATAGGTTTTGTTGAACTTTTCATGGATATTAATTAAGTTTATTTTCATGTAATAAATATTATTCTGAGTATATAAAGATTTTAAGATGGCTATGGAGCAGGATATTATAAACGTTCATTTTTTTATAATTTCACAATACAAGTTGGTATTCTTGCGACGTTTTGGTTTTCCACCGAGCACTAAACAAATCAGGAATGAAAAAAATCAACTTACAATTCCAGGAGTGCTGGTGGTGATCGGACTCGGGTTGTTCACGCACTGAAAATTAAGACAAGCACTCGGACCTAACAACATATATTGTTCACGCCACTTTGCACTAACGTATAACGCTTATAAGATTCTTTATTTGTTATGCAATAAGAGAATTCTGCAAAGTCCATTATCGGGTTTCCTGTCTACCGCCTTTTATACCTTTTGCACCGCTTCTATCTCGCGGAATCGCAACCGCCTTTTTGTAAGTTAGATATTAAACTTTACAAAATTATCGAAAAGTGTATTGACATTTACTATAATGCCATATTTCGCGATTATCTGTGAAGTTTATATGTGTGAAGAAAGCCGGCGTCCAATCAGAGGCAGATTAGCAGAAGTCCAGGTGAGTGTACATGCATTCTTTTAAGCCCTCCCTGTAACCCAAATTTAGAGCATTTGTAGTATCGCGAAATAGAAAAATCGCACCGCACCCTACTGTCCATTAATTTACTCATAATCATACTTTTAATAACTCTGAACCAGCAGTTGGTCATTTAAATCACCACACCATTTTTTGGTTACTCCGATCGGGATAATTTTAACCAAATGTATTCTCATGGATACATTCGCTTTGAAGACAACGTATAGGTAATGCCGGATTCTTACTGGCCAAATCGCTACGCTAGTTATGAATGATCCGCATGGAGCAAGATTCGATGGGTCCCCTCATTCGCAATGCTTGTTTAGCACATTCCGGGGGTAGCACTCGCTGTCACTAGCACCCTCGCAGTGCTACCGCGATAATTTACAACCATTTTCATTATAATTATGCTGGACAGATATATATTGATGTTCGTGTATGTGTTTTTCAGTCAACAAGCAACAACCAATCTGCCTTGCCTTGAGCTGAGAGTTTAGCCAGACTCACAATATTTCCACAGTTTTTATTTCAAAAAAGGAGACTTAATTCCTCGATCTCCCTATTCCACCATCTAACATCTAGGCGCTCGATAAGTTTCTTTTGTTACAGCGTTGTCTATTTTCTGGAGGAACTGCAAAAATTCTAGAAAAGTCCATTTACTATATCTATTTTATTGTAATTTGTTTTGTTTCACCCACAATTGCATTTATTTGTTGTACAGTGTCGCATTAATTACCATTCACTTTAAACCCGAATACAGTTGTAATCAGACGATTTCAACATTTTACTTCTTAATCCATTTAAATTCATTCACATTAATTTGGTAAAGAATTAACACCTTTTTTGTGTCGACTCACTACTAATTCAAACCATACGATTTGCTGGATGAAATAATTTATTGCTTTGTTCTTTCCATCCGATTACAATGAGGTTGTCCTGAACTTAAGAATAAATAAGCTTTTTATACTAAACTAGTGCGCTTTGCCTTCTTCAGCTACACTACCAATTCTTGTCAAATGAGATATTATTTAAGAATTGGCTTATCTCTTTAAATAAAAATCAATGGCTGTCCGTTAGTCTCACTAAAATTCCAAAACGACTCGAATGATTTTGATGAAAGTTTTAGTGTGCATTTGAATGAGACTCAGGGTAGTTTGGATTCACTATTGGACCCGGTAGGTGGCGTTGATATCGAGATCCAGTGCGAAACTGTGCGAAGCCGGGGCAGCTAGCTAGTATAATAGATAAAAAAAATTCTGGCTGCTAGCAGAGTCAAAGAATTCTTCCCTGATTTCGTTCCGAGGCTGTCGTAAGAGATGACAATGGGATACGCTAAAAAGTTCTTATATTTCTCGGTAGAGAAGACAGTATAACCAGGAACAAAACTGAACAGTAACGTCAGAGGTGCGAAAAGTCTGGTACTGCGATCGTCAATCTACTTATCAAGCGTGACGATTAAGGTAATATACTATGTTCAAAGAGAAAAGCCCAAGTTCAGCCGAGGACTTTGACAGGATGATGTAGATGGTAAAATGGAGCATTAAATGTTTATGGGATGGACAACAGTAAAGCTAGTATAATGACTACATTGAGGCATTTTGCCTTCCATTCCACGCGTCCATGAGTTGCAGAAGTCTCTAATTATTAAAGAGACTGGTAGCTCCTTTGTAATACTATAAGCATAATCTATTTCAATTACAATACAAAAGTACATATTCAAGCATAAATCTACTTTTGAAATGGATTGATCAAATTACGTGTAATATCTGTTGCTTAAAAAAATTATTTAAATTGCATAAGTTCGTGACACACTAAATCCAAATAAGTCTCACTAACACGCAAATCGAACATTCTGGCACCTCTCACGGCTTGGCATTAATTTCATTTTCACGCCATGTTTTTTTATATAATACGACTTATTCCATTATATCAAATCCCTACCTAGGAAATCACCGTTTTTTAATACTGGCTATTGTACTTTCTTTAACTTGCATTCGACTTCGTATAGCAAATTAAAATTAATATTATGCTTTTAACCACTTTTCTTTTTTTTAATCCTGTTGGAAGCCATAAGATCTTTCCGGCATTTCCCATAGACGTTTCTTGCGATACCTATGAGAATGAATGGTTTAAAAGGGTTTCTTTCCCTACCATGACACAACTTTATTTTGTGAAGTCTGTTATATTTAACAGACTTCACTGTCAAGCTCGTGGTAAATTAGCACTTATAATTGCAATAAACAATTTTTCGAACCCGGGTTTTTTTTATAGAATTAGGGTGAAAAACGAGCACACAGTCCACCTGATGGTAAGAAGTTGCTGTGGCCCATATACATCTACATCTACCTTCTTTTGCGAATTAAAATGCAGATGCATTGTCAGCCGTGAGGACCAAGATAGAATGCCTCTTTTCTAGTAAAAAGGGTCTCCGGTTCTCTACACTCACCACATGAAACACAGCAGTATTAAGCTGCTATTGTACGCTGGTATTCTGTGAGAGCGTGGTCCTTCCCCGGTCGAGCCGACCTATTCGTGCTACAGCTATACTATTAATATAGGTGCAGCATGGCTCTACCACGTATTAACGTGTAGAGTAACCACTTGTTTCTCGCATACAGTGAAACTCACAGTAAGCGTGTTAGTTAAAGATAAACTTTAACAATATAAGCGCTCATATTATAGAGGGTTCATTGAAAGTATATCCTACATGGAATTAGAAAGGGTATTTCTATGTGCATGATTTCTATGTATCTATGAGGAGTTTTGAGCCAAAAGCCAAAAGATTTTCTGTGCATTCTTAGACTTGCAAAATGCCTACAACAGAGTTGACAGAGTTGCTTTAGGACAAACGCTGGCTTCATCTGTGTTGAGTGCGAGGCCAATATCCTTATTACAAATATTGTTTTAGTTTATTCCCTTTGAAAAACCATTACATTCTTCTTACCTGTGTTTGCTTTCATTCCCTTAACTTTTAACTTATAGTCCGATGGGATGGCAATCCGATATGACCAAAGCTCGCTTTGGTTGCGCTTACGTACCATATTGAGGTATATTTATACAGTTTTTTATATTTTCCGAAAAATGTTGCGCATGGCATGCTTGAATGTTTTTCTTGCAAAGTATTCGTTTACGAATAGTTTCGAGTGCATCATAATGATGTACAAAATTAGTACAATTATTACTTCTTACGCAATTTTATTAGTATTAGATTAGAATTTTATTATATTTTTTTATAAGAGAGGGGGCAAACGAGCATGCGGCTCACCTGATGGTAAGTGACTACCGCCGCCGGTATCGGTCCGGAAAAATTGCTGAAGGTAATCGATTCCACAAGGAAGTCGTGCGAGGAAGAAAACATCTTCTAAATCGCACATTGGTGGATCGCCAATCATCCAGATGGTGTGGATGGTATCGGGAGTTATGCCGCGATGTGCGTTCGTGAAATTTGGCGGCTGGGATTAATCCGAACAATTCCTCAGAGCATTCCCCGTGGTAGATGCGAAAGAAAATGCAAAGGGATGCAACATCTCTTCGCAGTGCCAATAAATCGAGCCGATCGGAAAGGACTCGGTTGTCGACGATTCGAGCCGCTCTGCGCTGGATGCGGTCAAGTGGAAGGAGCTGGCACTGAGGAGCCCCTGCCCATAGATGTGAACAATATTCCATGTGAGGCCGAACCTTGTAAAGTTGCAGGCGGTGTGCCGGCATGAAATAATGTCGCGCTCTGCTGAGCACGCCAAGCTTTTTAGAGGCCAATTTGGCCTTCCCTTCCAAGTGACCACGAAACTACACGTCACTCGATATGTCGACTCCGAGGATTCCGATACTGGCTGAGGCAAGAAGGGGAGTGCCTTGAAACTGAGGAGATACGACAAAGGGGTTCTTTTTAGCGGTAAACGCGCAAACTTGTGTCTTCTGAGGATTAAACTAGACTAGATTTAGTCGCCCCCAATCTGAAACTTTGTTCAGCAAAGACTCGACTTCAGAAACAAGTTTGTTTTGGTACTCGGCGACGTTTTCCCGAGAAATATTGGCACGGCCGGTGTATAGAGCACCATCAGTGCTGTCATCCGCATAGCAATGGATGTTACAAGTTAGCAACATATCATTGATATGCAGAAGAAACACCGTTGGTGATAGCACACAGCCTTGTGGAACACCAGCGTTAATAGGCTTGTAGTCGGAGCATGCACCGTCTACAACGACCTTGATGCTCCGATCTGCAAGGAAGCTGGTGATCCATTCGCACAATTTCTCGGGAAGCCCATAGAAAGGGAGCTTCGAAAGAAGCGCTTTGTGCCAAACCCGATCGAAGGCCTTCGCAATGTCCAAACTAACGGCCAACGCCTCCCCCTTGGACTCTACTGACTCCGCCCATCTATGGGTCAGGTAGACCAGAAGATCACCAGCTGATCGACCTCGACGAAAACCGTATTGGCGGTCACTAATCAGCTGGTGATCCTCAAGGTATCGCATGAGCTGGCAGTTAATAATGGATTCCATTATTTTGGAGAACAAGGAGGTGATCGCGAGAGGACTATAGTTGGACGGTTCTGAGCGGTCGCCTTTTTTAGGGATCGGGTGGACAAAAGCTGTCTTCCATGAATTCGGGACTACGCCTTGGGAGAGGATTACCGGAAAAGACGCGTTAGGACCGGTGCCAACTCCGGAGCATACTTCCTCAGCACAATTGCCTGCCATTAAACCCAAAACGCATAGCTTAGTGATGGAGCAAACAGTACTAGTCGTAAGTTATCCGCTCTGTGTTCACTTACCCACCATCTGCACAGCATGATTAGCCCTACTTCCTAGTAATAATATTATAAACGTGAAAGTTTGTGAGGATGTATGGATGTTTGTTTCACTTTCACGCAAAAACTACTAAATTAATAATAATAATAATAATAATAATCCGTGACGGACCGCTCCAAGCTCAAATGCAGAAGGCGGTGCTCCTCGATACCGCCCGCATAGTCCGCCGGTTTCTTTCCCTTTCCCCCTAACCCTCGGCCGTTTGGTCTCCCCTGCCGAGGGCTTCCATCTGGTTGGGTTTTTATTTATTTATGTATTTTTTATGTATTTATTTTATTTTGTTTATATTTATGTATGTTTATCATTTTCATTTACAATAATATATTTATACAGCCCAACCAGATGAGAAAACTATATAGATACCCCTATAATAATAATAATAACGTTTATTTCTCACCACAAACAAAGTTACATTTAGAGTTAAAAGTAGCATATAAGTAGTACAAAACAATTTTGCCCGTGGATCGCTGGTGCCTATGGTGGGTAAGATACCCGTATTACAGGTCACCAGGTCTCCACCTCTACGAGGAATGCTATTATATCTAAAACATTAACACATAAAGTTTAACTCTATTTCTTTATTTGTCATACCTAATTGAAATAATTGGTTATGGTTAAGAAAACTTAGACAAGTGTGTGTGTGTGTGTGTGTGTGTGTGTGTGTGTGTGTATGTGTGTGTGTGTGTGTATGTGTGTGTGTGTGTGTGTGTGTGTGTGTGTGTGTGTGAGAGAGAGAGAGAGAGAAAGAGTGTGTGTATGTGTGTATGTATGTATGTAGGTGTATGTGTATATTACACGACAACCTCTAAAAGACTTTCTGTTTTTGTATAGGTTTGCTTAAGGAGCCACTTGAGAATAATGTTTTTACACTCATATTGATTTCGAGAAAAAAGGGATAAGGTTTTAATAGGGGCCAAGGCATATGAAGAATCTATGACTAAATGCAGTTTTAACTTGAGTAGACTTTGCAACTAGTTGGTTACGTCGTGTCCATTCAGGGATATATTTGATTGAGGCATGTTGTTTGAGAGCGGTGGTTAAAATGAATAATTGTCTAACTGTTAGTACTTGGCAATAGTCGTAAAGTTGGTCTGTAGGAAACATACGCGGTTTAAAACAACATACTTTTAAAACAGCTCTCTGTGCCCGTTCAAGTTGTATAAAATTACTTTTAGCCGCACCACCCCACGTGGATATGCAATAAGATAAAATAGATTGACACAATGCTTTATAAACCATCATCATGATTTCTGAATCTGCAGATTGACGTAATTGTTTAAAAATATAGATAAGTTTACGGACTCTGTTTGACAGGTGTTCAATGTAAGCTTTAAATGTGAGGTTATTATCAATTATAATTCCAAGATATTTTATAGATGTCACTTTTTTATATAGTGTAGGTCATTATTGGCTGTACTATTTCTTATATCAAGGGGAGGCTTAACAGCGATTTGTAATGAGTTTGTTGTTGAATTTTTAGTGTTTCGAATAGAAAAGTCTATTAATTTTGTTTTGTCTATGTTCAACGTGAGTAAATGCGCGTTTAACCATTTCTTTACAATGTCAAACCCTTTTTGAGCAAGGGAATAGGTTTCAGTCCAAGTGTTCGAATGAAACACAAGTGCAGTGTCATCTGCGTAGGAAAAAATCATCCCGTTTAAAAGATTGATGTTACACAAGTCATTTTTATATACTAAAAACAGACTAGGGACGAGAATACTTCCCTGCGGTACACCGTATGTAATTTGCAGGTCAGAACTGCTAAAGGGACCTATCCTAACACATTGAGTTCTATTACTTAAATAACTTTGGAGTAAAGATAACTGAATTCCTCTTACTCCTAAAGATTGAAGCTTTGAAATTAGGATAGGTATCGAAACAGTATCAAACGCCTTTGTAAGGTCAAGAAACAAGGCAATACATTTTTGACGTATGTCTAGATTCCTGACTACAAAATCAATAAGGCTGTGGACAGCATCAGATGTACACAATTTTTTTTCGAAAATCAAGTTGATTTTTAGAGAGCAGTTTAAGTCTCTAAATAATTAAAAAGCCTTGTGTTATTTTTTTTAAGGATCTTCGACATCGTAGGCAAGACTGATATAGGTTTATAGATTTCGATACGATTTCGATCGCCGGATTTAAAAAAAGGGTGAACTATTGCCTTTTTAAACAAATCAGGGAAAATACCTGTCTGGAGACTCAAATTACAAATATATGTAAGAGGTGAAATAATAACATTTTTCTGAAGAAATACCATCCCAACCAGCTTTTCGGTTGTTATCCAAAGACATAATCAAGCATTCGACTTCACTCTCGTCAAATTCAAGCAAAACAAAGGATTTGGAATAAGTAACGGATGCAGGTAATATTGCCGTGCCTCTTTCTAATTTGTCTGCCAGTGATTTTCCTATATTTAAAAAATATGTGTTTATATCCTCAACAGATTTTTGAGTATTAATTTCGTTGATGTCTAGAAGATCAGACGCCGTTGATTGCTGTTTAGATACATTTGCAACAGTTTGAATGACTTTCCACAGTTGTTTGAAGTTTTTGCCGGCTCTTTGAAATTCCAGCTTCTCATAATTACTTTTTGCATTTTGCAGGAGGTTGGTACAGAAGTTGCGATATCTTTTGGTTGATTTTAATGAAACTTTAAAATTATATAGCTCATACATCAGAATAACACTAACCATAATTAATGAAGACATTGTGTAAATTGGCGAAAATATAACGATAAATATTAAGTAAGTCGGAAAAAAATACGATTGTCTGAACACGCATCACGCAAAAACCTGTGCACTAATTTAGATGGCACTTTCACTGGTAGATAGCTGATGTTATAAGGAGTAACTAAAGCTACTTTTATTTTATGGTTCCGCGCAAAATAATTCCACGCGGACGAGGACGCAGGGAACAGCTAGTATGAAAAATATTACAAAGTTGCATTCCTTTAGTTGCTGATAGTCTATATCCAATAGTATTTTTATAGGGTCTGGTAAAATAGAAAAAAAGAATTAGTTACATTTATTTAATCAATGGTTATAATGAAAGCTATGTAACGATAAATTACTTTATATATATTTTTTAATTTCAGCCATGTAGATTATAAGAGGCTAAATAAAAGTACCAGATTAAAACACGTATTTGCGCTTTCATTTTTAATTTCGTAAAATAATTTCTACTCCACTTGTTTCTAATGTAAAGGAGCGCTGTTACAGTTATGGAGCAGAAAATCCCTTAATTAAAAAGTTACTCGTAACCTGGCCCTCCAAATATCGAATATCCGTTCAAAGTACTTTGTCTAATTAATTTTTGTTGCTTTTGTCTCTTTCGATACTGTTTAACAAAGAAGAAATGTGCTGCGACTAATGCATTTGAAACCTTTTAGCATTTTGCCCCCGTTAAAATCATTATTTAAATAAAAGTAGTTTAACGGGTTTTATCGCGTATATTAACTTATTTTATATTCCCGACGTTTCGAGTACTTTACAGCACCCATGGTCACGTGGGAGACTGTTAATACACTCCATACACCTAGTTTTATTTAAATGTGTAGTGTTCGCGTAAATATAAGATATCTATAAACCAAACTTTCAACAGCGTCTAAATAAACCCATACACCAACCGATTACAATATTGTTTTTTCTAGACCAGACAAGCCCATATTTCCAATGCTTCCTTAAATAAAGTTGAGTTTAAAAAGTCATGAGCTGCCAAGTTGGACATGTAAGGATATTAGTGATTAACTGTAGAAACTGAGTGCAGTGGGGCGGGTCGTTTGGCGTTCATGACAAATAAAGCGTGTTTACCGACGGTACTGCTATGCCGATCGCCCCACAGAAAGCACTCCACCTATACCTTAGTAGAAAGCTTTTTCCTGAAACTCGTGCGGGCGTCGCTCAGGACACTCCTAATCTATCAGCACGTGTTTGTCATGAGCAATCAGTCGTTCATACACACTGAACGACTTTAGGCTGATGATTGAATTATTGACCCGACCAATTCAAGCCCGGTGAATAATTTATTTGTATCAGTATATTTTCAGAGGCTGCCTGGAGTCAGCAAGTTAGAGTTATTTCACCCGCCTTTGTCCTGAGCCTGATTTCTTTCCGGTTGTTGTAAATGTTGTCTCATTGGAATGTGCGAAGGAAAAGAGAGTTCACCTTTACTTGAGCACACATTCGTAAACTATAATCCTGTCCTGCGCAGATTGCTTGCCATCGTTGAGATTGGCCTCTGTGACCTAAATATGTGTGGTGTAATTTTATTGGTCGTGGAAGGTACTATCGAGATTCATCGTCATGGTAAAGCAGAATTGCTTCACAACCAGTTTAGTTGCTCGCAGCAATAAAGTACCTCTAGGCCTTATAATATCGTATTTTTACTCGTAAAAATAATTTGGATTATTATGAAACAAGGGAACATTCTTGCTTTTTGTCATACAGACGTTGAGTATAGTTTTGGCGTTACTTAGTATGGAGGTACTTATTGTAATAGGTTTATTTTCTAAAATTATACAAGGTGGCCCATAAGTCGTTAGAAATGTAAATTTCGAATAAAATACAAAAGGCGCGCATGAGTGGCGCGCGCGGTGCGGGGGGAGAACCGACGGTTTCTGGGAATTCAGTCGCCATGGAGCGTTTCACCGGTGCGGACCGTGCATTTTGTGTGCGCGAGTTTTATCGAAACAATGATTCGGCTACCATTGCGCGGCGTATATTTCGAGAATATCAGAATTTACGCAACTTTAAAGACATTCCAAGTGTTCAAACGATTAAGAACTGGGTTATTAAGTTCAAAGAGAGTGGTTCGTCGTTGGATAAACAACGGTCAGTTCGACCAAGGACATCACGGACGGAAGAAAACATCGATGTAGTGAAACACTCAATTCGTGAAAATCCTACCCAGTCTACTGGTAAGCGTTCCAGTGTATTAAACTTACCCAGAACATCGTTACAGCGAATTTTAAAGAAAGATTTACATCTTCACCCGTACAAGATTCAGTTAGTTCAGGAATTAAAAGATACTGAGACTATCCACAGACTAAATTTCGCAAATGAAATGTTGAACCGCTTTACTTCGTTTAATAACGTGTTATTCTCTGATGAGGCTCACTTTCACATCAACGGCCATGTCAATAAGCAAAATTGTCGCTACTGGAGTTGCGAAAATCCAAATCGCAAACATCAAAATCCCTTACATAGCCCTAAAGTGACAGTTTGGGCGGCTATGTCAGCGCATGGCATTATAGGCCCTTACTTTTTTGAGGACGGCAGAGGCCGCGCGCTTACTGTTACTTCACAACGGTATGTAGCTATGATCCAGGACTTTTTTACACCAGAGTTGCAGAATTTTCCAGGCTTCAATACGCGGACCTGGTTTCAACAAGATGGAGCAACTGCCCGTACCTCTAACGTCGCTATGCCGGTCGTCCGTCAACTTTTCCCTAATAAAGTGATCTCTCGAAGAGGAGATATTCCTTGGCCACCACGTAGTCCAGATCTGACCCCAATGGACTTTTTCTTATGGGGTTATCTTAAGACTAAAGTGTACGAAACCAACCCGCGGACAATTGACGTCCTGAAAGAAAATATCCAAAGAGAAATGGCAAACATTACAGAGCTTACTTGCCGCGCAGTGATGGATAATTTTAAACGTCGCTTACAGGAGTGCCGCGATCGTAACGGATTACATTTAGATGATGTAATTTTCAAAAAATAATTCTCATTTTATAAGGATTATGACAAAATAAAAACCTTTTTCATAATGTCATTAGTTTTTTTTTAGTTATTTTTTTACATTTCAAGGGACTTATGGGCCACCCTTTCCTAAAGTTTATATGATATTTTTATTTCGTTAAAATATATGATGATAATGATGATGAAAATTTCCCTTCAAAATATTTCCTTCGTAGTTTCAATTTTCAGTCAAACACAAAATATCTTGTTATAATTGTAAAAGGAATATTAATTTGAAAAGGCCACATTTAACTTACAAGAGCCGAATTAACTTTTTCTGCCCATTGACTCCATGAAGCACAAGGACACTGGAGCTTGAGATAAACAATATTTTAAATAAAATAAGGAGTTGAGAAAAGAGAACGGGTCCCAAGACTTGGTTCACCTAAGTGTCTCTACATTGCTTAACTCGAATTATATTTTATTCAGAGCCAAGAAGTGTATTCGTTGAGGTACACCACCTCACATCATATGACAGCGACGTGATTGTAGCATTGTTGTTGCTATTACAGCATCGTATGGGGATAACGCGTAAAATGTGCTCTGTACACAATAACGTATAGAACAGAACGTCTTCTACTAGAAGCGCTCAGTCTAGGCGTAAACGTATTTAGTGTGCTAAATTATTTGGCTTCACATCTCGTCATCATGCGGTCGAACGTCTTGTGGGATCATATCACACTCTGTTATGTCATGTCCATATCTTGATCTGTCTCCGGTCGTGTCAGATTGCCGTCACATCGGACTACGCGCATGAGGGAATAAAGAGTTAACCTGCGCTCACGATCACACTCGTACACTGTGCTGCGTAGATGGCTTGTCGTACCCCCAAAATTAAAAAAAAAAACTATTTGACTTACATACGTGACATATTGCCTACCTTGTGATGATCCCTTACATACTTGCATTTCTTGAGTTATTAAGATATGTAGTGCCATTTTTTCACACACTAATTCAGTGCTTATTAATAAACAAGGCTACTTCCAGGTTAGTCAAAAAATTTAAAATTTGGCATCAAGGCTAGACATATAGAAAGTAATAAATCTGAAAATAGAAATTATCAATGGTTAATTCGGCGTCGAAACAGTGGCGACAAAGTTACTGGTGCGGTTAGTTACAGTACTTTACTCGAATAATTAATTTGACAACATATTAATTCAATAGTTTAAATTAAAAAAATAAACAGTGAGGCGATCACGCAAGAAGAATCGTTTGAGGTCTAGTACTCATCTACGGGTATACAAGCTAAAATAACATTAATTTTGCTTTTATGTTGGTATAACGGCGTTGATTTGACGGCTCCGTGGCCCAGTGGCTTAGCAATGAGTTGCTGTGCTGGGGGGCGCGGGTTCGAATCCCGCACGGAACAAGTATTTGTATGGCCTACAAATAATTGTTCCGGGTCTGGATGTTTGTCCTTGTGCAATTTGTGTTTGTAAACTGCCTCCACGATACAGGAGAAAATCCAAGTGTGGGGGTAACGTTTTTTTAAATAAAGAAAGAATAACCATAGTAGTAGTGAAAGTTTATTATCTTTGTGGCGCAATCGCTTCGTGTTAGATTGCGGCGCTAATTCCGCGGGTGTGAACTCCGTGTTTAACAAGCATTTATATGGATTACACATTTTTGTTCCGGGACTGGACTTATGTCATTATGCAATTTGTGTATGTAAAATGCCTTCACGATACTGGAGAATATCCAAGTAACATATTTGGAAAAGAGAAAAAGAGAAAAGACGAACGCTATTCCTGGGTATCCACACTATGCCAAAGCAGAAGTTAGACCAGAACATCATTATTGCACTAATAATTTCTCGACATTATTTCGGAGATAATCAATGAAGTGTGAAGCTCCTGTATTTTAATCCTTACAATAATAAAGAAAACTGGCGCTGGGCCAGTTAACTTTTTCATAAGTAATTCTGCAATACTGCTGACTTGGCTTGAAAGTTGCCAATTCTATTTTTTACGCCTGATTAAATGATTTAAGGTTGTTGTCACATGGTCGCCAACCACTAATTTGCTATGCTATATATATTTTATAAGAGGTCTTTTAATTTCAAAATTTTATAATGACATGAAATAAGCAATATGCACCATGGCTACACCACGTATGAAATTGGTATTTAGGGGCCGGTGTATCGGTGCCGCCAAATAGCAGTGCTTGCTCTGCTGTCTTCCGGTCTGTAGGGTACGCTGTACCTAATTTGTTTGAAGTTAGCTGCAGGTGTTCATGAACTGCAGTAGCCACTTACCATCAGGTGTACTGGAAATTCGTTTGTCACTTCAGTTTTATACATATATAAAAAAAGAACTGGCGCAATATCTTTGAGTGTTCGACGAGTATTTGTTTCAAGATATTTTGCAACAAAGTATCTAGTATAATATTGTTCACATACGTGAAATGCCACGTAAGATATAAAAGTATTTCACTGAAGACCTGTAGTTTTTATAATTTTTTAGAATCGTGATTTGAAACTCGATGAAACGAAAAAGCAACACTTATAATTAAAAAATTTGTACAACCCACTTCAATATAAATATTAAGAATTACTAAACTATTGGTCAGACCTTGTTCAAGTTTATATGGGACTACAGAAGAAGCACCAACTTTCAAATAAAAAAAGAATCGTCCAAATCGGTTTGCCCAGAAAAAAGTTATGACGTAACACACATAAAATAAAACATACAGTCGAATTGAGTACCTCCTCCTTTTTGAATAATCTAATTTTATAAGATAAGAATATAAGGTCATGATAAGAGAAGACATCAGCTGCACATTGACCGTGTTTAGCAATATGGTCAAAAGAAGATACAAACATTAAGTCAATAAGAGAAGAGGGTCAGTTAGGAAAAATATGCGTTGCAGAAGTAGAAAGAACTTTTAAATTTGCTGCCTCAATAACAGATTTAAGTTTAATGGATCTGTTGTTGTGTTTGAGTAGACTCGTGTTAAAATCACCCATTATAATGGTATGACTATAAACAGATATAAAATTTACTAAGAGATCATCTAAAACAGTAAAGTAGTCCATAGTGTGAGGGAAGGGCTGTAAAAGACTCACACACACAAAGACACAAGACAAGTAATAATTTTGTGTAGCAGAGAGGGATTTCAATGAAGAGGAATTCTGCTACGCTTACAAATTGGGATATTGATGACGCTTGAATAATAGAATAAGGTATATGAGATCGTAAGTAAATAGCAACACCGCCCTCTGATTGGTGCGGTCATTATGAACTAAAGTGAAGCCTAGAAGCGAGTAAGAAGTAGATGTAATACATGGTTTTAACCATGATTCCGAAACAATAACAGCACGTATGTTTTTACTATCGAAACTTGACAACATATCAGGGTAATGAGCAGGAATACTTTGAACATTAATGTGAACAATGTCAAAATTATTATGAACATCTGCAAAATAGGAGTCTAACGTAAGAATTAAAGGAGGTATGGTTTAAAACTGTCGTTACTGCTCAATCCATCGGGATCAGTATTTAAAGAGTTGAAATCACTGTTTAATGTGCCATCATCTTGTGATAATATGAAATTAATTATTTAAATTATATACTAAGAACAAAAAAAATGTATGACTATATATAATAATAATAAGAAAAAAACTCACACACTCAAATACAAGCATAGGTGAACCACCTACCAGCATTTTAAAGGAAATATTAAAATACAAACTAAAATAAACATAATATCGGTTATTATGTGACCAGCATAATAATTATAGAGTTAAGAAAAAACTCGTAAGACTAAAAAATGCAACAACACTGTAGGCGTCATAGACTTAATTGAATAATTCTAAGTCTATGGTAGGCATCAATAGGCAAAAACAAGCATAGTATGGTACGGCCAACTAGCAGCGATACAAAAGGTCGTTTACCTTAAAACGACTGTGTAGTTGACAATCTATTATCTGTCTCTTTCCGAGCACAAAGAAATGTCGAATAGACAGTGAAGTGTGTGTGGGTGGTAGATAAACTGTCCATTGTGATTGGCTCAAAGTCAAAGTATAAATGTTTTTACTCAAAATTGGGAGTAACGAAGCACTTTTTGAAAGTTCGAAGCTATGTCATCAGACTCCAGCTGACTTAGAGAACTATTGGGAACTGCTCCATTATTTTTTTAAATTATTAACAAAAAATATGATATGTTGCAAAGTAACGCATTAAAAGTTCTGCCTAAATGTTATTTACAACTAACTGCTGGGCACAGACCTTTACTCATTTCTGAGATTTTCCCATTTTTTTGTTAATAATTAGTTAATTAGTATTATGATGTTGATGAAACTCAAATTTAAAACTTATGAATATATAAATCCACTACCGATGTCTAGAGTTACATATGTAGGAAGAAGTACAATAAAATTATAATATTTCTAATTATTTTGCCTCTGATGAGTCGTAGAGAGGTATATCATTATTATGTTTTGCATAATTGAGGTTCGTTTTGGAAATATACGGTTTCCATTATTGGTCATAAAACATCAAAACATTGACAACCCATATTTTTATAGTGCTTTTATTAAATTGTAAGGAAATATTATTCAAACACCAATAAAGCGACGAACAGAATCTGTCTACTTACTGCCATTAGGAGCAGCTAATAACTTATTCTTCCTTGTCCATTAACTTGCGGTGCGGAAGTAAGAGCTATTAATGTATCAAGTTCTAAAAAAATGTCGTATATTTATCACTTTAATTATATTTTCTATGTATTAAGAAATATAGTAACAGGCTGTATATAAGTAGCGATCATCGGGTCTGTAAACTGAACTGAGAATGGACCAGTTATATAGTTCCAAGAACCGACAGTCGATAAGAAAGAAAGTCTCGTAGCAGTAGCGAAGTGTGGAAGGTTGCCACCTGCACTAGATGGAATGACCACCTATTAAGACATAGGAAGTCGAAGGATGCAGTTGGCTCAGAACCGTGTTTTTTGGCATTCCTCGGACGAGGCCTATGTTCAACAGTGGACTTGTGAAGGGTTGTTATGATAATGATAATGCTGTAATAGTATCTACATAGTATACATTATAATATAGTAATATAATAAATATAATATAGTAGCTACAGGCCTCCTCTTATTTTGATTGAGTTTTAGGAGTAAAAAGAGTCCACCGCATAGTCTCAGTGATTGTTATGGCTGTAGCCTTCACATGCTTTTTTTTAAACTTCGTTCTCAGTAGCAACTTGCCATCAGGGGGACTGTTAGTTCGGTTGTTACTTCAATTAAAAAAAAATCTTATCTTTATATTCATCATTGTTATGATTACATTAGAATATGTAGTATTATGTACATTGGAATATGTGTACTGGTACTTTTATTTGATTTTTAGGGTTCCGTACCTCAAAAGGAAAAAACGGAACCCTTATAGGATCACTTTGTTGTCCGTCTGTCTGTCTGTCTGTCTGTCTGGCAATACTCTTTTTCTCAGGAACGCGTGGAGATATTAAGCTAAAATTCATATCATATACTCAAGTCTACTGTCCCTTAGAGCTGTGAAAAAATCAAACTTCTAAGCCAACGCAATCAAAAGATACAGCCGTTTATGCAGTACATTTTCGACATTCGCAAGGGAATCAAAACCTACAGGGTACTTCCCGTGAACTCAGAATCTTGAAATTTGGTACGAAGCAACGTTTTATAGCACAGCTAAAGGAAAAATTGCGAAAAGTATAAATTTTTAGTTACATCAAAAATATTTTTAATAATTTTAAACTTATATACCTACAGATTTGTGCGGAACCCTCGGTGCGCGAGTCCGACTCGCACTTTGCCGGTTTTTATTGAGTGGTTTTACTAATCCCTAAGAACTTGCAAAAATGTTGTAAAGTAAAGTAAAGTTGCAGCCTATTTACGTCCCACTGCTGGGCACAGGGCCTCCTCTCATTTCTGAGAGGGTTTTAGGGGAAGGAAATGTCAGCCGCGCTGCCCCAATGAGTGTTGGCGAACATCACATGTCTTTGAAATATTTTTTTCTTATTTCTCAGACATGCAGGTTTCCTCACGTTGTTTTCCTTCACCGCCGAGCACGTGGTAAATCAGTACTTAAAATTGCAATTAACAATTTCATTGGTGCCGGCGGGGATCGAACCCTGGTTACTCGCGTACTGGGAAGCTTACAGCGAGTGCTAATCATCTGAGCTACCACGGCACGGCAAAAATGTTGACCAAAGCTTTTATCAAATCACTGTAAAACACAGTGAATTTAATTAAGAAATAATCTATGATTTTGAGTTGATCTTAAGCCTTTGAATGCAGAAGGATTTAACTGTCACATAGTATTAAGTACTTTATGAGAAAAGGCTTAGCCCGCAAAAATAAATGACTGCAGTTATACATTACGTTGCGGAGTTTACGTGTTTTGAAGGCTTTAATGGTTCTGATATAGTGCAATAACTTTTTGTGTATCGACCACGCGACCCATGGTTGAGTCGTTTATGCGCAGTTCCTAAGCTCAACTAACGTTGATCTAGATATTGAACTAGAAAAAACCGTTATTACGTATAACAAACTATTTATTTAGTTTCTTATATTAACACAAACACTTCAAATTGAATAACTAACACAGCTGATGTGAAACACCAACGTTCCGGAAAGTCTGCAGTTTGTTATCATATCCTAGACAGCCTCCGCCATTACATTAGATTTGATAAATCACAAATTCTCGGGAAAGAACAGCGATTCCTGCCAAAGATGATACGTGTGGCTATTCAAATAAAAAAAAATTGCTTGGGGTATGGGGTAAATATTTCGTAATTAATTAAACTAAAATTAAACTCAAGCATACCACTGCAAGACTTCGAAACACACTAAGTTCATTCTGCGTAGATCGGGCCAAAAGTAATAATTTAAAAACTGAAGGTGCTACGGGTTAACTTTGACATCGGGACGTCAATCACCTCAGTTCCCCGTGACCATAGGTGCTGGAAAGCATCTGAAACATCGGGAATTTAAAAATAAGTATAATTAAATGCGAAAAAAGTCCGTAAAAGTCATCATCATTACAGTCGTTCTCAAGTCCACTGCTATGCAACATATGCGTCCCGCAAGGAATGCCACAAAGCACGGTCGTGAGTCAACTGCATCCATTGACTTCCTGCATGTCTTACCAGGTTGTCACTCCATTTGAGTTTTAGTCTTTTTTGCTGTGGCAACCCTGGTGATAAGTTGTAAAACTAATTGGTCCCGAAAAAGTTAAATAATTTAAATATTGTAAATTCATAATATCCACCTCAATGTTATGTTATAGTTATTAATTACTGCCACCTTGTATGATATTGTATTAAGAAATTCGGTACATAAATTGTTCGCGCCCAAACGCTGGTTTCAAGATTTGACGCCAGAGGGCGCTCGGCTCCATACGGCGCGTTCATAACCGGTTGGACGTGTGGGCGGTCGGCGGGAGTTTTTTGCGACCGGCAGCTCGGTCGAGTTGAGAGAAGCTCGCTGGCAGCGATGCGGTTAATCCGCGTATCTCGGTTATCGCTGCAGAAGTTCACGCGACCGGTGTAGGGTCTAGATTGTTAGCTTTAGTGCGTGTTACTTCGCTACGTAATTGGGTTTCGTGAAAACCGCCTCGTTTTAGGTTGTCTAGGGTTTAAGTTCTTGAAAAGAGGCTAGTATTGTGTTTGGCTGATTAAAGTAACTTCTTTGAAAGTAATAGTGCAATTTAGATAGTGCGCAATCACTGCATTGCAATGCATTTTGTAATATTTAACTTGTTCGGGTGACGTGGAATTTCGCGCACGCGCCGATTAGAGATACGGTTTAGAATTTGGACAGCGCGGTGATTTATCGAGGGCGTCCCCCTGTTGATTGTTTGGAAATCAGTGTAATTGTGCCGTCGCGTTAAGTGCCTTTTTTGTGGGTTGACTGTTTTGTTAGTTTTACGTGTCAACGGGGCGTATTTAGAATTCTTATCGCGGCGTAGTAGTTGATATCGAACGAAGGAATTTAGTTGTGTTTAACGCCGAACCGTGTGACTCATGAAGAGATCGCGTTAGTTCCCTATTTGTAATTTGGTGATAAATGAATCCGGGACATTGAATGTTGAACTTTGAACTACTGTCCGTTACTGTGTCGAGTATCACGTGTTAGATTCTGCGATGAATGTGGAATTAGGCTAGTTTAAGTAAGTTAAATGTACAATAAAGTTAATAGACAGAAATAGTGACAATGAAGAAAGAAATGGTCCAGCGGTGAAGCCTGCTGGAGTGATGCAGCATTGTGGGGTAGCCTGGAACTCGGCCGCTGCCGGTCACCTCAGCTGAGCCAGGTCACACACACATACACATCACTAAACACTACTTTCCATGCACCTTACACCTACCTACAGCCTGACCGAGCCTTGGGGCGGTCTTAGATTCGGATACAGGTACGTCTTATATTTTCCTAGCATTCTCCCATATAGTTTAATATGATAGGACATTTTCCATATGGCCATTTTGGGCCCGACCTGCGGCTCCCGTTGAATCTTCCGCTCATGGGCCCCAGGATATACGGCCTTTGCAGGAGCAGCTGTAGGCCGTAACATAAATATTATAACAATTTTGTGTTGGAACATAAACTGACAGCTAACAAACATTGTTTAAAATTATTGTAATTCTTATTCCTTATATATCATTCCTTTATTCTAATTAAAGACATATTCAGATTAAGTATTATATTCTTTGTGGGTTTCTTTTCAAATTATTCTAACGATAAATTGATTTGATATCTGTAAATAGTAAAAAGTTAAAAAAATACAAGTCGACATTAGTTTACTCTGCTTCTTCTCATTATATCTTTGTTTTCTTTTATTATTTACAATAAATAGTAAAATGAACACTTGCAACGCCAGCTTGCGCTTCATGAACTTAAGGCGTCCAAGGAGCAGTGTGAACTGCTGGAACGGGATGGTAATGAAAACTAAATAGTTGGCAAATTGTCAAAAATACTCATATGGTTAAATTACGTACAAATTACACGAGTGTTATAAAAGAAAGAGATCAGCTACAGGGAACGGTTAATGAGTTTGACCAATACAGCAAAGAATATGAGGAAGCTCTCAGGTTTATTGTTACGTTGAAATTACAGTTGAATGAGGCTAATGAGCAAATAGCACAATTAAAAACGTACATAGATAACCTAAAAGCCTCCCAGACTGAATGCCTGTTCTCTGAGCTTGTGCAATGTAATAATTCTAAAATATTACAGTAATCTGCAACAATAGATTTGACAGGTGACAACTCTTCCACTTTCTTACTCCCATCAAACTGTGTACAAAAATATAAATCAGCCCAAAATGAAATAAAATAACACATACTGGCTTTGGATAATCTGGTACAGACATGTAAATATAATGAGGAGCGTTTGGACTCCTTAGTAAAATATCAATGTGAGTGTCAACGGTCAATACCAGTTTCTTTAGAGTCAGTGTTCTGATAATATTATATCACCACCAAAACTCAACGACAGTACTATAGCAGAGGAGATTAAAATTATAAATAATTCAAATATTATCAAAAATAATATAATTGTGTATAGCGATGACATGGGAAAAATTTAGGCATAATTTTAAATAACGCTTTAAAGGGACAAAAAACTTTAAATTGCTGCATGCCTGGAGCATCTTTTAGTGACATCCAAAATAAAATTTTGCCCAAGTAGTACAATAATAATATTTGGAACGAAGTTTCTTATCGGACGGTACGAATTTGGTGGATGAGGGCTAGATGAGATAAAGTTTAATATATTTCTGTCATGACCCCTTCTGACATAGTGTAGACGATCTTGGCGGCTACAAGAAAGCGAGATGGAATAATATCCATCTCCCTCGCACTTTTTCTTATCTTACCATGAAGGAAATAATATTTTATTTTAATTGACGCTTCATTTTAATAGACGCTAGTAATTCATTGTGTTTGTTAATCAATAATAATAGGTTCATCAATAATAACGTTACGAAAGGAACTTCCTTTCAACCGAGTGTTCCACGAAACTCACACATGTTTTTGTTGGTAGAAGAGGCAGTGTAAACAACAAACAGTTATTAAGATATTCATAACAACTTAATAAATTAAACGTACACAAAATTGTCTTGTTCACACTGCATTATGTACAGGGATTGCCACAGGAAAATAATGTAAGACATAACTAAAATTTACAAATGAAAAATTCAATATGTAATAATAATTTAAAT
The DNA here is from genome assembly GCA_033319125.1 of Parnassius glacialis. Lineage (NCBI taxonomy): Eukaryota > Metazoa > Arthropoda > Insecta > Lepidoptera > Papilionidae > Parnassius > Parnassius glacialis. Next base: position 13,858,419 of record JAVANC010000025.1, on the reverse strand, counting down.
TTGACATATAATTGTAATGATAATGATGACAAATTTCATTTCAATGACATAAATAATGTAATTAAGAAGTGTTGAGCAAAAGCTATCTTTTGCTCAAAACTTCTATAGGTAATACCTATGTATTACCTAAGATTAAGACTGGTAGCAAATGTGCTATCTTATTATTTATATCTAAACTTAGCTAAGTTTTTGATTACCAAGACTGCTTCTATTGAGCAGTGTAATCATTTGACATTTAATTTGGAATCAGTTCCAAATAATTTAAATTAGAGAATCCGACAATGGAGGCAACCTCTAGCAATAATAAGAGTTTGATTAATTAATCAAACTCTTATTATTCTAAATTTAGAATGCAGCCTACAAATAAGTTACATGAATTATTTACACCTGGTGCATAAAAATTTACAAACCATGATGGGCAAAGAATTGGAAGTTGAATTGTTTTTAAATAGTTACAACATACATATCCTTTGTATTACTGAACATTGGCTAAAAGATTATAATTTATTGTTTAATTTCAGAAATCACTGGGTGGTCACTTCCTTCAAAAGAGAAAAAAGTTTAGGTGGTGGCTCCTTAATAATAGCTAATAAGTCATTAATATATAAAGAACGTAAGGGTATTGTGAGCCTCCCTGTTGAGCGAACTGTAGAAATGGCTTGAGTCGAGCTCGAGAACCTCATTATTGTAAATGTTTACAGACCCCCATGTACTACTTACGAATATATTGAAAATATTGTAGAAGAAGTTTTGCTCAAACTTAGTAAACAGAACAAGTCCTTTGTAATATGTGGAGACTTTAACATCAATCTCCTTGAAACTTGTTCCATAATAAGTTTAGTTAATTATTTTAATCGTATAATCTTGTTAATTTGCTCTTAGAACCGACACGTATTGCTGAGCCTAGTCCGACCTGTGTAGATACATTTTTACTGATGTTATTCTTGGGGCAACATATACGCCCATATATATGGCAATATATATGGTCGGCCTATTGCCACTTTAGCTTACTAATCCGTTAGACTATGTCGGTCAATCTAGTCCTACAGTGGATATCCTCATTTCTAAGTTTATCTCGTAAAGAATATCTGAGCATAGCCCTCTCCATAGCTCGCAGTGCGACCATGAGCTTCCTCATCCGGCCAGCAGTGAAGGACAACGTCTCAGTTCCGTAAGTTATTACTGGCAATACGCACTGGTTGTACAGTCTCGTTTTCAAGTTTTGAGGTATACCTGACAAGAAGATGTGCCGTAATTTCCCGAACATTACCCAGCCGAGTTGAATCCGTCGATGGACCTCATGGTCGAAGATGGACTTACCTAGTCGGACTATTTGTCCCAGGTAAACATACTCGTCAACAACGTCAAACTTAGTGCTCCTAACAACTGCCCTTATACATTTTAATGTATAACGTCCATGTCACACCTATGTCGTTCGATCATGTATAACGTCCGTAAAAGTAGTTTTATTCAAAAGTCAATTCAGTATTTTGTTTTATAAATGTTTTTAAAAACACAAAGTTTTCTCTTTAATATAAACCAGGGCGTTTGTTCCGACTTTTGATCTCGGATAAAAGTAATATAAGTTAGAAAAAAAAACTGTAACCACTGTTAAACTACTACTTCTAAGTGTAGTACCGTAACCTCTTTTATGACTTTTTTAATAACGTTATCTATATTCCGCCCTTAATGTTAAAATTTAAGTAATTTATAATAAGCAAATGTGTTCAGATATAGCTTCCATTAACAAATTGCCTAATCTTTCGCCATAAAATTCGCCGAGCAATCGGTCGTTTTCCGCCAGCTTCAATGAAAATGTTAACTATTAAATGCTGATTTTAGATATCACTTGCTCGTTGAAGAAAAGCATCGTGAATATTTGTATGTATGAAGAGTAAACTATTTGGAGGACATAACACAAGTACATTGTTCATTGCTCCATAATTCTCTTAGCACTAAGAGGAGGCACATTTCGAGCGTGGCCTGACATTCGATTTTTTTCTTTTATTAAAGTCTTAATTTTAGTCGCAATTTAAGTTTTCGAACGATATGAAAGTGTTTATATATATATATAAGAAAGTTCTGTACTGATTCATCACGGTATCTCTGGAACTATACGGCCTAGAGACTTGAAATTTGGTAGGAATATTTCTTTCGCCATGTAAAGGTCACCTAAGAACGGATTATACGAAATTTATATTATATTTTCAGGATTCCACCTACAAAAAGCACTGCGGGGGCGTTAAAAGAAAATTGAAGCTTTTAATGTCTGATAGTAATATTAAAATATTTCGCTTAATGCCATCATACTTTACTACAATCCCGCCTGTTCATAAGTTGAAATAAAGTTTTTTTTTTATAGTATAGGGTGACAAACGAGCACACAGTCAACCTGATGGTAAGTGGTTGCTGTGGCCCATAGACATTTATCCTCGTTTACGAATCAAAATGCAGATGCGTTGCCACCCGTGAGGACTAAGATGGAATGCCTCGTTTCCAGTAAAAAGGGTCTCCGGTAGTCTACACTCACCATACGAAACATAACAGCATTAAGCTGCTATTTGACCCTGGTATTCTGTGAGAGCGTGGTCCTTCCCCGGTCAAGCCGACCCATTCGTGCAGGATGCTTTTTTTACCCATCTATTCCATTATATCCGGTATTGTTGGATTGGTCTTTCAAAACCACTTTCAGCTTTAAAGTGGAATTTTTCATTAGAGTCATGTGTCCCTTCCCCCTATCAACTAAACAGCTGTTTTTTGAAATGTGAAAAGTATACACAATAGTAGTATATATAAAAAGTTAAAAGGAAAACCATCACAGCTAAGTAGTATTTAGAAGTTAAATAGTAATAGTCGACTAACTTATAGAATGTACTTGGACTAGAATCCTTCCATAGAAAATGACCTAAAGCTAGCTATATTATAACTTTGTAATGTTATTGTAAACTTTAAAAATAAACAGTTTATGAAAGAAACGACTTAATATATTATGCATTACTACCATCGCTTTCCTTTTTCATTTGCGTGATAGGCAGGGAGGATCTTTCTTAGTTACGAACTACTTTCACTTATTTTTAGTTGTTAGTTATCCCTCATACAGTTTCATTCGTCACACTCTTGGTTTACGCGGGTTACCTCAGGGTAATTTAGGACAGTGGTGGTTTACGTGAAGGTTCGTTACGGTCATATATGTATATCTTAGGGTTACAGTGCCGGGAATATATAGATAGATAGTCAACTTTGATCATCTTTATACCTTGGCATGTGAAGGATTTGATGTAAATTGTATTATTTCCAAAATCGATATTTTTTTTATATCTGTTTTGAATTTTTTGAACTTTTCCTATAAGTCTGATTTGAAAATAAATCCTTCAATTACCATTTTCCTACTTGGGCCCATTTTTAGTCGTTATGTCGTTAAACGACCAACTCACTTATTATGCTCATTATCAAGAAAGCCCACATTGTTCGTGGCCCGACACGCACTTGGCCAGTTCTTTTTATCTTCTAGTTGTTACTTAGAAGAATCTACCACTTTGTTTCCATCTGTCGCATATTAAGATACTTGGAGGACGATATAAATGACTCATTAATTGAAATATTTGCATCAATCTCTACACTTTCTTTTAAATGTTTTATTTGCCCCAGGACAGCATGTTCACAATGTTCGACGGCTTGGATGCGGCGCATATTCGCAGTTCGATTCTCTCACGGAACAGGTACAGCATTTGTATGTCTTATCAAAATTGTTCCGTTGTAAATGTGGTAGAGCCACGCTGCAGCTACATTATGGTTGTAAAACGAATGGTTTGACCCCAACGGGGTAGGAACACGCTAAAATAGATAAACATATGTAGCTGTATTAAATATTTTTTACGGTTTAGCTAGATAACTCTCTTTATTTCTTTTCTAAAAATAAATTAAAATACTTCTACGATATAAGCGGACTACCAAGTGAGGTAACTAATTTAAGAACAAAAATCCTTAGATTTTATTTCAATTTACAGAAATAATTTTCTCTCCATTAATTCCTAATGACTTGAAATGGGCGCTTTACTGCTATGGAGCAGAAAATCCCTTAATTAAAAGTTACTCCTAAGCTAATTAAAAACAAACATCGAATATCCATAATAGATTTTTGTATCTTTTGTAAAAATGAGTAATTGTAATTATAACTATAAATATTATGATTTATAAAATAATTAGAAATATAAATTAATGATTTTAATTATCTTTGCTTACGGAAGTTATTTGTTCAATGTCAATAATATGTATCTCGGAAATAGAACAGGAGATCCCATTTCTGATCGCGGAACTTACAACAGGAGATCCAAGTTCTCATCTCGGAAATACACCGGAATAGCATTAATTGTTAAAAATAATAAAATTGTGAGAGCGGATGTTCACCTTGCTCACGCAATTAATCATTATCAGTAACAAGACAGCGTAACGCACTATACATTTAGTATAGAGCAATTACAGTTCCACCACACAGTAGCACGTCCCCGCTATATTTACGCATTGGTGTGACGCGAGAGATGTAATTACACGATAACACTTAAGTATGCAAATCAACAGTGACACTACACATTTCAGTGTAACACAGTACAGCCTCTGAGCAACACCATCTTCCTTGCCTGTCCCAGAAGAATTACTACAACGAACAGAACCACGACTTCAATCGTAGAATATCTCAAGCGGAATCTCTCACGCACGGCGCCTAAAGTGAACTTTATATTGCACTAAAGAGTGGGGGTCTCAATATAGCCTCAATTCTACCTCGTTACCATCGATATGATGCTCCGCTATAATGACGCAACCTCTCGTTCACTTTCGATCTAACCGGTCATTTATAGACGCGTCGACATGTATGTTTTAACGTGGAATAGCCATGCTGTAGTTATATTATGGCTGCAATACGAACGGGTCGGTTTGACCGCAGTTGAACCACATTCGTACAGAATAGGTCCCTGCTTAAGGGCGACGCTTTGATTCTTAATCGAGATGTAGGTATAAGTGTATAATAGATCTAGGTGTTTGTGAGCCACAGCTTACTACTTACTTACTACTATTGATGAATGTAATGTATGTAATATTACTATTGGTGTTTTGATGTTTATGTAATGTCTTTGGACAAAAAGTTCCTAGAAATTCTACACTACTTCGGTGACAGGTTTACTATCAATGTTAACGGTGTTAAGGAATCTTACTGTTGTAATTATATGATTCTTCATCTACGACAATCCCTAAAAAGAAACTATTTGTTTTTAAGATAGAATATTATGGCCGGATCGCTTAAAATGGTAAAGAGAACAAACAAATACAAACATCTTACTTGCTCCAAAGCCGTCTCGGTGATGAAAAACAGGATGAACGTATAACAAGCATTTCTATGATATTATTTTAAAACAATATACCGCGGACTTTCCTGCAAGTCTTTAGTTTTTGGTTACAAGGCACGAACAACTTATTTAAATCTGGAACAATATACAATATTTCTCCAGCTAGCGCTGGCTAAAGTCATCAATATCCATAGATTCGTAGCCAAATTGGTTAAATGCCTGTATCACAGTCAAAGGTGGCAACTTTAAAATAACACACACACACATACACACACACACACACACACACACACACACATATATATATATATATATATATAGTTTACTCATCTGGTTGGGCTGTATAAAATATATAATTGTACATGAAAATGATAAACATACATAAATATCAACAAAATAAAATAAATACATAAAAATACATAAATAAATAAAAACCCAACCAGATGGAAGCCCTCGGCAGAGGAGACCAAACAGCCGAGGGTTAGGGGGAAAGGGAAAGAAACCGGCGGACGATGCGAGCGGTATCGAGGAGCACCACCTTCTGCATATGAGCTTGGAGCGGTCCGTCACGGAGTCCCAGTCACCTCAGATGACTCGAGAGGCTGACTGGGATTAACCCGTTTGCAGAAACGACTACAGGTATAATTACGGCCGGCAGTCCACCCCACATGTCGGTCACCTCGTGAGCCAGGTCCAGATATTTTGTTTCACTTATCTGTTTCGGTTTTCACGAGGTTCTCGTCATACGGAATGGTAATGTCGACCAAAAATATCCTTGACTGTGCCCGGTCCATCAGCACAATATCAGGCTTATTCGCAAGAATGGTCCTGTCTGTGATGATGGCCCGGTCCCAGTAGAGCCTGGCGCGGTCATTTTCGAGCATGGCTTCCGGCATGTACTTATAATGAGGCAGTTTCCGATCCACGATACCGTATTTCAGAGCGAGCTCCTGGTGTAGAATCCTGGCTACTAGGTTGTGCCTATTCAAATACTCAGAGTTAGAAAGCGCCGAACAACCGGAGATGACATGCCTAAGTGATTCATCGGGATGGCGACAAGCTCGACAAATGTCGACGGTGCCATCCCTTAGGGTGTATCTCCGATAGTTGTTGGTCTTAATAACCTGATCCTGTATTGCACAGACAAATTCCTCAGTTTCCCCGAAGAGGTCGACAAAACGTAGCCAGTGGAGGGAGGCAACTGTATCTACGAAAGGCTGAGTATAACCTCCCGTGGAGCTCCTTCTCATTCCATACGGTCTCCCGGTCGGAAATGCTCTGTACTGCCGGGTCTTGCCATTGCTCGTTGGCTAAGGATAGAGGGGTAAGTCCTTTATCACAAAAAATAACGTCCCTATAGAATGGATCATCCACTCTCGTCAGAAAATAATTACGGAGGCTGCACACTTCGCGATTATGCAGGGTAAGCGCGCTTAAAAAGCCGCGCCCACCATGCTTCCGCGGCAAGTACAGCCTCATTACTAACGGTCTCGGATGATGCATTCAGTGGGACGTCATTATGGTGCGGACTTTTCTGTCCAGAGCGTTCAGTTCGGTCTGAGTCCACCTGAGTATGCGAAAGGTATACATGAGAACAGGCATGATCCAACCGTTATAAGCGTTTTTCTTATTAACGCCCGACAAAAGACTGTTAAGCATTTTCGTCAAGCGTGCATAAAACACATCGCAAACTGACTGCTTAATACGATGTTCTGTGACATACCCAGGTATCGGTATGTTTCAGCCTCGGAAAGGGTCCTTATGCTGATGGGCATAGATAAGTCCATGCCCTCAGAGTTAGCAACCCTTCCCCTTTCGACATGGAGGATCGTACACTTATCCATCCCCAGCTCCATTCCAATAGAATTGCTAAAATCATATGTGATGTTTAGCAATTCCACAAGATGGGAGCGACTGGAGGCGATCTTCCGGGTCGATGGTACAGATGGGCGTGCCTCAAGGCTCAATTCTAGGCCCCTTTCTGTTTCTTGTATATGACGGGACCAGCACCATTGCACGTGCGGCGCGGTAGCCGTCGGTGCAGTTAGACAGAATTCTTGTAAATAACACTTGTTCCGCACACCTGCACCATTGCACCTGCGGTGGCGCTCGTTTTGCTTGTATAAAACGGACGGCGCGGCCGCCGTTAGGACAGTCTTGGCTCTGACGTGGAACGGTACGCTTGTCGTATTCCGTTACTAGTTTATCCTCGACTCGTTGGATAATTAATTCGTGTAAACGAATTAATTATCCAACTCAATTAGTCAAAATTAGTCAAAACTTTGAAAATATATTAACTGATTAGGTTAGGTTAGATACCTCAAACATTTTTATCTGTTATTACACACTGATAAATAGTGAGGAAATATGATGTTTTAAATTCTTTATAGAAGGATAATAAAACACATGTATAATTTAATTGTATTTGTTATTGTAAATAATTTCAAAATATTTTTTCTAAATAACTTGATGATAACATCCATTTATGATAATGGCAGGAATTCAAAGAACATTTTCAATGATATGATAGAAGACTGTTGTCTTCAATATCCATACTCTTTTTTGTCTCTGCCTACAGGCAGCTCTGCAAGCTTTTAGCCTGCAAAGCATACATATATGTTCTCAGCGATTGACCTGAAAAAATTAATTATTGTAAAGAGTGCCTTTACTAAATATTAATTCTTATCAATTTATTATTTTTTCTATATTTATTTCATTCCATGTAGCTTTTGGAGACTATGTTTATATATGAATTGCATTTCAAATACTACAATGCCAAAAAAAATGTCTATTTATGACACTGTCAGGAATTAAAAAGACATTTTCAATAATAAGCGATAAGACATTAAAGATCCTTCAATGTCATTAAACTATATTTCCATATTTTTGTCAGAATTTTGTTATCTATGCCTATATGTTAAATAAATAGGAAATTATTATAAAATATGCATGATTAATTAGCTCGAGTTGATCAAACACAAAAATAGTAATTACGGATTTACATCAACAATATAAAAGTTGTCTAACTTTTTATTTTCACTGGTTTCATGTAGGAGAAAAATATATAGTTTTTTCATGATAAAATAATACTCCTTTCTGCAGAGTTAACAACACAGCATTATAAGCATAATAGAAGAATCTGATTCCGTCGCAGGATATGGTCCAAAGTTATATAATACATGGGATTTTTATATAATATTATAATATTGTAATTTCTCAATTTACATAATATATAATCAGTCTTATGGAAGTCTCCTGAAGGTGATTTGTCTGGCAGTTTGAAGTTTATCAGCTTTATTACAGTCCTGTTTTAGTAAATTCAGTAGCAATTTTAAAGATATCACCCATTACACAAATAAAATGGCTTAACTATGTCACAATACTTATGCAAACTATCTAATATTTAATTTAGATATTACTAACAACATAAAACTTTAATACATTGTCACTTCTTTTAGGTTATTCAACACAAATTATAGATTTTCTAAAACTCTAGGTGGAAATTAAACTCATATATTACATACATATGTAGAAGAGAAATACATAATTTGGAATATTAACTACATAACCTGCATGACATTATCCATATTATGATACGAATATCATTGATTTATATGTTACTAACTCAATGACGAATATAATGTATATCCATGTATCCATACACTTGTGCATCGATGAGACGATATTTTATTGTCTTGTAATGTAAACAAACTGTAAAAAATGTTTATACTTAACTATAAACTTTATGTTTTTGCTACCAAAAAAGAATATAACAGTAACCACAGAATTTATTCTTGCACTAGTGAGGCAACTAGTACTCTTACTCTGTTTTCAATCGATTCAATCGAGTGAATTTGTGTAACTCGGTACTCGCGTGAAAATAAATTTTACTCGAGTCCGCATCCACTCGAGTTACCAATTGAACTCGGCGCACCGCACCGTGTAGATTCGGAGATCGCTAGATAGATGTCAGTTCACTAATTCACTTGTAGTATAAGGCGCCGCGAGTGACGTTACTGGTTACATCCAAATTCAAACTTGCATCTGTCATGTTGTAGTGAACTATGAACTTTGTTTGATTTATAATATCGTGATTGTGATATCATTGTTGTTTATTTTTTGTTACTTCATATAAGTAGTGCATAACATAAAAGGTGATTTAAATGTACTTGTTTGTTTAAAATATGAATGGTAGCAATGAAACAACAAAATAAAAATCGTCAGTGTAGCATTATTTTAAAAAATGGAAGCGATTTATAAGATATGCAAAAAACAGTTTATAGATTTTAAAATACTCAACATATCTGTAGTAAATAAAAAACATGGAAATACAACAAATAAATAAATAATAAACATTTGTATTTTATTTCATATTGCCACATATTACTTATTTAATAAAGGTACCTATTTAAAAATGCTTTAACTAAGGTAATCGCTATTCTCGCCTCGAGTGATAAACATCAATCGATGCAGGGACTGTAAATAGTTAATTCAAATAACTCAAAAATCCGAGTATAACAAGAGTGACATTATAAAACCCGAGTGACTTGAGGCACAAAATTCTACTCGAGTCACATTTTTATATTACGGTCAATGCAGTGTCTCTCTACAATTTAGTAATGAACTCGAATTACTAATTCGAGCAATTTATTGATATATTATGTAATGTCAATAAGCTGATTAAGTATAATTCGTGATAGTTAAATTATTAATAACAGTAACTTTACGCTACGTCATAAAGTAAGTGATATTATTTTATGAAGATTGTCTATACGCAAAACAATAATATATAACTACCTATTAAGTTAAGTAATAATAATAATTATCTTGGATGGAAGAACAAATATAAAAATAAATTGTAACAAACTGACACAGCTTCGTTCCGCCTAATCGAGTTGCGTAACTCAAGTAGTATTCGATTACGTGAATTTCAACACAAGTTAACTCGAGTCGAACTCCTTCCGAGTTGGCACATCTCTACAACATTTGTGTTTAATATTACTTTATCTGAACCAATGACATAAACGTAAATATCAAAACAACTCTTTTTTTCAGATTTCTTGATTTCATCTAGATTTTCATAAAATCTTTATGCTATTTACAATAATAAATTGGTATCTTTTTTTTGTATATAATACTATTGCTGTCCGCGAAAATTTCTAGTGGGCCCAAAAACGATTGTCTCCTTTGCTATGCTACTTACGATATTTTCGTATCATTAAAGTGTAGAGAAAAGATAAAGTGAAATTATTTAAGCCAATTTTTTTTTATTTGTTCGAATTGTATTAAAAGTACCCCGCAAGTATTTTCATTATTTCTTGATGTACCTAAATATGTTAACAAATGTCGAAAGAAGTTGGAGGCTTTCTAATTAACTTATTCAAGTTATGTTGTAATTTGATAGTTCACGCGAAACATAATTATCATTTGCTATATTTTGAAGTTCAAAGCGTTTAAGGGATGTACCAAAATAAAGGATTAACTTTAACACGCTATGAATTGAAAATAATAAGTGACATTTTTGTGTTCTAATATGTTGATCAGTGTTGCAGTTTGCTCCGAATATTGTGTCGTCGACAAGATTGGGGTTTGATGTCGAGGGATTCGTAGAAGTCTCTACAACAATGATCAATGAGGAAGATGTTGTGACGGCTAATCGAACATGGTCAGGTACGGCCGAGCGCTGGTAAGATTGAGCCTACTAGTAACTTATCGGCTGATCTTACGGCAGGGCAATTTAAGCGGCCGCCGAACAAATGGTGCTTTGGCGCTGTAAATATTTATTTTTGCAATGTTTTCAAATGTCACTGTTGCCGTTTCTTAAGAGAATATGTGATGAATTTTGGAAGCTCGGAATTCTATGGTTCGCAATACATTTATCTCGATTTCGTTTAATTTTCCAAAGCAGTGCAACGATTCGCTAGAGCTAGTACGGCTACGGCGCGACGGCTCGCTGGCGCGATTGTGGCACGAACGCAGCAGAACGAAAAGCTGGAGTGCGTTTGCCTGAAGGTAGCCATATCGGCGCGTTCATGACTTAAATGAAGTCTGGGATGGGCGACCGTTGTAATATTTAACAAGAGTTAATATCTGTTAGCAGGTGGTGATAACTGATAGACCGTATGCTGTTCCCTGTCAACCGCACGAGGACGTGCGACAGTCAGAGGTAGCCGTGTATGTGCATCTAGAAAATACTAGAGACGTTGCAACACTCTAGCGAAGTAATTATTTTTGTGCAGGAAAGGAACATTGAGTTGCAGGAAGGCTGGTCTGTGCTGCACTGGGATGTGTCGTGTTGCTGTTGGTTTACATACTTAGGTGTTATCATGTCACTACGTCCCTCACGATACACTTTTGTGTGATTGTGACAGGTACATGTTTGCGGTATGGTTGGTTTGTACCTGTTATATATTGAATTGAAAAAAAGAGAGTAAGAAAAAAAAGTGGTTCTTACTATCATTGCAGGGCGTTTGCCGGTCCAATGATATAGCTACAGGGAATAGTGATTCCGGACTAGCAAATAGTACTTGAAAAAAAAAAGAGAGTAAGAAAAAAAATAGTTCTTACTATAATTGCAGGGCTTTGTGCCGGTCCAATGATATGGCTATAGGGAATAGTGATTCCGGACTAGCGAAAACAGTACTTGAAAAAAAAAGAGAAAATAGAAAAGCTACAGACTAATCATGCCGATCTCGCATAAAGTTGATTAAAGTTTTGTGGGGCTTACTGCCGGAACAAAACTGATTGTCACCCAAGTCTGAAGGGTCAATATAGACCGGACCAGACGCTGTTATGTCAGGATAGTCGAACGATGTTTTTTTGTCTACAGATAACTAAAATTGTGATGGAGCGCGTGCGAGGACGCACGCATGTCAGTATGGCCGTGACGGGACCAGCACCATTGCACGTGCGGCGCGGTAGCCGTCGGTGCAGTTAGACAGAATTCTTGTAAATAACACTTGTTCCGCACACCTGCACCATTGCACCTGCGGTGGCGCTCGTTTTGCTTGTATAAAACAGACGGCGCGGCCGCCGTTAGGACAGTCTTGGCTCTGACGTGGAACGGTACGCTTGTCGTATTCCGTTACTTGTTTATCCTCGACTCGTTGGATAATTAATTCGTGTAAACGAATTAATTATTATTCCTAACTACAAAATTAGTCTCTGTACTATACTCAATTACCCTTTCTACATATACATTAATGACTTACCTTACATAGTAGGAGATAACCATGATATAGTATTATTTGCAGATGACACTTCTTTAATTTTCAAATTAAGTCGACATTTGCTAAAATATGACGAAGTAAATAATGCTATATCTAAATTAGTAAATTGGTTCAATGTTAATAATTTGTATTTAAATGGCACTAAAACGAAATGTATAAAATTTATGACTCCAAATCTCAAACAATTAAATACTAATGTAATTTTAAATGGGGAGAAACTGAGTCTTGTAGATACCACCATTTTTCTTGGAATCACACTAGACGCGAAGCTTCAATGGAGCCCCCATATATCAAAACTAGCAAGCAGACTTAGTTCTGCAGCATATGCCGTAAAAAAGATTAGAAGTCTAACTAGTGTTGAAACAGCTAGACTAGTTTACTTTAGCTATTTCCATAGCATAATGTCGTAGGGTATTTTGCTATGGGGACACGCAGCTGACACTGAAATTATATTTGTTTTACAGAAGAGGGCCATAAGAGCAATTTATGATTTAAAGCCTAAAGAGTCGCTGCCACAAAAATTTAAGGAAATTAATGTATTAACTTTGGCCTCTCAGTACATTTATGAAAATTTAATGTACGTACACAAAAATAAAAGTAGTTTTACAAAAATAAGTGATATTCATTCTGTAAATACTAGGAACAGACACAAGCTAGTAGTACCGGTTACTCGACTCCATCGAGTCAGTAATTCATTCTTGGGGCGATGTATACGCTTTTACAACAAAATTCCAGAAAATATACAAAATTTGACCTGCTCAAAGTTCAAAAACTTTATTAAACTAAGTTTGTATAAAAAGGGTTATTATAGTATTAAAGAATTTATAGATGATAATAACCCCTGGAAATGAGGTGATCGCTACCAAACTATTTCTTATTTGTTGTGTTGTTAATTTGTGTAACATACATGATTGTAAGCTGTTATTTTAAAAAAAAGTCCCGCTGGGTTTCTTGCTGGTTCTTCCCAGGACAGAGGTATTTTTTTCGAACCAGTGGTAATTATACAAAATTTTTCAAAAAAATTTTTTTTTTAAAAAATTCTGTTTCTGTTTCTGATGGGACCGACTGGAGGCGAATAACTTGAGATCATCCATATAGAAAAGGTGGGTCACTTTTGTACCTCATTATTATTAACATTTTTATGGGGTATTTGTATAGTTTTCTCATCTGGTTGGATTGTATAAATATAGAATTGAAAATGAAAATGATAAACTTACATAAATATCAATAAAATAAAATAAGTACATAAAAATTACATAAATATATAAAAACCCAACCAGATGGAAGCCCTCGGCAGGGGAGACCAAACGGCCGAGGGTTAGGGGGAAAGGGAAAGAAATCGGCGGACGATGCGGGCGGTATCGAGGAGCACCGCCTTCTGCATTTAAGCTTGGAGCGGTCCATCACGGAGTCCCAGTCGCCTCAGATGACCCGAGAGGCTAACTGGGATTAACCCGTTCGCAGAAACGACCACAGGAATAATTTCGGCCGGCAGACCACCCCACATGTCGGTCACCTCGTGAGCCAGGTCCAGATATTTTTGACATTACATTAACATTTTTATTATTATTAACCTTTTTTTAAAGAACATAATATGCATTTTAATAATTATGTTACAGAAAGTGACTAGGTATTATGGCTGATATTATTTCAAAATAAAATGTACAAATATTAAATTATTCAAGCTACTACAAATAACCTCTAAACAACGTCAAACAATAATAATACATCGCAGTTTATATCCCTCACCAACCTTTGCAGTATGCTACTTAATCTGCAATCTGAAAAGTCCAGGCTAAGTAATCTAAATGCACGAAAAATGTTCCTAAGCTTTTAGTAGGTTCATGAAAACATAATTTTGTTTGTGACTCTTCCATTTGTAACTCTAACGTCTTAATCTACAGACTTAGGCACCAATTATATAACGTTATTTTCATTGTAATATTTTTAACAACGGTTTTACGCGTACACTTCTATTAGCTTGTGTTCTTACTAGATTAGTAAAGAGTAACGAGGAGAAACTTTAATTCTTCTAATCTACACGCTTCAATCGTCGGTCGTAACACATATTTGAAAGTCTTTTAAATGGAGATTGATTATTTTCTTCCATTTAGTTATTTAAAGTCGTCGTTTACTTTTAATTTAACTGACTTTAGGTGCGACTACTGATCATGAGCTTGATTTTGAACCCAGGATGGTTCAAATCCCGGGTCGAGCCAAAATCATTTATTGGGTTTTTTTTCGGAATCATTCGGGATCAGAAAGTTTGCTGTTTCGCAATCCTGTTTCTGAAAGCAAGTAATGCCGTTCGTCATCGGACAACAAGACGCGCAACGAATTTACTTTCTTTCGTTTGGGTAGATTTAGCATGTTTTGAAAAAAGAAGGGAGAAATACTACATTTATGTATTATTTTGTTACGGCATAAATACGAACTAATATTATTCCTAAGCACAAATAAGAATAATATAAAATATAACAACAGACATAAACTTATGGCTATATTTTGAGCTTATCAAAAATTATAATTTTTTCTACTACTTACTCACACATACACACAGCTAGTAAGCACACAGATACATATAAAAACATAGAAAGGAAAAACTTGGTTGCCGTGGATAAACAAAGTAAGTACCTAATAGTTATTAAAGTAAGCTTTTATATTTAAAATATAAATAATGCGGCGTGAACGACGAAATGTTTTCTTCATCATTTTTATTTTTATTATGCGATATTTTTGTTGTTCGACCTGATTCCAATGAAAATAATATACCTTATACCACAGAGTGTATTGCAGCTCATAATTTATACAAAAACTAGCTTGCCTGGTAGACGTTGTTTTGTTCTCGTAAAGTTCGTGTGTCGAACAATCGACACATGAGCCTTCCGAGTGATATTCGACAGCTAATTAGAAAAAGAACGCGGCCCTAAGATAATACGACCACTAACGTACTATAGATAACAAGTTCCGTCTGCGCAACCTCAAAAAGAGGTGTAACAGCGCATTAAAGAGACATGTTAGACATGATAAGTAGTATAATCTGCTGATGGATATCGAACCATCTCGAACTGCCTTCTGGCAGTTGACCCGAGCTCTGAAAATAGAACAATCTTCACCTATGCCACCTATGATTAGGCCAGGAAACCCCGTTATTGCCTTCGACAATTCTTATAAGGCCGGTTGCTTCGCGGACAGTTTAGAGAGCCAATGTACTCCCTCAAGCGAACCCATCGATCCCGCTCACCTGGCAGAGGTCGAAGCGGAGGTCGAACGTAAGTCTGCACTACAACCTACGGGTGACCCGTTAGATCTTGTGGCAATCGACGAACTCATAAAAGTAATAAGAAGCCTCAAAAAGAAATCAGCACCGGCCCCGATGGCATTAGCAACAGGGTACTGAAATCTCTCTCCGCGCCGCTAGTATGCCTCCTAGTAGGCATTTCCAACGCTCTCTTTTCCAGCTGCTCCCTCCCGGGTGCTCGGATAGAGACAAGCGTTATAAGAATCTCGAAACCGGGAATACCACGCAACTTAGCCTCCAGTTACAGACCAATCAGCCTCCTCAGCACATTGGGGAAAGTTCACGAGCGACTAATATTAAATCGCCTTCGTAAATATGTCTTCACTAA
This sequence comes from Parnassius glacialis, assembly GCA_033319125.1. Taxonomy (NCBI): domain Eukaryota; kingdom Metazoa; phylum Arthropoda; class Insecta; order Lepidoptera; family Papilionidae; genus Parnassius; species Parnassius glacialis. The sequence continues at coordinate 13,842,219 of JAVANC010000025.1, read as the reverse complement.
CAATCTCCTTCCAAATGTGAGCAGTTCGGCTTGAGATCCGAACGTACAACGGCCAAATATTTCACCTCACAGAATACATTCTGAAAGAATTTAACCTCTCCAGAAGAAAAAGTAAAACCACTATACTACTATGGCCGGTGCCCTCTTCTTCGATGTCGTGAAAACGTTTAACAAAGTCTGGCACGATGGCTTGCTTTACAAGCTGTATAAACTCAACGTGCCTGATAGGATCACCCACATCATCAGAGCCTTCCTTGCCTATCGTCACTTTCGCTATTGAAAAGTGAATACTCGCTCTACAAAGCGTCCCCACAAAGCTAGAGTCCCACAGGGCTCCGTCTTCTCCCCGCTTCTCTTTACACTCTTCATGAGGGACATCCTGAATATCGTCACTATTCGTTGCCTATCATAACAAAATAATTCTCACCAAAATGCTCCAAACAGCCGTCAACCGCTTAGGCGATTGGTTCCGCTTATAGAAAATTGAAGAAAACGCTGAGGAAAGTGCAGCAATACACATTCAAAGGACCCCTATATGTACTCTTAACTGAAAAACAAAAATCTCAAGAAATCGATAGGTACGATTACACTGAACGACCACCCGATCCCTGGCAATTAACGGCCAAGTACCTAGGTATTGTGACCCCTAGGGGTCACATATGACTACTGTGTGACATTCGCAAAACACATTCGCAATGTCCGCAACCGTACCAAATTTGTCACTAGTCGCCCCCACCCGCTAGTGAACAGCAGGAGCAAACTGTTCTTAAGACACAAACTCATCTTTATAAACCGTGCGTAAGACCTATCTTGTCTTACGCAAGCGCAATTTTTGTACAAACGGCCCACAGTTACTTGTATAACCTTCAAGCCGTCTAAAACAGATTCATTCGCATAGCCACCAGAGGTCCGTGATATCAGCGAAACTTTGACTTACACAGAGACTGTAAACTTCCAACGAACTTGGAATATTTCAAGGCATGTCAAAATATGTAGATATGTATCGACGCTTCTTCGAGAGGGCCGAGACATATATACGCTAATGGTAAACATAGCCACCTATGCTCCGACTCCAAACGTCACGGAAACCCTCCGGAGGCCTCGTAACGTTCTAATACGTTTTTTGTACGTGGTAAAGCCATGCTATAGCTATATTAATAGTCGAATGGGTCGGCTCGACCGGGGAAGGACAACGCTCTCACAGAATACCAGCGTAAAATAGCAGCTTAACACTGCTGTGTTTCGTGAAGTGAGTGTAAAGAACTGGTGACCCTTTTTACTGGAAAAGAGGCATTCCATCTTAATCCTCACGGGTGACAACGCATCTGCATTTCGATTCTTTATTCAGGATAGATGTGGATGTCTATGGGTCACAGCAATCACTTACCATCAGGTGGACTGTATGCTCGTTAGTCACCCTATCCTATAAAAAAATAGAACTCCTCGTTCAGCTAGATTCTGACGACCGAAATGTCGCCGGTCAATCACACACAAACACTACACATTCACACTACGGATGGGACACAGCAAGTCCGCAAACGGGCGCGCCGGACACCCCTCCACACAGCGTATACACCGTACACCTGCGTCCTTGGGCGGTTCTCACCTCCCAGAACATCGAACGAGACGAATTAGCCGTCAGAGCCGGAGTCCGTCACCCCCTGTTCAGACAGCCGTTAGATAACTCATTTCATCATCTTCATTACAGCCTTTCACAAGTCCACTGCTGAACATAGGCCTCCCCCAAAGAATGCCACAAAACACGGCCCTGAGCCACCTGCATCCATCGACTTCCTGAATATCTTACCAGGTCGTCACTCCATCTAGTGGGGGGACGCCCTACACTTCGCCTGCCGGTACGAGGCTGCCACTCGAGAACCTTTCTTCCCCATCGGTTGTCGGTTCTTCGAGCTATATGGCCGGCCCAATGCCACTTCAGCTTACTAATCCGTTGGGCTATGTCGGTCACTCTAGTTCTACTGCGGATATCCTCATTTCTGAGTTTATCACGCAGAGAAACTCCGAGCATAGCCCTCTCCATAGCTCGCTGAGCGACCTTGAGCTTCCTTATCCGGCCAGCAGTGAAGGACCACGTCTCAGTTCCGTATGTCATCACTGGCAACACGCACTGGGTGTACAGTCTCGTTTTCAAGTTTTGAGGTATACCTGACGAGAAGATGTGCCGTAATTTCCCGAACGCTGCCCAACCGAGTTGAATCCGTCGATTGACCTCTCGGTCGAAGTTGGACTTACCTAGTCCGACTATTTGTCCCAGGTAAACATACTCGTCAACAACTTCGAGCTTAGTGTTCCCAAAAACTACCGGCATAGGTGTGACATGGACATTAAACATGATCTTTGTTTTGTCCATGTTCATCTTAAGACCTATTCGTTGGGAAACACTATTGAGGTCATTGAGCATAGTGCTTAGGTCCTCCAGCGATTCTGCCATAAGGACTATATCGTCGGCAAATCTAAGGTGAGTGATGTACTCGCCATTGATGTTGATACCGTATCCTTTACAGTCCAGAAGCTTGAAAACGTCTTCCAATGCAGCGGTGAAGAGTTTCGGGGATATAACGTCACCCTGTCTTACACCTCTCTGCAATTGGATAGGTTTCGTACTCTGGTTCTGTACTCGGATAGCCATCGTATCCCTACTGTACAAGCACTTCAACACTTCGATATACCGACAGTCAACTTGGCACCGCTGAAGGGACTGCAGCACCGCCCAAATTTCGACGGAATCAAAGGCTTTCTCATAGTCCACATACGCCAGACATAGTGGCAAATTGTACTCCTCGGACTTCTGTACAATTTGCCGTAGGGTATGTATGTGGTCTATGGTGCTAAACCTTTTCGGAAACCGGCTTGTTTGGGAGGCTGGAAGTCGTCAAGTCTGCGCGAGAGACGATTCGTAATGACTCTCGAAAACAGCACGTAGACGCGGCTCAGAAGGGAAATCGGTCTGTAGTTCTTCAAGAGAGCGTTGTCGCCTGTCTTGAAGAACAAGACCACCGCACTTCTGCTCCACGCCTCCGGTGTAATGCCACCATGGAGGACGGAATTAAAGAGCTTCTGAAGGATTTCAAGTACCGGTTTTCCACCCGCTTTCAGAAGCTCCGCTGTAATTTCATCCTCGCCTGGGGCCTTGCCGTTATTAAGGTGCTGGAGAGCCATTCTGATCTCGTTTAGACTGACGTCCGGGATATCATCGGAATAATGTCGGATAAGACTCGCTCTTGGATCGTTACTCACACTTGCGTGTGGCTCCAACGATGACGTGTACAGCTGCCCATAGAACCTCTCAATCTCACTCAAAATCTTAGGTGCCCCGGAAACGATGCTGCCACATTCGGTCTTCAGCTTTGACAGTTGGCTCTTTCTGGCAGACAGATCTCTGGCAAAGACTTTGGAGCCTTGGTTCCGCTTGATCGCTTCTTCAATACGAGCTGTATTGAAGTTGCGTAAGTCCCGCCGCATGCATTTGGAGATCTGTCTGTTCAGTTGCCTGTATGCTGCCAAATCTGTTGAAGAATGTAGCTTCATCTCCCGTCTAACAGCCATGAGATTAAGAGTGTGATCGGAGAGTTTTTGTGTTCTTCTGCGGCGGGTCTTGCAGAACTTAGCTCCGACCGCATGGACAGTTTCCACGAGCTTGTCATTCAAATCGTCCACTTCATTGCAGTCTTCTAGGCACTGAAAACGGTTTTGTAACTCGAGCTGAAAGGTTTCGGGACTTTGGATTAGAGCACGAGGGGGACGGAGCGTTGACTTCATTAGACGAGACCTCTCCAACTTATCGTTAAGGTTCAGTGTGACTCTAACCATTTGGTGATCGCTGCCGGTTTTCACCCTCGCGATCACTGAGACATCACTGAACAGTTGTCGTCTGGTCGTCATAATGAAGTCAATCTCATTTTTTATCGAACCGTCGGGGCTCGACCAGGTCCACTTCCTGTGGGGCCGCTTTTGGAAGAAAGAGTTCATCATAAAGAGTCCCTCTTTCTCCATAAAGTCGGCCAGCTGCTGGCCCCTTGGGTTCCGTTGCCCTATTCCAAATTTCCTCACTTTCAGCTCACCGTTCTCTCTTGTGCCTAGTTTTGCATTGAAGTCTCCCATTAACACCGTATATTGGGTTTTGGAGGAATGCATGGCTCTAGAGATATCCTCATACATTTCCTCCACCTCCTCATCGGGATGTGCCGAGGTTGGTGCGTAAACCTGTATGACTTTCAGCGAATACCGTTTGGCGATTCTGAGTATAAGGTACGCAACCCTCGTCGACACACTCCCGATCTTTGTAACGTTGTTAACGAGAGACTTGTGGACGATAAATCCGACACCTGCTTGGGACAGATGGTCGCCCTCCCGGTGATAGAGCAAGTTGCCGGATTCGAGGATTACCGTGTCCTCCCCCTCTCTTCGGACTTCGGATAATCATATAATATGCCAGCGTAACTTGTCTATCTCTTCTTCCAGCCCCACAATCTTCTCGTCAGTCCTCAGGATGCGTACTTTGTATGTTGCCAGGTCGAGTCGTTGTAGGTGGCAACCGAACCTCCACCGGAAATTCTTAGCACCCCCTGCCCCGCCGTTACCATGGTCGCCACCGTAGCCAGGAATAGCGGGGCCGCCGGGGACTGGGGGCCGTCTCTTCGTAACTTTCATTATGGGGGGTATATTGCCATAGTTGCCACGCTAGGCGAGCGGGTTGGTAACCGCAGTTTTTTATTGTATTTTGCCGTTACCAGGAAGATGCTGCTGCCCATCTCCTGCCTGTGTCCTTTTGTCGCCTTTTACGACACCCACGGGAAGATATGGGGTAGTGGATATTCTTAACCGCCACTACATGGCTGACTTACACGCCACTACACGGATAACTCATTTAGGTGCACTTTAAACAGTCGTAAGTGAACATCGTTACACAAGTAACGATGCAGAATAATAAAAAATCATCTTTTTACAGCTGGCGACTTTTCAGGCTGCGAGCCCTGAGTCCGATGAAGTTGTAAGAACTGAGTAGGCTTACAGCGCTGACATCACAGAACTAGAACTAGATACGTTGATTTGCCCTTTCCGACCTCAATCATTCAACTCGTTCAGCAGTTACTTGCTCAATAAAAGACGCACCAGAAATTTTATATTTATATATATAATATATTTCTTCAAAGTACCAAAAGTTATATGTATGTTTTTCCCTATAAAATTTATCACGTTTATATTGTAACCAGCAGCAGCAAGTTTCACTATAGGAATAAGCAAGTACAAACTATTTCCTAAAATTGTTTTGGTAAGGCTCCAATAAAGTCAATGAAGTGTAAAAATTCCTTGTTTTAGCCCTACAGAGATAAAGAAACTTGGCCAGGGACCAGTTACCTCTTCTGTTATTATATTTTATTGCGATTACGTTAATAAGTTGAAAATACTAATTTTATTTTAGCGTTGTCTTATTATTATCATATAATATTAACCACGTTTTCGGCGAAGAAGGAATACAATATCGTAACTAATAACTGAGTATTCGTCTTGTCTGGGTTGCCCTAATTTTGCATTTAGGTCGCCCATTAATATAAAAGTTCTATGTGCTTGGTTAATAGGTTTGTTCATATTTGTATGAAAATATCAATTTCTTCTTCTTTCGCTGATTCCGGGCGTGCGTAAATTAGAAATAATTCGTTACCTTGTATTTTTAAATTCAACAGTGCTACTGTATCTGTTATACCTATGAAGTTTTCTATGTTGCTCTTGTGTGTTTTATGTAGTAAAAATCCAACGCTATACTTTCCAGGTGTAAGTCCTATGTGGCATAGAATATATTTGTCATATTCCTCTATTTAGTTCCTTGACGTCTCACTTTCGATAGTTCGATTATGTCAAACTTTATATTATATTTTTTGCCTCTCCAAATTCTATTAAGTGTTCGTACGACGACAGAATTCTTAAATTGTACGTTAATATGCTTATTAAAGCTTGGTTGTTGAGATAGCTCCAGGGCTTGTTAGCGTGATTGTGTTTTTCTTTTGAGGATTGTGATCGTGAACTTCCTCGGTCACCAGCCGTATTGGAGGATGGTTTTTGTTTCTTGTTATAATATGTTCATATATGGGATCTATGTGGGAGGGATTGGTTGGTTTTTATGTATTCTTGTCTTTCTTTTCTTTGTTGTTTGTTATAATATTAGACTCTATCTGATAAGCTATTTGATCTTCGAATCAATGTTTGTGGTTGGAGCGTTTTGTTCTTTTTGGTGGCATGAATTTTTCTATCATTCTGTCGTAGAGGGTTTTTTTTCAGGTGATGTAGAGAGTGTTCTTTTCTTGTTAGGTTTTACTATGTAGTGTAGGTATCAATATATCATATTTTATTCTTACTGTATTGCCTTTCCCTTTCTCTACAATCATTAGCTGCTGTAATTCATTTCTTTTTCTAAAATGTACCATGGATAGTTTTTCTTTAGGTTTCACTATGTAGTATGGGTATCAATATATCATATTTTATTCTTACTGTATTGCCTTTCCCTTTCTCTACAATCATTAGATACTGTAATTCATTTCTTTTTTCTAAAATGTACCATGGATAGTTTTTCTTTATATAATATTGAGTATCTTTCAATGCTCCTTTTTGTTCAAATATGTTTATCTTGAGACCGAGGGTAGTGAAGGTTATGGATCATTACATAGTATTATATATATATATATATATTATATAGTGGACATTATTGGCCGAGGTCATTCACTTTTTCTTCCAAGCCCCTTTACCTCTTGAATGTCTTTGTGGTCTAATATAATAGAACGACGCTCTTCATCCACTTGACAATGTTGTTTTCCAGTTCCCCGTACGACGATTCTTTGTCCTCGATGCCGAAGAACATTATATTTCTTTGTATTGACTGTTTTTCTAATAAGTATGTTCACTTTTCTTGACTTTCGACCTTTAAGTTTAATTTTTATACTTTTTTCACATACAATTTTTTTATCCAATATTTTATTTATATTCTGAGTTCCTTGATCTGTTATATTTTGCCTACTTTAGTGGATCATTGTTTTATGATATTAAGCTCTTTTTGTACGTTACGACGTGCGTTCAGAACTTCTTCCATAGTAAATAATTTGAGAGTATTAATGTTGCCCTATCTTTTTTCGTTGTCTTGTACTACGTTGATATACCATAAAGTATATACCATTTCTTTTTTATTTGAGTGCAATAAAGAATTTTCTACCTATCTATTTTCCTAAGGACTTCAAACAAGAGGAGGTACTCAATTCGACTGTATGTTTTTTGTTTCTTTTTACGTGTGTTACCTCATAGCTTTTTTCTGTGTGGACCGATTTCAATAACTCTTTTTTATTTAAAAGCTAGTGCTTCAGATGTGCTTCCATATAATTTTTTTCCAGGTCTAACTAATTGTTTTTGAGTCATTCTTAATACTTTATATTAAAGTCAGTTGTACAACATTTTTTATTTGAAAATATGTACATTAAAAACTTAAATTTATGTGGAGACTATGTGAATCGCAATGTAGCGCCTTACCCTTCTACTTATTGGTCCATAGCCCTCTTAAAATAATATAAGTATATAGGCAATATAGGCAAACATTACTTTTATATTTTCAAAAATGCGGAATAAAAACATTTAAATCGGATACTTGCGTTTTATCTGTTTTGTCGCACCAAGTTTGGAAGCAATCCAAATCCAAATTGGTAATATTAAAAATGTTTGGTCAATAGTAGTAGAAACAATAAAGGAAGCGAGATATGTTGTAAAGTACAAGTTATATTTTTGTTAACTGTTCTGACTGCTGCTCAGAAGCGCTTTAGAAGATTGCTGGTAGTTCGTGACCTAACAATCAATGCCGCTATAATCAATTTAGAAGTGCGGGCTGCCTCTGGACTTGAAGTTAGACTCTCAGAAGTACACTCAGACCATTCGGCATTGCTAACACATCAACCTGGACTTACGAGCACGGAGGTCTTGGCGAGCACCTCTGAATTTACGGCAACGGCATCGACTGAAATTGCAGTGGGCTAGGCTCCGGTAAAATGGAAAAGATGAGAGGGAAACATTTGGAAAAATTGTCTCTTCGTTGAAGAATCGCGAATCAGTACATATCTAGATAACCGATGAGTCCGTGACTGGAGATGATTTAAAGACTCTGAAAAGCAACTGGAACTAAAAAGAACTGCCGCTGGAAACTTTCAGCACGGCGGGAAATCGGTGCCGTTTTGGGGTGGAATTATGATTGGAGCTAGAATGCTTCCGATCCCGTACTGAGGCTCCATGATGGCAGATAGGCACAAAACAGTCGCTATTGATGGAGTTGTCAGATCATTCCGAATAAATCAATGCTGCTCTCTGACAATACGACATCACTAGATTAGACTGACTTAAACCCAATAGAGCACACGTAAGACGCTCTTAAGCATGTTGTTTTGTACTATTAGCCACCTCCCCAGACAGTGCCAGAGATCAGGAAAGCCGCTATTCAAGATTGGGACAGTTTACCGCAAGAAATGCTGGATAACTTGATTCTTATCAAGCCACGGAGGATCTCCACATGTGTTCGAGCCAGGGGAGGATATATATTGTATTAAATAAAAACCTATTTATAAATTGTTGTAAAATTTCGTTAAACAATCTTTTTCTTTCGATCAAATTTCTTTTACTTTGATGTCTATACTGAGTTGTATTATTGCAATCTAATAATTATTGTAAAGAGAAATGGTTTTATCCTTCTTTTCGATTAAAGTTCTAGGTGGTATGGTAAAACTAACCATACTTAACCTCTGAAGTTTTATTTATAATTTGATGAAATTCCTAAATAAAAAAGGGCTACTATTGCAACTCAAGCTCAATGAAATAGCTTTTATATAATTTGGAAGTTAACGTAAGGCGTCCGTCGTTTTCTACCATTTACTTTTTATCTCCCTTATCCACACCAGCCCATAAATATTCCACAATTGCAGTAACTTTGACGACCTGTCTCGTTATTTTACTTCTGGTATATATAATACGATAGGAGACTTCTAGTGGTCTAGGAACTCAAAAAATCATGGGTTCGAATCCGCCATTCGACCATTGTCATGGATTACTCCTAACACAAGCATTGTAAGCTTACCAGGAGTGGGTAAAATATATATTAGTAACATTAATAGCATTGATATAATTAAAAAAAACTTATAAATCCTAGTCATTTAGGCGTCCTAGGCGTGGAGATGCAGTAAAGGATTTTCTTATGCCGCCACAACAAGGCTTATATAGTCTACATCTACACCAGTGTTGATTATATAGTCTACATCTACACCAGTGTTACGTTTCGTTCTTAACTAGAAAATTAGATAAAACAGCTTTAAAAGATTTGAGAGTGATATAAACTGTATAATTTTATTTAATTTGCTATATGTTATTGTGTAGTCAATATTAATTTGCACTGACTAAGTTATTTCGTGTATTATTACACAAACAGTGAAGGTTATTAAGTTATTATTTGAAAAAATATTCTATCACAAGTGTTTGGACGCAGTGATTCAACGCAACGCGTAAGCGCCACGATCTGCCCGGCGCTTAAGTCCTTCTTCTCGCAGTCTTTTGCGGCCAAGGCATTGTGCACTATCAACGGACTGATTGCTAACCGGGTGTTTTTTGTTTATTTACCCGTCCGTGTTTGATAACAAAATTATTGCAATGTCTCATAAAAAGAAATGCGCCGGATGTTGTCGCATCTTGGAGAAAAATATTGCGTCCATGCAATGCGGTCAGTGCAAAGATAAGTATCACACTGTGTGTGTGAATATAGATGATGAAAAATTCAGCATGCTCACAAAGGAATGGAAGGCTAATTGGACATGCCCGGCTTGTGTATGCAGGAAACCACGAACTGGGGATAATACCAATACACCTGTGCGGAGCGACAGCTCAGGCGGAGTCACTGCTAGCGGGGCCCCGATGACCCCGATCACGTACATAACTGACGAGCTCGCGGCATCGCCCGCATCTTATGAAAATATAACACGCCGCACGAAGGTGGTTGCTACCAAATCTTACCGTTAGCCGTCGCCTGATATATCTCAAGAAAATACAGTGGAAGCTGAAGCAATAGGCAGATCTGCGGCTTATGTCAATGAAAATCGTTTGCGTGAAATTTTGAGGCAAGAGATCTCCCATGTGCTTAAAACCACGATAAGAGACTTGGTTTCAGAGGAGTTCTCAAGCATTAAACAAGAGATCTCTAATTTTAATGATTCGTTGAACTTCTTTAATGGTTGTTTCGAAAACATAAAGAAAGAGATGGAGAAAAAAACGGCAACGATTAAGAATCTCCTAACAGAAAATGCTAGCTTACAGTGCACAACTGAGCGAACTTTCAAACAGGATGGGGACTCTTGAACAAGTACTACGCGAGAGTAATGTGGAAATAAATGGAATCCCCGAAAGAAAATCTGACAATTTGGTTAATATTATAACACAAGTAGCTAAGTCTGCTGACCATGAACTGTTGGTAGAAGACATACTACACGTGACAAGAGTCGCAAAGCTCAACCCAAAAACTGATCGAGCCCGCACAGTAGTAGTAAAGCTGCGCAGCCTGCAGCAGCGTGACGCACTGTTGGCCGCGGTCGCTACTTACAACAAAAGGAATCCAACCAACAAGCTCAGCACTTCACACTTAGGCTTTGAGGGACCAAGCACTCCCGTATTTGTTGCAGAACATCTTTCACCCAGCAATTAATCCCTGCATGCCGCCGCACGTAAGAAGAAAAGAGAATTAGGATACAAGTATGTTTGGGTACGCAACGGGCGTATATACATGCGAAAGGATGATTTTAGCCAGGCCCTACTTATTCGGAATATGGACTGTCTAAACAACATGAAGTAGGTTTTTTTTGTTGTATTATATCTTCTTGTTTTCAACGTATAAGCGACCTATAGAAATAATTTTATGGACATATATTATCAAAATTTAAGAGGTCTTAGAACCAAAACTAACGATGTCTTGATAAATATCCTACAAACAAATTATAAAGTCCTTGTATTCACGGAAACCTGGCTAAATACAGGTGTGAATAATAGTGAATTCATAGATAATAGATATTGTGTTTATCGTAGAGATCGGTGCTCTACTTCTAGTCATAAGTCCGATGGCGGAGGAGTAATGATCGCGGTATCCAAGGACATTCAGTCCATTCGAGTTCCAAGCTGGGAATCTGACTGCGAAGATCTGTGGGTCATCCTTAATATTAAAACTAATAACACTGTTTTTAAAATTGCTTTGGGTGCTATCTACCTTCCACCTCCAGTCACTTTAGATTTACTTTCGAAATTTTTAGACAATAGTAGTAATATTTTTAATTGTGTAGATGATGTCATAATATTGGGTGATTTCAACCTGGGTCATATTTCCTGGTCCAGTCAAAAAAATTGTAATTTTATGAAGCCTAATAACTATATAAACAATAGCTTAGGATGCGCTTTAATAGATTTTATTTGTGCTAATAGCCTATTTCAATTTAATAATTTAAGTAACTGTGATAATAGAATATTGGATTTAGCGTTAAGTACAATTAAGAATGCTCGCGTTAGCAAACCCCTGGATCTCATTAGCAAACTAGACCCGAAACACCCTAATTTATTATTAAGTTACCCCATACTAAATTAAATTATTTACAAACTAAAACTCACATTGATTTCAACTACTTTAAAGCTAATTACGAAAAAATTAACTCCAAATTAAGCTTAATCGACTGGGATGAAACGTTTTCTAAATTTGGTGACGTTGACGAAAAGGTTCAAATTTTTTACCACAAATTGTATAACATTATTCAAGAATGTGTTCCAAAATGCAAACTACATAAGTCTCGTCACCCTTCGTGGTTTACTCTGATGTTGATAAAGCTGAGATCTGAGCAAGACAAACTAAGGCGGAGATACTATAAATATAAGAACTCCAGAGATAAGCTAGAGTATGATATAGTTCGTAATCGCTGTCATAAACTATTGCACAAATGTCACAAGGAATATAGAGCTAATTTGGAATACAATATTCGTGAAAACCCAAAAGCATTTTGGCGATATTTAAAAGATAAGCGAAAGAGAAACTCTGAAATACCTGCCCAGATGTTTTTTGACGATGATAGCGCAATGACCGGGCCTGAAATTGCTAGCCTGTTCGCAAGACACTTTTCCTCAGTCTATATAAATACACCTATAACTCCTAAACTCTTGAGATTTACTGAGCAAAACACCATCGGAGCTCTCAGTCATCTCTTTGTTTCAAGAGAGGTCATTATAAAAAATATAAAAAGCATCGATATTTACAAGGGTGCGGGACCAGATGGCATTCCTCCAGTTTTTATTAAGAATTGTGTTGCATATCTTGCTTATCCGTTATTTTTAATTTTTAATTATTCTTTATTAGTAGGTAAATTCCCTACAAAATGGAAAAATGCTCGGGTCATACCAATACATAAAAAGGGTGATGTATCGTCAGTAACAAATTACAGACCCATCTCTATACTATCTTCTTTTTCAAAATTGTTTGAGGCGACTGTGAGTCCATTCCTAACTCATCACATTGGAGCCAATATAAGTGATTTTCAGCACGGTTTTCGAAAGGGCCGTTCTACGAAAACGAACCTTATCTCATTTGTTTCACACATCTCGCGCGAGGTTGACAAAGGATGCCAAGTGGACGTCATTTACACTGATTTTTCCAGCGCTTTTGATAAGGTAAACCATGCCCTGTTACTGAGCAATCTTGAAGCCACAGGAATTCACGGGTCATTACTTGCTTGGCTTACTTCATACCTAGAAAAAAGATCACAGTTAGTGGCGGTGGGGGGTTATGAATCGCAAACGTATTACGCAGAATCTGGCGTACCTCAGGGTTCCCATCTGGGACCAATATTGTTCTCGCTCTTTATAAATGATGTCACGAATACGCTAAAGGCAAGCTACGTTTCCTTGTTTGCAGACGATCTGAAGCTCTCGAGAGTGGTATCAACTAAATTTGACTCTTTACTTCTTCAAGATGATCTTGACCGACTGGAAGAATGGTGTAAGGCAAACTTTATGATGTTAAATCCCAAAAAATGTTTCTATATCAAATTTACTAAGAAAAAGAACCCTTGCACTACTTCATATAGTCTTAAAGGAACTATGCTCACAGAAGTTGGTGAAATAAGAGATCTAGGTGTTATGTTGGACATGAAACTCACCTACGTTCCTCATATTAATAGCATTGTAAACCAAGCTGCGCAGATGCTGGGCTTCCTTAAACGCAATACCAGAGGCTTTCAAATAAGCACTAAAATCTTACTTTTTAACACCCTAGTAAGGAGCCAACTGGAATATGCGAGTACAATATGGAACCCAACATACGCTGTGCACTCCCAAAGAATAGAACGTATTCAGAGAGCTTTTACAAGACATCTTGCCTTCATATGTAGTGGAATTTCACATAGGTGTCCCTACGAATAACGATTAGCATTTTTTGAAATACCTTCCCTGAATAGTAGGAGAAAAACTCACGACCTGCTGGTATTATATAAAATAGTAAACGGACAGACTGCCTGTTGTGAACTACTACAATATTTTTCCCTAAATGTACCATACAATATCCCTCGTCGTCCAATAACAAAACTGTTACACACTCCTCAATTCAGGACTAACATGGGGTCATACGCCCCGGTACCGCGAATGTGTGACACCTATAATTCACTCTGTGGTGTGTTGCCTATTGTCGATATTTTTCATGATACTTTCCCTAAATATAGAAAAAATTTAATAGATCACTATTATAAATAATTTGTGAATAATTTAATTATAATTTAATTTAATATCCACGTTCCCTACAGCTGTTGCTTAGTTATGTGCATGTTTTTTATTGTCTTGGTTATAAATTATCTTTAAGTATTATTGTTTGAACCATATTTCTTTATAAGCTATTGTAGCTCTGCCCTGTCTTAATTTTTTATACCTATATGTAGTATTTTGTAATGCTGTGTCACCTATAAGGGTGCACACATCAGTCCCTAGATTAAGCTCACGTTCAATTAAATGTAATAATGTGTGCACTGCTGGTGTCCTATGAATAATGTAGTGTTATGCTACTTACTTATCATTTTACATTAATTTAAATCCATTTTTCCATTCTGTTTCGATTTTCTGCATTCACTTCAAAACTGGATATTTTACATCACCTTTATTTCCATAGGATCCTGTAACGATTTTAAACCATAAGAACACAATCACAAATCATTTCTACTTCGTATTTTCACATTATCAGCACTTTTAAATTGGTGTCAATGAAGTCTACCTTTTTTTTCGATCGTTTAGTTAGTTTTCCTTAACTCTACAATTTCGGGCTTTGTGTGGGTAGTTGCGCTACCTTTTTTCCTATTTCAATAATATCTCCTTTTCCACTTAAATCTTGCCGTTTTCTTATTACAAGCCTAAAACTAAAATTTGACATGTTTTGTTATTGTTGTTTATTTGGTCTCCATGGAAATTATATTCAAGTTTTCTACCGGTCTGTTGTTTCTATTTCGATAATTCCACATAAATACTCTTTCCTCTTGACCATTTACAAAAAATTTGCGTTTAATTTAAATAATTTTTCCGTTCTCTCTAGAAAGATATAAAAGCCGAACAATCGGTGAAGAAAGGCAGTCTTGCTTCAGTTCTCGAATTAGAAACATCTCAACTCAACTCTGTCGGAGTTGAGGCAAACTCCGAGAAACTGAAGAAGGTCATCTCGGAACTCAATGGCAAGAGTGAAGAACTGATCGCGCAGGGTCGTGAGAAGTTGTCGACCATGCCCGTCGGTGGAGCAGCGCCCGTGGCCGTGGTCGCCGCTGCTGCAGCGCCGGCAGCTGAGAAGAAGGAAGAGAGAGTCCAAGAAGGAAGAATCTGAGTCTGACGATGAAGTTATGGGCTTCGGTCTCTTCGACTAAAGCTTGCTTAATTTAATTTTTAACTCTTCACCTTTACTGCGCCTTGTCCATTCCCTTTTGATATAATTGCTTTCCCTTTCGTTCTTAACTCATTATTCATCATTCATTTATACATCCTTTTCATTCCTTCAAAATTCTAAAACAATACTTCTTCTAGTTTTTCAACTTATCTGGATTATATTTAGGCCTACATATAACACTTCATTTACATTCATCACTCTAAGTTACATTCATCACTCTAATAATTTTATTCTAGATAACTTAAAGAGGTACAATTTTTAATAAAATCTTTATTTCTTAAACTTAACTTTACACTTTTGTTTTTGAAAGCTGAAGCGAAACGAACCATAAATTTTCTAAACATTTATTAACTGTTAATTTGTATACATGTATAAATACTTTTCTAAACATTTATTAACTGTTAATTTGTATATATGTATAAATATAACTGTTGATTTGTATATATGTATAAATATCACCATTTTCACCTTATTATTTTAATTTCTTTTAATTTGTTTGTTTGTTTGGTGTTCCAGGGTTCTTCAACTTCATAGCGACTAATGCTTGCTTAAGAGTAAGTTCTTTATCTTTATCTTCACTTGGGAGCGGCTCTCTACTCCCTTAATTTTCTTCACCTTTATCTTCACTTGGGAGCAGCTGACTACTCCCTTGATTTTTTTATCTTCACTTAGGAGCGGTTGACAACTCCTTAAATAAGCCTGAATGTCCTTTCGAAAACACACTTCTAAGAGTGGTGTTTCTTCGACTAATTTTTTTTTCCCACACAGGAGCGGTTGACTACTCCTTAAATAAGCCTTAATGTCGTTTTGAAAACACACTTTTAGAGTGGTAGTCATTGAATGTGAACTCCACCCTTACCTGAATGCAGATGATGAATGTAAGAGATAGTATATCTGATTTTGACTGGTGATGTCTGTTTCTGCAAAGCTGTGTTTTTATGGTTTATTTTAGAATGTATATATCAAAATTTTTGCTGAGTCAAAAATTTTCCAGGGTCGGGGGGAAAATGTAGTGTTATGCTACTTACTTATCATTTTACATTAATTTAAATCCATTTTTCCATTCTGTTTCGATTTTCTGCATTCACTTCAAAACTGGATATTTTACATCACCTTTATTTCTATAGGATCCTGTAACGATTTTAAACCATAAGAACACAATCACAAATCATTTCTACTTCGTATTTTCACATTATCAGCACTTTTAAATTGGTGTCAATGAAGTCTACCTTTTTTCGATCTTTTAGTTAGTTTTCCTTAACTCTACAATTTCAGGCTTCATGCACGCAGCCGTGAATAAGTTTTTCCTATGTGAATTATATCTCATTTCTTACTTAAATGTAATGGTTTTCCAATTATAAACCTAAAACTAAAAATTTATATTTCTGACATCCATTATTTATATGGTTGTCATGGCAATTTTTATTCAAATTCGTTACCGATATGATGTTTTATCTCGATATTTTCACATAAATACTCTTTTGCTCTAGGTCATTTACAATAATTTTCCTTTTAATTTAAATAATTTCTCGTTCTCTCTAAAAAGGTATAAAAGCCGAACAGTCGGAGAATAGAGGAGACAGTCTCGCTTCGGTTCTCAAACGAGAAACATCTACTAAAGGCCTTATCCCGGGGCCGCTTTGCCCCGGGATCCTGCAAGCCTCCATCTACACGTGAAGTCGTCGGTGAATTCTAATTCAAGTGCGGGGCCACAATACTCCGCGCGCTACGACTGCTTGATCCAGGCGCTGAAAGTAAGAGAGGAGTAGTGTGGCTCCGCACTTGAATTAGAATTCACCGACGACTTCACGTGTAGATGGAGGCTTGCAGGATCCCGAGGCAAAGCGGCCCCGGGATAAGGCCTTTAGTAGATGTTTCTCGTTTGAGAACCGAAGCGAGACTGTCTCCTCTATTCTCCGACTGTTCGGCTTTTATACCTTTTTAGAGAGAACGAGAAATTATTTAAATTAAAAGGAAATTTATTGTAAATGACCAAGAGCAAAAGAGTATTTATGTGAAAATATCGAGATAAAACATCATATCGGTAACGAATTTGAATAAAAATTGCCATGACAACCATATAAATAATGGTTGTCAGAAATATAAATTTTTAGTTTTAGGTATATAATTGGAAAAACATTACATTTAAGTAAGAAATGAGATATAATTCACATAGGAAAAACTTATGCACGGCTGCGTGCATGAAGCCTGAAATTGTAGAGTTAAGGAAAACTAACTAAAAGATCGAAAAAAGGTAGACTTCATTGACACCAATTTAAAAGTGCTGATAATGTGAAAATACGAAGTAGAAATGATTTGTGATTGTGTTCTTATGGTTTAAAATCGTAACAGGATCCTATAGAAATAAAGGTGATGTAAAATATCCAGTTTTGAAGTGAATGCAGAAAATCGAAACAGAATGGAAAGATGGATTTAAATTAATGTAAAATGATAAGTAAGTAGCATAACACTACAATAAATAAATAAATAAATAAATAAGGCTTTATACTTGAAAAACGCACGCAATATCCAAGTTGGCAGGTTATATACGTTTTCACGAAAGCAAAGCGAAGATATTGTTGGAAATTTCTGGTTTTAATATAAATTGTTCGTTAAATAAAAAGCCAACATGTAGAACTATGCGTCAAAGTGGTCGTGAGTCGCGCTTTCATATCTCTTACAGAGCATACATTCTCGAGATCATTTTAAATTAAATTTGTATTACGCTTATATATACGATAAGCTTTCGTTAAATAATAGGATAAAGTCATATGATAGTTAAAGCATACAATGTTAAAAGTTATTTATGACAAAATATATACATTTATCTATTCATTTATCTACTTTATATAAAACTTAATAACGTGTTTGTCACTGAACTAAACGGCTCGACCAATTTGGATGATTTTTTGTATGTACTTGAGTGGGTCGCTGGATGATTTCAATTAACAATTGAACCCGCCAGATAATGCTGCTAATTGAGATTCAAAAATTAGATCCAGTCAGGTAGATGAATGTAGTAGCTACGTTCATGTAAATAAAATTGAAGTGTCTGTCTGTAATATCAAAAAAGTTAATTAGCATGATATTTGGACACATAAACATTATGAAAATGTATGCCTAAGCGGAAGATTATTAGCCCTCTTTGGTAAAGCATACTGACTATCGAAATTCACTCGAACACTGGCTACATGATTTTTTTTATAGGAGAGGGGGCAAACGAGCATGCGGCTCACCTGATAGTAAGTGACTACCGCCGCCCATGAACAACTACAACACCAGGGGAACTAGGGGAATTGCAGATGCGTTGCCGGCCTTTTAAAATGGAGTAGGCTCTTTTCTTGAAGGTCCCTAAGTCTTATCGGTCCGGAAAAATCGCTGATGGTAATCGATTCCACAAGGAAGTTGTGCGAGGAATAAAACATCTTCTAAATCGCACAGTGGTGGACCGCCAATTATCCAGATGTTGTGGATGGTATCGTGAGTTTTGCCGCGACGTGCGTTCGTGAAATTTGGCGGCTGGGAATGATCCGAACAATTCCTCAGAGCACTCCCCGTGGTAAATGCGAAAGAAAATGCAAAGGGATGCAACATCTCTTCGCAGTGCCAATGAATCGAGCCGATCGGAAAGGACTCGGTCATCGACGATTCGAGCCGATCTGCACTGAATGCGGTCAAATGGAAGGAGCTGGCACTGGGGAACCCCTGCCCAAAGATGTGAACAGTATTGTATGTAAGGCCGAACCTGCATTCTTCTAAACATCCTTTAAGGAGGGAATACAATTTTTTTTAATAAGTGATTAATTTTAATTAGTTAAATATTTTATAAGACTAGTTAATTCTTCAGTAGCCCGTAATCAGCTTAATACTAAACATGTGTCCGCCCAAAGTCAAGTGAAAGTCTCAGAAATATTATGTTCTATGAACCTTCATTTGTAGCTAGGAAAGGGCCCCGGGGTAGCAAATAAATAATGCTTGCTAACAAATAATATCCCCGAGGCCCTGTGTATATTAACATACAGTCACTTAAAAGATTTAGAGAATTGTAAACAATATCACCAACATGTAACCTTAGTTACAATATAAATTTCTTAGATAACGTATCATACAAACATTTTAACAAAATCGATGGTTCCGTGGTGCAGTGGCTTATTATTGAAGTTGAGGGCTGTGGATTCGAATCCACTCGGAACAAGTATTTGTAAGGTCTGAATAAATTGTAAACGATTGTGTGTGCATGCGTTGTCATCTATGAGGAATAAGATGGAATGCCGCACATCCTGTAATTGTACTGGCTATCTATACAATTAAGACCGAAACACACAAGTACAAGCACTACCACTTAGCGGCTGCGTTAGGTTAGAGGGTGGTGCCTAATTTAACGGATTTAATATCTATTATCTATGAGGAGTAAGATGGAATGCCGCACAGCCTGTAATTGTACTGGCTCTCTATACAATTAAGACCGAAACACACAAGTACAAGCACTACCACTTAGCGGCTGCGTTAGGTTAGAGGGTGGTGCCTAATTTAACGGATTTAATATCTATTATCTATGAGGATTAAGATGGAATGATTTAACGTACATAATATCTATTTTAGAGATTTTATAACGTAATAGGAATTAAAATTGGATATAACTTAAATGTATTCTGCAAGTATTCAATATTGTTGCTTTCTGTAGCAATATAAAGGTAAGTTTATGAATGTCTAGCTTCTTTAAGCTAGAAAAGAGTAAATGGGGTATGACGCCAATTTCTGATATTATAATAGGTACCGTTTTTACAGTATTTATTATATTCAGATTGTATTCGGACAGAAAAATAGACGCCGGCAAATTATTCAAATCCTTTCTTAAACTCTAATATTGTAGGTACTGTTATTTTAACACGCTTTTATATTATCTTGACGTTCATGTAAAATATTGGCACTCTTGACTTCTGTGTAAGCCATGTAGTGGAGGTGTAAGAATATGCACTACCCCATATGGTTCCGTAGACACACACGACAGTAAGAGGCAACTGAAACAGGACATGGGCATCAACGTTTTCCTGATAACCACTTAAAATAATAAATAACTCCGGTTACCAACAAGTTACGAAGGCTTCGTAGCTATGATAAATGCAATATTAGGAAATCTATGGGGGTATTCAGTTTGCATCCACATTCTCAACCCTCTGTCTCCACATATTAGAGTTAACAGAACGAGTATATATTTAAATTGTAGATTTTACACAAATGAAAACAACTACAACATACCGTTCATAACCTTCAATTTATCGTATTTATTTAATATACATCATTTACAAAGGGTTTCATGTTCCTATTTGGCGTGTATTTTTTTTTAATTAGTGATAAATTAAGTAACACCAAATGCAGGAATTGCAATGAAAAAAATTAAATGCAATGAAAAAATAAATCAATAAATCTTAACGCAAAACTGCCGTCATAAAGTTGTTTTTTAAAGATGTCAAAATTACGTTTAAATTAAACGGGATCAGCTACTCGGAAATAAGAAAACCGTTTACTTGAGTTAATCGCATTTGCGGTTTTGATTATAAAATAACATGTCAAGTTCAGAGAATTCTAAACCATTTTAATACTTAAAGTTTTGTTGTTTATACAAAATTACAATTTACGTGGCCGTGGTAGCTCGCTGTAAATTTCACAGCAGCAACCCCTGTTCGATCCCCGCCGGCACAAAAGGAATTATTAATTGCAATCGCTGATTTACCACGTGCTCGGCGGTGAAGGGAAACATCGTATAAAACCTGCATGTACTGAGAAAAAAAATATTTTGAAAACATGTGCAGTTCGCCAACACGCATTGGAGCAGCGCGGTGGACACTTCTTTTTTTTATTAAATAAGCATGACAAACGAGCACACAGTCCACCTGATGGTAAGTGGTTGCTGTGACCCATAGACATCTACATCTATCTTTGTTTGCGTATTAAAATAAAAATGCGTTGTCTGCCGTGAGGACTAAGATAGAATATCTCTTTTCCAGTAAAATGGGTCTCCGGTTCTCCTACACTCACCATACGATACACAGCAGCATTAAGCTGCTATTTTACGTTGGTATTCTGTGAGAGCGTGGTCCTTCCCCGGTCGAGCCGACCCATTCGTGTAGCACGACTATACTATTAATATTACTGCAGCATGGCTCTACCACGTAAAAACGTGCACAACGTTCCTTGCACTAAAACGCTCTCAGACATGAGAGATGGTCTATGTCCCGGAGTGGAACGTATGTAGGCTGAAATGAAAAAAATTATTTGAATAATTATTATTTTAGCTCTATAGGTACAATGCGCACTAATGTACTAAAACTACACCGCTAGGCTACCTGAAATGCACTCTCGAAAACGTTGGTATCTCTTACACCAATATACATAATAGGTAATTTAAAATATCAAAAATTATAATATGACTCTATTACCTTATAAAATTCACCACGCTCATATTGTAAACAGAAGCAGCAAGTTTCATATTCTATGGAAATAAGTTCGTGCGAACTATTTCATAAAATTGTTTTGGTAAGGCTCCAATTCAGTCAATGAAGTGTAAAAACTCTGTATTTTAGCCCTACAGAGATGAAGAAACTTGGCCAGGGTCCAGTTACCTCTTTTATTATTATATTTTATTGCGATATTTTGATTAGTTGAAAATTCCAATTTTATTTAAGCGTTTGTCTTATTATTATTATATGTATTACCCACGTTCTCGATTAAGAAGGAATACAACGTTAAGAAATCTGCATATCTGATGAAAACATATTTTAACCCTAGTCATTTCTCGCGTGGTGGTGCAGTAAAGGATTTTATTATGCCGCCACAACAAGGCAGGGATATAAATGAATAATGAACCCGCAAAACGCACGCAATACCCAAGTTGGCAGGTTATATACATTTCCACGAAAGCAAAGAGAAGATATTGTTGGAAATTTCTGGTTTTAACATAAATTGTTCGTGAAATGACAAGCCAACATTTAGAACTATGCGTCAAAGCGGACGTGAGTCGCGCTGTCATATACTCGCACGTAGCGCACATTCTAGAGATCATTTGAAATTAAATTTATATTATGCTTATATATATATACGTTTAGCATTCGTTAAATAATAGGATATATTCATATGATAGTTAAAGCGTGCAATGTTTAAAGTTATTTTGTTACAAAACAATACAATACCTACTTTTACCCCACACCTAAGAAAAAACAAATCTATAGATTTATCTACACACTTATCTATTTTATATAATAATTCTTAAAATGTCACTGAACTCCTGAACGGTTTTTGTGTGCGATTGAGTGGATCCCTGGATGGTTTAGATTCACAATTGAACCCGGTAGATAGCACTGTTGTCGAGATCCAGAAATCATCCGGACGAAGCCGGGACAGATCACTAGTACATACAGATTAATAAAATTGAAGTATCTGGATGTTAAATCAAAAAAAGCTTACGGGGTAATTATCATGATATTAGGATACATAAACATATTGAAAATTTATGTCTGCCTGTCTGTTTGTCTGTTATGCCAGAATTATTTAATAGTAATAAAATAAATGGTTTTTGATGATTATCTCATCAACTGATGTGGTGTAAAGTTTAGAACAAAACTTTCTTCTTAGTTTGCATCTTTTCACAAAAAACATCTAATATCATTCTTCTATCTCTTAAAGTTTTAGTGTAAAATCGATTTTAATAATTATTTTTCGTTCGTTTCGTATTTGACGTTGAGGTTCCTGTATTCGAATCCCGCACGGAACAAGTATTTGTAAGACCTAAATTAATTGTACATGATTGTGTGTGCACGCGTTGTCATCTATAAGAAGTTAGATGGAATTCCGCACAGGCACATTAAGTTAGAGGGTGGTGCTTAATTTAACGGATTTAATATCTATTTGAAAGATTTTATAATGAATATATATTTATTTAATATATTATATTTTATGCGTAAGCTTTAGCTAACAGTGGTAAAGCCACGCGGCAGCTTTTGCTGTAGCACGGATGGGCCGGCTCGAACCAGGGTGGTACCACGAACTCACAGAAAACCAGCGTGAAGTAGAGGTTTACCCCTGCGTTTCGCTTGGTGAGTGCAGGTGGCCGGAGGCCCTTCCTGCTGGAAATGAGGCATTCTATCTTAGTCCTCACGGGTGACAACGCATCTACATTTTGATTTGTAAAAGAGGATAGATGTAGATGTCTATGGGCCGCAGCAACCACTTACCATCAGGTGGACTGTGTGCTCGTTTGTCACCCTTATCCTATAAAATAAATGCGTTAAAAATTGCATTTTGATAATAAGTGATTTTATTAAGCATGTTAATTAAGCGATAGCAAATATCACCTGTTCGTTACTTTCAGCTTAATGCAATCATGGTGTCATTGTTTCAATACCTCATTAAAATCGGGAATTTTAAATTTAGCACTTTTAACATTTGCATTACATATGAGTTTATTAATCTAAGGGTTTTTTATAATAAGTATAATAATATGTTTTTTTAAATTTAATAGAAAAATATTGTAATAATATATCATGAACAAGAAAAGAACTTTGTTTTCAAAGCTTTACATAAACTGTCTTGTATTTAATTTATTTATGTTAATGTAAGTTTTGATAACCATGTTTAATTAAATTTCGTATGAATATGTTATATTGTATATTTTAGTTTCATTTAAGTCTCTTGATGAGATTGAGGGTGAGTTTTCTTCTGTAAACATTAATCATAATGATTTGTTGGAGATTGAGGCAATAAGAAATTCTTCATGATATGACAATCGTAAGAGAATTCATCACTTCCTTTTATCCCGTGGGTCTTGTAAAAGGCAACAACAAAAGAAAGTGATAGAAATATCTAACGGGTAGACGGCGGTATAATCTCGTTTATACCAGACTTAAAATAAGTCAGTCCAGTGACGGGCAGCAGCGTCAAAGGTTCAAGACGTCTAGTATTGCATTTGCCAATCTTCCTGCTAAGCTTGACGGTAAATCAAATATTCCTTTTTACCAATACCGGAGGACGACAATCGCACAGCGTTCCAGCGTAAAATAACAGCTTACTGCTGCTGTTTCGTATGGTGAGTGTAGAGAACCGGTGACCCTTTTTATTGTTGACGAGGCGTTCTTACTTATTCACGCTTTTTTACAATAAAAGGATTTGTTTTTATAGAATAAGGGTGATAAACGAGCACACAGTCCACCTGATGGTAAGTGGTTGCTGTGGCTCATAGACATCTACATCTATCTTCGTTTGTGAATTAAAATGCAGATGCGTTGTAAACCGTGAGGACTAAGATAGAAGCCTCTATTTTAGCCTCTTTTCCAGTAAAAAGGGCCTCCGGTTCTCTATACTCGCCATACGAAACACAGCAGCATTAAGCTGCTATTTTACGCTGGTATTCTGTGAGAGCGTGGTCTTTTCCCGGCCGAGCCGACCCATTCGCGTTACAATTATACTACTAATATAGCTGCAGCATGGCAGAACCATGCTGCAGCCACGTAAAAAAGAACAAATAAAAAGAAATTAGTAAATATTAACAGGAACCTTCGCGGGGGCGCATACAGCCACTTACCATAGTTCGCACATAATCGGATGATTAAAAAGAAAAATTACTTATGTACAGAATAAATAGATAACTACGTAATAGAACGAATTCGATTTTATTCTGATAATAGCCCAATAAAAGTCGTGATGCGGCCGGCAACTGAATATTTTATTGCGTAAAAATAGTTTACAACGGCGGTTATATATAATAACGTTTAATAATATTTCTTGTTTCTGTTAGCAATTTAATTTTGTAACTAGTTCATTGGCTCTTTAACAGATACTAGTAATTTGAAATTCTTAAACAAAGCCGGAATAGCTCAGTGGATTGGCGGTCGCATTAAATTTTGCAGTAAATTTACAACCTGACTTCAATTCCACTATCAAAAAAGGTGCTGATTTATGAGCTCAGCGGTAAAGGAAACATTTAATGGAGACCTGCATTAAAAGCTAGGGGTCATAGATGCGTTTTATGTGAGGTTTTACTTCAAAGAGTATATAATCTCTACGCGCTAATATAAAATACTTTAAAGAACTGACCAATGTACATAGACTGACTGCTGCTTGAAGGCAAAATTAGTTAAGAAGGACGTTTGATCTGATTTGATCCATTACCATTCCATCACAACTTATAAAAATCAATTGCTGATTTTTATAGGTTGCAGACTCTCCCATAGACTTAGCAATAGCGGATTTTTCCTTAGTATTAGTAGTCAGGCTTGGAAGGTAACCACAGTTTTTTTTTCCTTAATTTTGAGTTAATATCATGAAGATGCTGCCGCCTATTTTCTGTTTCAGTTTCCCCCTGTCACCTCTTACCACATCCACGGGACAAAATTCTGTAGTGAATATTTTTACACTGCCACTTCATGCTTAATAATTATAAATAATAAAAAATAATTTTAAATGAACTGTAATTTTGTGATTGCAAACAAATCCAATTGTAAAACATTAGAATGATAAAGTTTAATTCGGATAGCGTCCATTTTATAGAGAAACGTGCTTAATAAAATTTTAAATGAAACCACAGCTCGTTTATTTAAACGTAGTTAGCTCTAACTCTGGTTTCATTGAATGCAGATTTTTACAAATCAGTGGGCGATAGTATTTTAAACCAAAGGAATTTTGTGCATAAAAGGTTGATGAAAAATATGCTCAAACAGCTATTGTTATTCATTGGGCAATCTTGAATCTTGAATTGCTAGCAACCACATAATCTCGCAGTATACATATTAAGGTTCTGTGTACACCGAGCACGGTTAGGTGTTGATTTTTGTATTCATGGCAGTATGCACTATATCCCGTTAAAGATGATTAGAATGATTAGAGATGACCTAGAATTTCATTTCACAGAATTATTAATTCATTTATGTATACGTTGACATGGGCAATGTGTACGCGTTTACAACAAAATCAGCCATTTCAAAATTTGTCAGTTAGGTAGTTTAAAAGTTTTATATATATATGAATTTAAAAAATCCTATATATGAGGTGACAGCTACCATACGGGTTCTATTATAATTCACACTAGCGGACACCCGGCATATGCTACACGAAATACATTTTAAAAGGAAATTTTGTTTATTTATTATTTTTTTTACAGTGTTTTAGTTTTTTTTTTTGCTTTGGTGGTCTAAAATCATCTCGGCATTATTGAATTTGTAATGAAACCCGTGTGGGGCAAACCGGTTGGATAGTTTCAAAGTCTACAACGGACATAGGTAAAAACATTGTTGTGTTTTATATATATTGATTATGTAATCCTATAAGATTTCTTGCTGATTCTTTACAGCAGAGAAGTATTTTCCGAACCAGTAGTAAACAAAAAAAAAACTTTCAATAAGTAATAATCTATATCGAAAATAATTATTTTATTCTTTCCAATTATGAGTAAGACTTTCAAATACTGTCAGAAGTAGGAATGCAACCTATACCGATACCGATGCAGATATATCGGCGATATATTGGATTTGTCGATATATGTGCATGGGCAATATTTGCAAGTCACGTTTCAAATTTCACGTTTAAAACAAATTATGCAAACGTGCGTACGCATTTTTACATTATTGTTTAATTTTCAAATGAGTTATATCGTAACCTAGAGATTAAGTTTAGCGCAGGTCTCATCCCAACTTTTGAAAATCTATTTGAAGAATAACAATTATTATGTTCCGTTAGTTACAACCAATTTAAAACAAATCGTCCCGTGGGTATCGTAAGAGGTGCCAGAGTTCCCTCTGGAGATAATTCTATTAACTAAAACGAAATTAAAAACTACGGTTGCCAACTCACCTACGAAGCGTGGCAACTATGGGTCATATTTCCCCTTACGAGTCAATTTATTGGGTGGTCAATTTTCAATAGTGGACTTTGATAGACTGTAATGCATGGTTTCTTCAAAACGGCTTTAACGATCTGAAAGAAATTTTATACTCAGATAATGTTTTACTTTGCAAGCTTTTCTAGATAACTGACCAAGGCTTGATTGCCCAGGCACTAAGTCATAAACAGTAAAAATTGCATTTAGAACACAATGCAATTCTTACTGTTCATGACTGTTTAATAAACTTTTGTTTATATATCGTTTTTGTATATTACGATGCACATGGACTCATTGTGCCCAAGTTTTATTTTGCATTCGTCCACCTGAATCTAAAAACGTCCAGCATTTCAGATCGTATTTAGGTCACGTTAATCTAACGCTAACTCCAAAACAAATCTGTGTTTTGTGGATAACGTTAATTATGACTGTTATTAAAATATGTATCAGGTTAATTTTTTTAAATATAAATACATAAAATATTTTTGTTTGTATGAAATATTTCGCCGTGTAGTAACGGCATGAGGACAACCACTAAGTATATGCAACACTAGTGTGTGTCGAAGAGACGATAGAGGGAAATAAAACAGGAGAAGGAACAACAAAAAAGAGTCCCCTCTGGCAATTTTTATGGTCAGGTTATGTTCTGCAGTATATAATTGGCTGTAATATTTTGTGTGCAAACTCCTACTGACTTTTCAAATAATTGTTTGAGACAGTACTATGCTGCGCACAGGAAACAATAAAACTATTTTAAATTAAAATTAAAATAAAAAGTGTTACTGGATCTAGACGAATATTTTATTTCAAGAGCTAAGCTCAGAAGCTAGGCGCTTGATTTGATTGTCCGCAAGTAACTAGTGTATTTGATTCTTAGTAGAAGCGTAATTCATTTCAAATTTCTAAGAAATTTAAACCCCTAGCGTAGTGTTCTTCCACTGTTATAAAACAACAGCAGGTAAACGAAATTGAGGCATATCAGTGAGATGTTTAGAGGTTTCAAGGCCCTGGACTGTGATAGAGCCAATAACTTAGGGACTAAGTATTTGTCTTCGTTTAAGAGTTATACGAGAGTTTGACTCCCATAGGAAATAAATAAACATAAATCCGATTTAAGTGCTATTAAAACATGCTCTCTGCGGTGAAGGAAAACATTATGAAGTTACCGACATGTGTATGAAATCTGTCAGTTACTTTGTTTACAATATTTAGTTTATTTTTATTTTACTAGATGTCGTTTTGTCCATAGCTTGTGTTATTTATATCGCGTTGTAAAGATTTGTTTCAAATAGTACATAAGGTTTCTTTAAATAATATACGATGCTTTTTGACTCCTACTGCTACTTGATAGCCGAGTTTCATTTCATGAACCCTATCTCCTAGTGCCTAGTGGCTATTTTTTTTTGGGATTTGTACATGGTCCTTCGATGTCGGATAGTGAGACATCAGTGAAGGTTGTGTCTGTATCCATAGCTGTGCCGACACGGTGGCCGCTTGTCGTCGATAGTGCTCTGTGATCATTGTGCGAAGGTGATTGCGCTTGTGGTGGTGAAGTATAGTGTAAAAAAAGGTGCACGCGTTACCAGGCGACTTGTGAGTGCGCAGAAGCCAATTATTGTAGTGAGTCAGTGTCTTCCGCTGTGCAATCACGCTGCGCTGTTAGTGCGTGGTGTCTGAATTGGGAGCAGTTGCCAGTGGACGGGATCTTCATCAACACGGGACTCAGTGTCTTCCGCTGTGCAACCACGCTGCGCTGTGCGTGGTGTCTGAATTGGGAGCAGTTGCCAGTGGACGGGACCTTCATCGACACGCGACGCATATGGATACATTTCGACGACAAGGTGATAAATGAAGTGTTTCGTGATTCTAGTACTTTATATTTAGTAAAAATCTTTGGTAATTTTCTAAGTTAATTCATGTGTGTAGACTTTGAAAATTTTGTAGACTAAGAATGTTATTGTAGTATTACTTAGAATAATTCTCCAAAAGGTGATGTGACGGTGAACCTATGCCCAATTTCATAGCGAGGTACAATTTGTTCAAATACTTAGAAATTTTTGAATAAATATCTATTATAAGACTTAGAAAAATTTGCGTATTGATTTGAAGTTGTCAAATTTAAATTTTATTGTTTTTAAAATATTTTTTAAAATAAAAGAATAATGGATATGTCAGCGTATGAATGTCTACAAATAGAAACTAGTTCTTTAATTGAAAAGGCTTATGTCAATTTTAAGAACACTTCAAAGGATCGTATTACAGTTTTTTATATAGAAAGTAAATTAGAAAATTTAGAGGTTCAATGGAATTCATTTTGTGAAACTCATCGTACAATAATATTAAAGGTATTAAAGGAAGATTTAACTAAGTCTGAATATTACAAAAAGAAAGTTTACGACAAAACTGAAGAATGTTATATAGATTATAAGTCAATATTAAAACAAAAATTGTCTGAATGCGCTGACAAAAATCCTAAATCTACTTCTTCCGACGATAAAGTATCATCGAAAGTTTCAAGTTTTTCAGGGGTTAGATTACCTAAAATTACTATACCTATTTTTAACGGGAATTATTCAGATTGGACTTCTTTTAAAGATTTATTTGTATGTTTAGTAGATAACTGTGAAACTCTTGATGATGTCCAGAAGTTACATTACCTTAAGAGTCATCTATCGGGAGAAGCTGAACAAATTGTACGTCACATTCCTATTACAGGTAAGAATTATTCAGTTTGCTGGACTCAATTAAAAAGTAGATATGATAATAAAAAATATCTTTCAAACCACATATTAAAACGGTTATTGAATCATAAAATTATTCAATTTGAATCTTCAAATGCGATCAAGGAACTATTAGATACTATAATAGAATGTTTAAATGGCTTGCAGAATTTAGGTATGGATATCAGCACTTGGGATATAATTATTGTTTACGTAATGAGCCAGAAACTTGATCATGAGTCCAGAAAACAATGGGAAGCTAAGTCAAGTGAATTAACTTCTGAGTTGCCTAAGTTGTCTGATTTTAAAGATTTTTTGGAACATAGGTTTCGATCATTGGAATTTTTAGATACTAAACCTAAAACGAGGCAATGTAAGGCAACAGTGTGTTATGCCAATGATAGTATGTCTAATAACAATAATTTATGTTGTTCATTTTGTAAAGGCAATCACAAATTATGCAATTGCAAGTTATTTTCCAAGGAAACCATAGAATCGCGACGGGACTATCATTCGTTGCTTCATCCTGTAAATAATCCCACGAATCGCAAGGAGAATACGGAGGCAGTTGGTATAAATGTTGCTGTTAATTCAACAACTGCCATTCATGAAAATCAGAAGGAGTCAGAGCCAGAGTCAGTAGTCACATGTTTTTTAAGTAATTATAGTCAAGTGTTGTTAGCTACGGCATTAGTGAAAGCTGAATCACTTAATGGTGTTGAGATGATAATGCGATGTTTGTTGAATCAAGGGTCACAAGCTTCGTTTATTACGGAGTCAGCAGTTCAAGCACTTGGACTGCAGAAGGTTCCAACAAAACTCGTAGTTTCAGGAATAGGGGGTGAGGACAGTTCTTTGCTTAAGTCAAGGTTTGTGGTGTTTATTAGGTTGCGTTCACTCCACGATCCAACATTTTATGTAGAAGCAAAGGTACACGTCCTCAACAAACTTACAACACTTCAGCCCTTTAAGAAAGTTGTAGTTAAGATGTGGCCTGAAATAGGCAAACTTAAACTGGCAGATCCAAAATTTGGTGTGCCTAATAAAATTGATCTCTTACTTGGTGCAGAGTTATTTGCTCAGATTTTAGAAGATGGTGTAATCAAAGGTCCCTCTGGATTACCTGTAGCACAGAATACTAGGCTGGGGTGGATCTTATCTGGTCAAATTAACTCAACATGTATAGATAGATTTGAGTCAAATAAATGTAACACCATCTTAAACTTTCATTTGCAAGTTGATGAAAATGAATTATTGAAGAAGTTTTGGGAATTAGAAGCAGAACCAACTGCTAGTACTTGTAAAATAATTTTCACTGAAGAGGAGCAAAAATGTGAAACTATTTTTGCTAATACTACTACCCGAAATGATTCAGGTAGATATATTGTAAAGCTTCCTTTTCGTGATAAAGATCCGAAGTGCCAGTATGGCAACTCTAGGCATATTGCTTTGCGACGACTTCACCTTTTAGAAAAAAGATTGGCAAATAATTCAGATTTAAAAGAAAGATATTCTGCCGTTATTCGTGAATATATTGATCTTAACCATATGGAAATCGTACCAGAAGATGAAATGGACAATGCTTGTGCGGTTTATTTGCCTCACCATGCCATCATTCGTGAGGATAAGTCTACAACAAAGCTTAGAGTTGTTTTCGACGCTTCATGTCCTGGTACCAACGGGATTTCTCTTAATCACGATCTTATGGTTGGCCCTGTTCTTCAGCCCGAGTTACGACATTTAGTTATGCGTTGGCGCGTACGACCCATATGCCTAATAGCAGACATAGTTAAAATGTACAGACAAATAGAGGTTTCCAAAATTGACAAAGATTTTCAGCGTATTTTATGGCATGACGAAGAAGGTGAGTTACGCCATTATAGGCTACAACGTGTTACTTTTGGAACTGCATCAGCGCCTTATCTTGCTGTACGTACTCTTCAGCAGTTAGCTTATGATGAGGGTAAAGATATGATTTCAGCAGCTGAAAGAGTAATCCAGGACTTCTATATGGATGACCTGATGAGTGGTTGTGAAACAGTTGAAGAAGGTGTACAAGTGTACAAAGACCTTAATAAAATGATGCAAAAGGGAGGTTTTCAACTTCAAAAATGGGGAAGTAATAGTAGAGAATTATTAGAAAAAACTGGAGAAGTGGTTAAAAGTCAAAGTGGAAACATAGAACTAAATGTTGGAAAAGAAAATGAAAGTTTCACGAAGGTTTTAGGATTATATTGGAATAATGTAACTGACAATTTTGAGTATCGTGTTCAGTTACCACAAATAACAACTCCTGTTACAAAGAGAAAGGTTGTTTCAGATATTTCTAGGTTATTCGATCCATTAGGATGGATAGCACCAGTAGTAATTACTGCCAAAATCTTCATACAAAAGATTTGGATGTCAGGTATTGAGTGGGATCAAGAATTACCTTCTAATTTGTTACAGGAGTGGCTTTATTTTAGGAGTAAACTTTCATTCATTACAGGCTTTAGTATTCCTAGATGGATATTCACCAATACGAAAGACTTTTTAGAACTACATGGGTTTTGCAATGCATCTAACCAAGCATACGCCGGAGTAGTATTCGCTCGAGTTGTAAAAGAAAACGGCGAAGTTCATGTAAGTTTGATAGCATCAAAAACTAAAGTGTCGCCAGTCAAACAAGTCTCCACACCACGTTTAGAATTGTGTGGAGCTGTTTTGCTTTCTAAGCTGTTATATGAAGTAGCAAAGAATCTCTGCTTACCACTCAATAGAGTACGAGCTTGGACGGACTCAACAGTGGTGCTTGCTTGGTTGAGCAGTCACCCGAGCAGATGGAAGCCTTTTGTGGGGAATAGAGTATCTGAGATTGTCACACATTTCGGTCGTAATCAGTGGTCTCATGTGAAATCTCAAGATAACCCCGCTGATTGTGCTTCTAGGGGTGTGAGTCCGGAAGTTTTAGAAACTTTATATTTATGGAAACAAGGACCTGATTGGCTGCATCAGAAAATATTAAAACAGAACTCTGTTTGCAATAGAAATGTTCAGGAATGGGATACTAATTTAGAACAAAGATCGAAATTGTGCTGCGTTGAAGTATTACATTTGGAAGAGGATTATATTATTAATAGATTTTCATCCTTACGGAAACTTATACGGGTGGTTGCTTGGTGTAGAAGATTTTTCCTTTATCGGAATACTATAAAACCTCGTTGGTTGACATCAAAGGAGTTGCAAGAAGCTTTAAATATTTGTATTAAAAAATGTCAAAAACAATATTTTAATGATGGTATTACCGATAAGAAAGGAAAGTTTTCTTCCCTTAATCCTTATAAGGATGACAATGGACTTTGGCGAGTTAGCGGCAGACTACAATTGGCTCAAATTGAAATAGAACAAAAGCATCCTATTTTAATTCCCCGTGCTTCTAACTTGGCTACACTAATAGTTGCAAATGCACATGAGAAAACCTTACATGGGGGCCCACAATTAATGATTAATTTCATTCGGTCAAGATTCTGGATTATTAATTTAAAAAAATTAGTAAAATCTTATATACACAAATGTATTACTTGCTTGCGCTATACATCTAGAGCTAATAATCCAATCATGGGCCAGTTACCTGCTGCCAGAGTGAGAGCAAGTAGACCATTTAGTCATAGCGGAGTAGATTACGCTGGTCCAGTTGCAATAAAAATAGGAAAAGGCAGAGGATATCGGTCTACAAAAGGATATATATGTCTTTTTATTTGCATGGCAACTAGAGCTGTGCACCTCGAATTAGTAAGTGATCTTACTTCGGAAGCTTTTATTGCAGCATTTAAGCGGTTTGTCTCCAGACGTGGACATTGTTCCGATTTATGGAGTGACAACGCTACTACATTCGTAGGTGCGGATCGAATATTACAGGCCCTCCTAACAGAAGAAAAGTCTAGTGTGGCTGTTGATATTGCTGATTGGCTAGCTAATAATGGAACTTACTGGCACAGAATTCCACCCTATAGTCCTAATTTTGGTGGTCTATGGGAAGCAGGTATTAAGTCTACCAAGAGCCACCTCAAGAGAGTGATAGGCAACTCTTTGTTGACATTTGAAGAATTTAGTACAGTGTTGTCTCAAATCGAGGCTTGTCTGAACTCGAGGCCAATATCAAGAATAAATAATAACATGGATGATCCATTCCCTCTCACACCGGGACATTTCTTGGTTGGAGAACCATTGGTTCTCGTTCCAGACGAAAATTATTTAACTTCTAATATAAATTCGCTTAAACGTTGGCAGATCACCCAACGTATGGTGCAAACTTTTTGGAAGCGATGGTCTCGTGAATATCTCACACAACTTTTACAACGTCATAAGTGGAAAGAGCACACTCCTGACCCGAAAATCGGAGATGTTGTACTGGTGAAGGAGGACGATCTTCCTCCGGCTAGATGGCTCTATGGGATAATAATAGCAAAACATCCTGGTTTGGATGGAGTTACTTGTGTGGTGTCTTTACGATGTAAAGGTGTTACTATTAAAAGACCAGTATCAAAAATTTGTGTTTTGCCTATTACTGAATGAATATAAGTATTCTTAAGATGTTTGTCTTATATTTTTTTTTGTGTTATATTGGAATAAAATATTCAAGGATTGTAAATTTTAGTACTTATGTTTTTATTGTTATGAAATATGTACTTTAGCATACTATTAACAGCTTTGGGTATATCTTTTATTGATTCTTTTATTAATAGTACATATGTGTCGTGTGGTTATGTATAGTTTATGGACAATCTGTCCATGGCGGGCGGGATGTATGAAATCTGTCAGTTACTTTGTTTACAATATTTAGTTTATTTTTATTTTACTAGATGTCGTTTTGTCCATAGCTTGTGTTATTTATATCGCGTTGTAAAGATTTGTTTCAAATAGTACATAAGGTTTCTTTAAATAATATACGATGCTTTTTGACTCCTACTGCTACTTGATAGCCGAGTTTCATTTCATGAACCCTATCTCCTAGTGCCTAGTGGCTATTTTTTTTTGGGATGTGTCTGGAAAATAAAATATTTATTAAGTCCGTCAACGCACTATAAACCAGTTAGATAAAAGTATCCTGTATCTGAGCATGTAGAAGTGGGACGTATACAGAACCTGCAAGTAAAACTAATTGAAAGTGTGCGACAAATTAGCCAGAAAAAGTAGCAGTTTAAAAAACTTATTACTAGGTCGTCACTGGATAAAATCATGCAGGAAGTCGATGGATTCAGTTGGCTCAGGACGTATTTTAAGGCGTTTCTTGGGGGTCTATGTGCAGCTATCGACTTTCGAAGAATTTTAATGATTATGAAGATGATGACTAGTCTCTTTAAATGGAAAAAAACTAAATGTATTAAATTTACAACATTGAATTTTAAAAATCTAAACACCAATATGTTTTTAAATGAGAAGAACTGAGACCTGTTGAATCCATTGTTTTCTTGGCATCTCTCTCGACGCAAAGCTTCAGTGAGGCCCCCATATATCTAAACTAGCAAGCAGACTAAGTTCTGCAGCTTATGCTGTAAAAAAGATTAGAGTTCTCACTAGTGTCGAGACAGCTAGATTAGTTTATTTAGTTATTTTCATAGCATAATTTCTTATTGGATTTTACTATGGGGAAATGCGGCTGATTTAGAAACTACTTTTGTTTTACAGACGAGGTTTGACGTCTGTTTTACAATAGAGCTATTTACAACCTAAAACCGAGAGAGTCCTTTAGAGAACAAATTAAAAAATAAATATATTAACTTTGGCCTATCAGAATATTTATGAAAATGTAATGTATGTTCACAAAAACAAAGGTACTTTTAGTAAAAACAGTGAACTCTGTAAACACTAGGAACAAGCACAAGATAGTGATACCAGTTTCTCGACTCCACAGAGTCAGTAATTCATTCTTGGGGCAATGTATACGCTATTACATATTATACACATCTTTTATTAGGTTTAAATATTTTACTGAACAAAAACTGTATAAAAAGGGTTATTATAATATAAATGAACACATGGTTGATAATTACCCCTGGGAATGAGGTGGTCGCTTCCAAGCTGTTTCCAAAATAAATTTTGTAACTAGTTTGTAACCATTTATATTGTAAAATTAATTTTAAAATGTCCCGTTGGGTTTCATGCTGGTTCTTCTCAGGACAGAGGTTTTATTTCCGAACCAGTGGCAAACTAAAAAACGACTTTCAATAAGAATTACACATGTGATCTATCTTGAATAAAAAAATATTCTATTCTATTCTTAGATATTATCTGAGATAAATCTCTTTTAGATATTATTATTATTATTTGAATAACGTTTTTTTAGTAATTAATACTAAAAAAGGTTTTTGATATAAGGATAATATCGAATATATATAAGACGACGACACGTTTCCTTTGTTCTTTAGCAACATAATTTTGTCCTTAGCTTAATGAGCAACTGCTTGTATTAAGGCTTACTCAAAGGACTGGTCACGTAAAAACTAAAATTTCCTTAACGTGTAATGATAACAATACAATGTTAAAAGTCTTTGGCAATATTTTAACCGACTTCAAATTAAGAGGAGGTTTTAAATTCGAATGTGATTTGTGTTTCTACTTGCGACGGCGTCGTGTGATGGGTCGTCCACTTCCCTGAGTTACATGTGTCAAGAGGGCGACGGCTGCCACACGCGTCATACTTTTATACAGGTGCTCCTTTTGGGGGCTAGACTGCTTTTTTCAGTATAGGGGCTTTTTTCGAACCAGTGGTAATTGAAATATTATGTTTCTGTTTTTTGGTTGCTTCTCGATTCGATTCGATTCAGTTCAATTTTTAATGTCTCTTTTTTGAGTGTTTCATACAAAATGCTTCAGTACTATGCTATCGTAATATAATGCTTAAAAAATACAAGTAACCAAAACTCCTAAAATTAGTAATCGAGAACAGCAATCTAGTGTGTGGATGTCGGATCTGCGCTTGTTGATTCGCCCGCTCAGTGGCCAACTCTTTTGTTTAGGTCTAGAATTCACCAAAGCGATGATGCGGTCTTATCAGCCAGGGATTCTCAACCGTAGCTGAGATAATGCTAACAAGAACAGTGGCGTGTTATGTGCGGCGACAGTGACATGGGCCTCACGCACTAGCACAGAAAGAGCCGAGCAGTTTACGCATTCGAGCACGAAAGGCAGACGTAGTTTCGCCATTACATCTGTTGTATCTGCTGCATGCTTGCAAAACTCAGCTCAATTCTCTTTTAAACTTCCGTTTTGATCGCGCCATACAAACATTAGACGACTCTTTTCCTATCCGTTTGGATCGTATCCACTGAAGCTACTCATAATCGAAGAAAACATCGCTCAATAATGTAATTTGGTTTGTTAAAATTAATAATTAATTTTTAAATAAATTAATAATTAATTAAAATTGGTTATTCAAGATACATCTCTCCTCTCCGCCCAACTACGCTTTGGTGGATTGCTAACGTAAATGTGTGTGTAGTACGTCTATTAAACGCACATTTTTTATAGAATAAGTAATAAGTAAATATCTACATATACCGTAGGCTGAAGTAACAATAGGCTCGCCATATAGCACGAAGAACCAACAACCGATGGGGAAGTAAGGTTCTTGAATAACAGCCTCATACCGGTAAACAACGTGTAAGGCGGCCCCCCACTAGATGGAGTGATGACCTAGTAAGCAATACAGGAAATCGACAGATACAGGTGGCTTAGGACCTAATAACCTCTGTCAACTTATGATAGACTGATGATAATGATGATGGCAAAAATTAAAAATGCATAAAATTTCTTTTATTAAAGTAATATATTCACATGGAATTTACACCAAAACGGATATTGGTCTTTTAAAATATTATTAATATTGCCTACGTTTAGCAGCCGTCAGATTGATATTTCTAGTGAGTTTGGTTGGTTCCTTCCTTCAACAAAATAAAAAATGGCACCTGCTTTTCATTCATTTCGTTTTGGACAGAAGTAATTTCCGAGTGTGTTAGTAACATAACGTACCTTCCATATGTACGAGTATATTAACCCAACAAATGATAACTACGTTGGACTTTAGGCGAATTGTTCGGGAGAAATATAAGAATTGAATAATGAAATACGTAAATCGTCAGTGTGCTTCAAATATTAGAGCTATTAAATTTCAATCAATGTAACTGAATGATAAGTAATAAATATTTCTTAAAAATTGTATATTAAAAATTAATTAAATTTCGATACATTTTTTTTTCAATTTGTCAACTAAATTATTCATCATTTACTCAAATAATTTTCTTTTTACTGATAACTTTTAGAACTTAAATAAAATGTTTCATGAGTACAGGCAGCTATATAAAGAATGTAAACAATTTTTAGGGGTAAGCAACATCTCCACCCGCATACGTAACGACTATCAACTAAAACCACAAGATTCATCGAATAAGGCACAGTACACTCGCAGATCCATCACAAGACGCAAAACTACAAGTAAGCATCAATGAAACTATCATACAGGTGGTACTATAGGCACCAATATTCATATATCGTAGGCCCATTGCACTGATATGTAGTTGAGTGTGCTTGTAGCAATAAAAGGTACTAAACCAAACTTGCTCTTCATAATCCGAGGCCGATGTATCATTATAAGATGCCACCCACAATTGGTAGGGGTGCTCGATATCCACGGGCAAGCGGTATTGCTCACCACCAATTAGTTAAAGATGTTTGTGTAGAATATATATCAACTTAAATTCTTCCAATGCTTGACAGGCGGAAGTGTGATTGCAGAACCAGATGCACCTTTGCATGCATGCCTGTCGATTAAAGGTTATCATAATTTGGCCCATCTTCAATATATCACTAATTTGATTGAGTCGATAAACTTCCAAGTAAGATGTTCCTTGCCGACTCTGCCACTCTCTTTTTTTGCAGTATAAATTTACTTTGTCTCTTTTTCCTTATTCATTCATTCTAGATGCTACCAAGATACATTATCTTCGTGCAAATCAAACTTCTGTCTTATTACACAATACACAGTCTCTTAAATATTTTTATTGAAATATATAAAAAGCGTGTACTAATTAAATACAAAACTGTGTAGTGGCACTACCCCACATCATTCCGTGCTTGTCCTAAGATCGCCTCTCTCACGTTTTTCGTAAAGAAAAAAACCCTTTGTCCTTACTTTTTTAATACATTTTACTATCACAGTAACCTTTTAACCCTTGCTTGCGATTCTATCCCACTACATTGTACGGGATGGATCAAGTTCGGTGTTTTACATTGATATAAAAAGATACTTTGAAGGAAGTTAATATGAGGAGCTCCTTTATTATATAACTTTATAGTTAATCTTGTTACAGTTATAAGATGTCCTTACATTATTAAGTAAACTAGGTTTTTTAAATAAATAGTATTTAAAAAGTTTCCGCCTATAATAGTGGATGTCTTAAGAAACGATAGAGATAAACTAAAACTGGGCAGCAACATCTTCTTGAAAATAACTCGAAATAATAAAAAAACTGCGGCTGTCAACCCGTTTACCAAGCATGGCAACTATGACAAAATCCTTTTTATGAGGAAATCTATGAGGAAGGCCTGCTCAGCAGTGAACATTTA
Source organism: Parnassius glacialis (assembly GCA_033319125.1). Taxonomy (NCBI): domain Eukaryota; kingdom Metazoa; phylum Arthropoda; class Insecta; order Lepidoptera; family Papilionidae; genus Parnassius; species Parnassius glacialis. Next base: position 13,803,056 of record JAVANC010000025.1, on the reverse strand, counting down.
CAGGATATAGGTAATGAATGAATAATGGAATGTAATAATACCACATGAAAATACAAAGTGCATTATGTTAGGAAAGTTATTATTATTTTGTATTAGATGCCTTATTTACTTATTAACTGATTCCTAATCGGTAAAATTTTCATACTCATTTCCTGAAATTTCTTCATAACTTCTGAGCTCCGTCATTAATATAGTAGTTATTTCTGTTTTAAGTTAATCTGTATATTATGTATCTTATAATATATTATACTGCCGTAAGCGCAACGCTTTGTTGCGTGAAATCGTATCTAGCAATCATATTATACATATAAATGATATAAAAACACATTGTCAGAAAGATAAACGATTGTTGAACTTATTAATATTTTTTTGAATCGATTAATTGCTATTTTTACATAAAAAAGGGGTTTTAGTGGCTTATGGTGTGGATTTATCAAGTCCTTATGGCTTCGTAAACCCGATAAATTTTGAAAATATCAATTGTTCGTTCATCTATCATGTGGAAAGCCACTGAATGTAAATGGCAGTTTAATTTTGTTTTATTTAGTTATAATTATTTCTTTTCGGCTGCTAAATGTCGAAATTTTCGGTGTTTGAGTAGCCTTGTGTGAATTCATTTTAGTAAATAGACTGCCCACTCAGTTATACGGCCAGTACGGCGTTAACCGCCGTTGTGAGTAGATATTGTATCGTTTGTTTGTAGCGGCTCAAAAAGATCGCTGTACAAATGAATACAAAATATTCGAAAAACAAATTTTGTTACAAAAAAGAAAAAGATTTTTGTTACAATATTTTAAAAGCACAGAATAAATAATAGTAGTACGCAATAAAAGTAAGTAGGATGCAATATTTATATTTAAATACGTCTTGTACATTGTTGTCGATGATATAATGATCAAATGAGGCATTATGAGTCGTGCACTTTTGAATTTTCCAAACTTTTTTAAAATTGAAATTTGACATAAAATTATCAGAATCTATCCTGTAAAAAAATCGGAAAATTGGAAGAATAATAAGGTTATTAGTGAAAACTTATGTGTATTTAAACTACTTTAAAAACATTCCGTATAATCATGTTATACGTAATTTTTTTAATTCGATTAGAGCATGCTAATTGAGCATTAAAAAAAAAACTATTGGTAAATCCAATTGGATTTACCAATAGTTTTTTTTTTAATTTTATCTATGTGCATGTAGATCTATCTATCTAACTTTCTATATATTTATTTATTTATATTATTTATAACCGCCTTCGAAGTTTTATCACTGTCCTAAGGTTAAGGACTGGCAGAGACCATTAAGTCCGCCTTTTGATCCTGTACTTATGTGAGGTTCAATAAAGTTAAAATAAATAAGTTTATCATGGATGTGTTAATATTATATTAGTCATGATTTGAGACGCAAAAATCTACAACAAAACCTAATGATAACGAGTCTTTAACCACAGCGTGCTTGGAGCAAGTGGTCCCGCTGTGACATAAGTATCCCATCACCCATTTAATCTTGTTCTTTCTGTCTGCTCTAATGTGCCCGAACTTTTAGATATGTTTTATGAATAAACTCGTTCATTCATTTATTCATGAATTACAACCCTTCAAAGTCTGCTGTTGGACATTGACCTCCCCACAGAGGGGATATTTGCCAAAGTTGCCCCACTTGGCAGCGGGTTGGCAACCACGGTTGTTCATTTTTTAGTTGTTATTAGCAAAACGCTGCTCCCTGTCTCATGGTTTCTTTTCCTCAGTCGCCTCTTAAGACACCCACTGGAGAATATAATATGCCATGGTAATGGATATTCTTACATCACTTCTACTTGGTTTTTTTATAAGTTAAAAATTTAGGAATGCCTATATTCTTGCGACTTTGATCCTTACTTTATAATAAGAAAACATATTAAAATGTTTTTACTGACTTCTTATATTTATATTATTTTACCGATATCGAGGAGGGTTATATTTCAATAGATCTTTTAAAAAATTAAGAGGTTTCAAAAATCATTTTAACCAATTAAACTTATTATTCGAATTATCAAGATTCAAAATAGCCAGCATACATTTTGATTTAACTTTGTACATTGATTTTGCATTATGATTTCTTATGATATTATTTCCGTGCTTATCACGTTGCTAATATGTAATATTCTTCGACGGTTCTCTTTCGCTTCACATTATTGTATATGCATAAAACCGTGCACGCACAGAGCTCCGTTATTTTTCTTTATGACCTATATTATCCATTTTTTATCATGACACGTTTCAGATATAAACATTTTTTTTGGAATTACACCTTTTTAACCGCGTTGGAGGTAACATTTTTGTACACAACGGGTTTGATTATATAATGTTATATTTTTTCATTACAACCTGTCAACACCACAGCTGAACATAGACTTCCCCGTAGATATTCTCATAATGGGGATATTTTCACTAGTTGCGACGCTTGGCAGGCGGGTTGACATACGCAGTTTTCTTGTTTTGTAGTTGTTTTTAGGAAGACGCTGCTGCCCATCTCCTGGTTTATGTCTTTCTGTCGCCTTTAACGTTAACCACGGGAAGACATTGGGTAGTGGATTTCTTACACCAACCGCTACACGATCAATTATAAAATTCGACAGAATTCGGTTATTCTCATTTAATTATTTAGTGGCTAAATTCAGCCATAAAAGAATTCAATGAGAATAACTTGACCCGTAAAACATGATCTGTTCAGTTAGATAAGTAGCACTGGGAAGCTAAGTGTATCCCTCCCCTCACTAGATAGATTAACGACCTGGTAAGACATGTAGGAAGTCGATGGACGTTTTGTGGCGTTCCTTGGTAGAGGCCTACGTTCAGCAGAGGATTCATTAGGGGCTGTAATGATGATGATGAAGAAGATAAAAAGCTAAATTAAATTGAAATTTAGCAAATGAAATTGTATATTTGCTACGTACAAAATGATAAAGGAATAACATCGTGGGGGAAATCGAAGTTAAGGGCTGTAATGATGATGATGATCATAATCATAATCATAATCTTTATTGCAATCAAATGGTAACAATAGATGTGATGTTTTAAAAATAGTCCGCATTTGAACGCGGTTCAGGCGTAGCAATTATAAAAAAATAAATTACATTAATGAATATTATTATTAAATTACATTATTAGATTTACGTTATTAAGTTACATTATTACACTACATTATTAAGTAACGTTTTAAAATTAGGTATACAATATTAGATAAATTATTGAATATTCTATACAATCAATTCAATTAAAAGTCACAATGTCAAGTAAAAAAAGAACAACAATAATAATAGTAATAATATAAAATGAAAATTATATTGAATCAATTTATATAGTAAATTAAATAAAACAATAATTATTGAAGAATAATTAAATAAAATAGGCTGGCCGAAGTTGTCTAGACAAATTAAATAACATTTGTATCAAAATATTCATTTAAATTATAGAAACATTTTTTAATTAAATATAATTTTAATTTTGATAAAAATAATGTTGTATCCGTTAGAATATTTATGTAATTTGGAATGTTATTAAATTTTTTTACTGTCATACAGCAGGGACTAGAGCGTGGATTTCGGCAATATTAGCCTATTTTTATTAGGTCTAATTAAGTATTTGTAATTAGTTTCGCTTAATTTGGTAAATAGTTCTGGGTGGTTTTCTTTACAAATTTGCATTTTTCCCCAATATAAATAGATGTTAAAACCCTAACTTTAAGCTTTTCAAAGTGGGGCCTGCAACATCTGGAAATTTTATATTTGCCAAAATTCTTATAATTTTTTTTAGATTATAAATAATTCCTGCGCATCAGTACTATTTCCCCACAATTTGACACCGTATGATAGCTACGAAGATGTGTATGCGTAATACGATGAAGAAGATAAAAAACTAAATTAAGTTGAAATTTAGCAAATGAAAATGTGTATTTGCTACATACACGATGATAAAGGAAAACATTGGGGGTAACCTGTATAGCCCGAGCTGCCGTTCTTATGAAGAGTGCAATAACTAGGTTTTGGCTATTATCGAGATAATCACAGTTAAAGACTTGGTTCTTCTTTTGTGTGTATCTTTTTAACTTTTACTATACAACAAAATTGATGCAGAATTCTATGCAGTATATTATATTTTTACACACATTTATATAGGCATTAAAACATAATAATACATTTATCTTTAGGACTGTTAATTGTTTTGATAGAGCGTGACTAATCATAACCGCAACAAGTAGACTACTTATTGCAGTTATTGTTAGTAAACCGACAAATTGCTCTTTTGAGTAGAGCATAATATACTGTATGTCCTGTAATTTCTTCCAACCATAAGTGCAATAAATGTCTTAGTTGGTGGCGGTGGTTGATTGCAAGAATATTATAAGATTATATGAAAAATTATTGAAACAAAATTACTATAATATATGAAAATATAGATTTATAAAATGAACTTTTGTGAAAAATGTTACAAAAATATCACTTTACTACCTAAAATTAAGAAGTAAATCTTTTCAGACCACTTTAAGTGTTTCCTTTTCCTCAAATTATATAATCACAACTTTAGGAAATTAAATATTATCTCTATCGGTAGAAAATGCTTCCTTGTCGTTTTGGTATTCTTCTCTAGTTTGTGTGTTTGTATATTCGCGGCGATAATGTGTTACTGTCAAATTTAAACTGAATATGTTCTTTAATTATGTTTTTGTCTAATGAATTTTTATGTTCATAGCTTCCCCGTTTGTCGCTTTGGTCATCATCTTCCTTACTGAGTGCCAGATGAATATTATTTGTTGGCTTATATACGAGTGTTTACAGAAAGAAAACCTAACAAACTCTATTTTTTTATTGTTAACCCAAAATGATGGCGAAAAGAAATATTTCTTTTTTTTGGTGGTTTAATTATCCGTTTTGTTCGGGTTTTTACAGAATATGGTTTAACTATCGCATTTATAAAGAACCCTCTTGACTTCCAACTTAAATTTACGTACCGGTCGTGGAAATCTCTTCAAATTTGTTCTGTAAATTTTGTCATACACTTTTTTCTACGTTTATTATCACATGGTGGTTTTGATGCTAACTTTGCATCAGCGCTTTTTTCTTCTGTTTGGTATGTTCTCGCGTTTGGTAAGTTCTTTGGCGCTATCGTCGGAGTCCTCAAAAATGTTAATTTTACTATTGTCACAATCATCTTTGTCGGACAATGGCCTTCCATTGCTCGACAAAGATGATTTGATTGTCATCGAAGGTTGAATGAAGATAGGAGTAACGGGCTTTTCTCTTTGTTGAGTTTTAGAAACAAGAATATTAACATCAATATCTCGAACCACATTAAAAGAATTACTATGTTTATTTCGGAAATTAAAACCTGTTTTAAAATTGTTGTAATCTGGAGGATGCGACCAAGGTTTATTTAAATCTAAATTTAAATCTAAAAATTCGTTCATTTAGAATAGCAGGCAACGTCTCTGTATCAACGTCAGAACATCTTGTATTGAGGTTTATATTCCTCTTACAGGCGCGCGGTGCGAAGCACTATCACTTTTCCTCACATCACACCCCTTGTGCCCTCTTTACTATTCATAACCGCAATAACTCGAAAACAAATTGCGATTTAGTATGTATAGCAATTCAAATCTTGTCTGTTTTTCCATCAAATAATTGCACTAACTTTACTTGTGCAATTATTTCAAGGAAACCCCCCCTCTTTTAAAGTCGTTTAATTATTCCCCTTGCTAGGAAGAGGGGAGACAGATTCCCATGACAGCTACAAAGTTTTTGGTATTCCCGCATTTTACTAAACATTTCCTTCCTTCATGCAGTGCCTCTTCCTCCCCCCCATATCACCCCGTGTGTTTGCTAAGAGACGACAGATGTAAACAAAAACGGAAGATGGGTTTGATCTTCCCTTGCTAAAAGATTAAAATTATTAAAAAAAACATGTGTGCAGTTCACACGCGGTAGAAGTGAAACCTTCAAATGAAATGTATAAAACAAAATATATAAAACAAAAACATTTCTAAGCAAATGATTTATTTAATTTGATAATTTTCAACTACAAGTTCCACAAGCATAAAATGTAAAATAAAATTTTCATTTAATAGCAAATAAATGTTTCAATCTTTATTTTTAGACATGTGGAGCCTAAATTTTTAGTAAAGTTTCAGCCTATTTAAGTCCCACTGCTTCCTCTCATTTATGAGAGGGTTTTAGGACAAGGAAATGTCCGCCGCGCTTTTTTAGTGTATTAATTAAATTAAAATAATATTTTCTTTCGGCTCAAATTGCTATGTAGTAGCGAAGTCTACTTCATTTTATAGGTAAAGTCATTTTATCGAACAAAAATTGATTGATTCTCAAGGTGGTATAAATCGGTAAGATATGAATCAGTTTTATGGGGGATTTCCGTTAAAGTTATTTTATCTGTAATAGATATAATAGCACCTTATCTAGCCACTATATTAAATACAAGCGTCGAATCTGGTGTGTTTCCTGATTTGATGAAACATAGTAAAGTCATACCTTTATTTAAATCTGGTAGTACATTAGACCCCGCCAATTTTAGACCAATTTCTGTACTACCAACATTTAGTAAAATTTTTGAAAAAATAATTTTAGATCAGATGTTAAGTTTCTTTAATATTAATAAATTGCTACATAGAAATCAATTCGGTTTTACAAGGGGTAGCTCGACAACTGACGCTGGAGTTGAGCTTATTAAACATATTTTTTGTGCATGGGAGAATTCAGAGGATGCTTTGGGTATATTTTCTGATCTTTCCAAGGCCTTCGACTGCGTTCACCATGAGACATTAATCAGGAAGTTACAGTACTATGGTGTCAAGAACACAGCGCTTAAACTCATAATTTCATATTTAATTAATAGAATGCAGAAAGTTATTATCAATGGTAAAAGTTCTTCCAGCTCACCTGTACTAATGGGTGTCCCTCAGGGCTCGATTCTCGGCCCATTCCTATTTCTAGTGTATATTAATGACTTACCTTCTCTCGTAGAGGATAATCATGATATAGTATTATTTTCTGATGATACTTCCTTGATTTTTAAACTTAAACGTCAATCATTTAAATGTGACGAAGTGAATAATGCTATATCAAAATTAGTGCATTGGTTTAACGTTAGTAATCTACATTTAAACGGAAATAAAACTAAATGTATTAAATTTACAACAACGAATGTTAAAAATCTGAGTACCAATGTGTTTTTAAATGGGGAAGAACTGAGCCCTGTTGAATCCACTGCTTTTCTTGGCATCACTCTCGACGCATAGCTTCAGTGGGGCCCCCATATATCCAAACTAGCAAGCAGACTAAGTTCTGCAGCCTATGCTGTAAAAAAGATTAGAGGTCTTACTAGTGTCGAGACAGCTAGATTAGTGTATTTCAGTTATTTCCATAGCATAATGTCTTATAGGATTTTGCTATGAGGAAATGCGGCTGATTCAGAAACTATTTTTGTTTTACAGAAGAGGGCCATTAGAGCTATTTACAACCTAAAACCGAGAGAGTCTCTTAGAGATAAATTTAAAGAAATAAATATATTAACTTTGGCCTCTCAGTATATTTACGAAAATTTAATGTATGTTCGCAAAAACAAAGGTAGTTTTAGTAAAAAAAGTGATGTGCATTCTGTAAACACTAGGAACAAACACAAGCTAGTGATATTAATTTCTCGACTCCACAGAGTCAGTAATTCATTCTTGGGGCAATGTATACGCTATTACAACAAGGTCCCGGAAAGTGTACAGGCACTCTCTATTAGCAAGTTTAAATGTTTTGTTAAGTTGAAACTGTATAAAAAGAGTTACTATAGTATAAATTAATACATGGTTGATAATAACCCCTGGGAATGAGGTGATCGCTTCCAAGCTGTTTCTAAAATAAATTTTGTACTTATATAGTTATTATAACCATTATTGTAAAATTTCCTTTAAAAAAAAAGTCCCGCTGGGTTTCTTGCTGGTTCTTCCCAGGACGGAGGTTCTTTTTTGAACCAGTGGTAAAGTAAAAAATGACTTTCAATAAGAATTACACATGTGATCTATATTGAATAAAAAATTATTCTATTCTATTCTATTCGTAGATTGTTAAGAATGCTTTAGATATTATAATTTCCTGCAATATAATTTCTTTTATTGGTCGTAAATTTGTAACTTCTTAAATATATTATTTAAAAGTTATATTAGCCATTTTTAAAGCACCACTCATAGAGCGTTAAACTTTATACTGAACTAGCTGTTCCCCGCGGTATCAACCGCGTGTATCACGCTCTGAGCCGCGCGACATGACAGCTCGCTTATTCTCTTTTGGTTCTCATCGGGTGGCTAGGCGACGTTCGTGTGTCGAGCCAAGTATTGAATTATTTTAATTTTTCATTAGCTCTTAAACTATATGTCCAAATAACATGCTATAAAGAGCAACGTTTAGCTTCATAAAATTTTCTTGTTGATGAAGTAACTTTCGTTTGTAAGGATTAAAAATAACGCTTATAAATCATTTTTTAATTTTCAACATCTTTTTTGTCACAATATACCCTTATTGTGGCTTTTGTATAAGAAATAAGATTATGGTATCGCAGATTTTAGTTATGGAGGAAAGGTCTATATTTTTGTGGAACATAGTATTTACATATCACTAACCATTACACCAGCGCACGGGAATTAAGCTGTTCTGGAGCGTTTTTACTTCCAACTCGCTTAACAAAAATCAATATTTATGTTTAGCTGAGAGATGTAGCCTAATACTAAATAGCCTATACTACTGAATTTGGCTATCATATACAAAATTAATCTATCAAATAGGACTAGTAGTTCGAGAGATTAGCATGTTTAAACAAACAAAAAACCTCTTTTGCTTTATTATATTAGATTCTATCTCATTCTGTCCTATATATTTATATGTTTGTCTCTTTTTAGTGTCGCTTTATCGTTTTATTTGTTTCAAATCACAACGTTGCTAAATAAATTTGCATTTCAAAATCTGCGGTTTTCCGGTGGCAGCTATGGCAAAATCACCTCTATGACACAATCTATGGAGGAGGTCTACGTTTAGCATTGGACTTTCGATAGTCTGTAATGATAAAAGGTGATATTGATTATACAATTGCGTTCTTCAAATATGTATGGTGCTTCCACCTGTCCTTACTTGTTGCTGGACTGACGCTCTGGGTTGATACCACACTGTTACCTGTTTCTGCTACCAAGCAGTCTCGGTCCGAAGTGCATGAGAACTAGTTTAGTTACAAGTTATAAGATATTTTGTCTAAATATTATATACATATTTTGATTCCTCAGAAGTGAAAACAAATTTGTGGCCATTTTCTTACAATTATAAGTGCGTACTGCTATTTTTCGCTGATATTCTGTGAAAGCGTGGTCCTGACCCATTCATGCTATACACTACTAATGGCTCCACCATGTAAATAATATTTTTTTCTGAGAAATAGATCATTTGTTAAAATAAATGGTCTCTGATTTCTTAGTTCTTAAACCTAAATTTCAACACATTGATTGATTCTACTACTCATGCGAAACCGAGGCAAATCGGTAGTTACTTAAAAAAGTGTAGGGCGCTAAATTTACTTTTTAAATAGCTGAATGTTGAACTTATATAAAATATAGATCTCTATAATGCGTATATTTTGGAAGTTATGAAAGACTAACCTTATGACGGTGAAGTGATTGGCAGGCATACAAAATATTTTTTAAAGGAAATCAACTTATTTATCTATATTTCGTAATAAAGAGAAGCTTAATAATAAATTAAAAATTCTACGTGGTAGAGATATCGTCGGCAATAGAATGATTCATCATTATACGAACGGCATCGTCTGTTTGTAAACGCTCGGCAAATTGTCATCGTCCGATCATAGAAATGGGCAGATCATGATGTGCCTATATATTTAATGATTTCTTTAATATTTATATAAAATATATGTAAATGTACCTTTGTCATCAGCCGCTCCTTAACCTACTGTCGCTAATATTACTAATTTTTATAATAATATACTAAATTAATTATAATAATATACTAACCGAAATCAAAGTAAAAAATTATCTACCAATCATGAATGACGACATATCATAAAATGCCCAGGCAGACCTTTTTTTAACTGTTAACTAGGCACACCATCTTAATCCTAAGGGGTGATATCGCATCTGAATTTTGATTCTTAATCGAGGGATTGATATAGGTATTTTTGGGTTACTACATCCACTTATTATCAAATAGTGTGTGCTCGGTTGTTCACGCTTAATTATATAAAAAAAAAAACATTTTAGTCATTATTGTCGTCAACGTATAATAGTCTATTTTACATTTTGTTATAGTATATGTTGTCATGGTGATTGGTTGTCACACGGGTTTGTTAAATGTTCTCAAGAAAATTTTAATTAGGATTTAATTTTAATTAAATTTACCGTCATAAAAATGTGTTCAAATGAAACATCATAGGTTGATATACCTATAAAATATGAAGTACAGTATTAAATTCGTGAATTTCTAACTATTTCGAACATTATTTTGTGTGTAAAAAGTGCAGTGACGAAAATCAATCTGTGCGCGTGGCGTGAAGTGCCCAGCCCGCATCGCGCTATTTTGCTCTAACGGGAGCTAGCTATATCTGTTTTGTGGCACGGTGTTATTATAACATTCTTGGAATTCAGAATGAATTGTCCGGCATGTGGCAGTAACATTGACGTTGAGGAGATGATTAAATGCAATGGATGCAAGGTAGGATACCATTATAGATGTGTGAATATTACCTCGGCTGTGTTTAGGGAAGAACGAGAACATTTGCAACGTACTTTCAAGTGTGATTTTTGCTTAAACATAACCCAGCGTATACGGGTAACCGACGACACACCAGTACGTGGTGTTCACACCGCCTGCCTCGTTGAACATAACCAATCTTTCGAGGGAAATGTTTCTCAGGCGATAGCAGAGTCGTTAACATCGGACGAGATAATAGTTAAAGTTGAGAGAGTAATCATGGCAAAAATTTGTGCTTTTGAAACCAACATTATACAAGAAATTAAAAACACTGTGGCAGTACTTGCGCTAGAAAATAGTAAATTAAGGCAGGAATTGAAGGATGCTAATATGAAATGTAATTCTTATGAACAACAAATTAAATGTTTAAAAGCTGAGAGGCAAGTGTTAGAGATAAGTGGGAAAAATGAAAGTTACGATATCAGTACCGAATGCCAAAATCGACGATTAATATCTACAATACCAGAGTGTACTGAACCAGCTATTTCGTCCAACATCAACAATAAGGGCTATCACGTGCGGGCGACCGCGCTGTCGAAGCTCCCGGAAACAAATTATGCGGCGGCGGCGGCCAGGAAAGCAATGGATACGAAAGTCGGCGATAACGATGGTAATGATTGGATAGAAGTCAAAAATAAAAATAAAAGGAGGAGTAACCTTATACAAAGAGGAGGTAACAAATCAGTTATTTTTATAAAAGCAGTTGAACATAAAAAATTTTTACATGTTTGGAGACTGGAAAAATGCACTACAGAAGAAAATCTACAGGAGTTTCTAAAAAAAATACTGGGAAACGAGTCAGAAATCATTATTGAAAAATTAAAACCTAAAATTGAGCGAGAGTACGCGTCGTTCAAGATTGGTGTTACGTTAAGCGATTATGACAAGCTTTGTGACCCAGAAGTATGGCCAGTAAATGTAGAATTCGGTGAATGGATTTGGTTTCGCCGCTCAACCAAAACAACCAAAACAAACAAATCAGAAACCGAGTAGACATTTTAACGTTTTTTACCAAAATGTCAGAGGACTGCGGACAAAGACTACACAATTTTTATCATTGTTAGAATCATCAGGATCTGATCTATTCGCTATTACTGAAACTGGCTTAAATGAAGCGATTCAAAACTCAGAGTTCGTGCTCCCCGGATACCAAATATTACGATGTGACCGGGCAGATGGGCGCAAACAGGGAGGCGTACTTTTAGTGGCCACACAGCGGTTCGAGTTGCGACGAGTTACTGTGCCAGGTGATTTTAATATTGACAGTCAAAAGTTTGAGCTAATTTGTGGTGCTGTTTATATTCAAAACCATTTTTTATTTACTTGTTGTGCCGTGTATATACCGCCGCAGGCTGACGAGAACGAATATATGTTAATGTTTAGCATATTAGAAAAATTATGTGTAAAATATAAAACTAATTTAGTTATATTAGGGGACTTCAATATGTACTCTTGTAATAATAATATATCTAATTATTACGAATATTTCATGGCCTTCTGTGAATTCACTCAGTGTAATGTGGTACCTAATTGTAACAATAGGCAGTTGGACCTCGTGCTGTGCAGTAGCGGCGGCGTCTCGGTAAGTGCGGCGGACGAGGGCCTGCAGCCCGTGGACGCGTACTATCCACCGCTTGCCGTGCGCATCGAGCTCGGCGCACGTGCGCCGCAGCTTACCCCCGCAACCACTATACCTTCTGGATCGCCGTGTGTACGATACTCGTGCTCACGATCCCCGATAACTCGGAAATTATGGAATTTTAATAAAGCCGACTTTATTCAGTTATACAATTTATTTACGAAAATAGACTGGAATGAGCTATACTATATACAAGACCCGGACGACGTTCTAAATTTATTTTATGATAAGATATATGATATTTTGGACAAGTGTGATCCCCCAAAAAAATATATAAACTCAGTCAATAGGAGATATACTTATCCGGTTTGGTACACACCTGAAATAATTAAGGATATAAAGCTGAAATATATATTACATAAAAAATATAAATCTAGCAAAGCGCGCAATGATTACGAGGAGTTCTCTCGATGTAGGGCAAGAGTTAAAGCCGAGACCGCACGAGCACATGACCAGTACCTCGACCGCGTGCAGGGACATTTGGCAAAGGATCCGCGAGCGTTTTGGGGGTACATAAGATCTAGGAAAGGCGATTCGAATCATCGAAGGTTAATCAATGACGGACGGGTACTATCAGAACAAGAATGTGCCAATGAGTTCGCTTGGTTCTTCCAGTCGGTTTACAATCCGACGCCTCCTAAGCTGAGCGTGGCGGCGGCAAGCATAAGTGCGGCGACGGGTGCGGCGCCGGGTGCGTGGGCGCATCTCGCGTGCTTACGTCCCGCTGACGTACGGCGCGCACTTGCGCGTTTACCGCCGAAGTCTTCGGCGGGGCCCGATGGTATTCCGGCGTTTATTTTTAGGGACTGTCGTGCAGTATTAGTAAAGCCATTGCTACACATATTCAATGTTTGTATTAAGGCTGCAAAGTTTCCTGATCGTTGGAAACTCACTCGGGTAGTACCCGTACCAAAAGGTAGCAGTTGTTCAGCCCCCAGTGATTATAGACCCGTGGCGGTATTATGCACTCCAGCTAAAGTTTTTGAGTCGACCATTTACAGTAGCTTGTACCCACAAATAAGTGCTCTGTTGTCCGACGCACAGCACGGCTTCCGTCCCGGGCGAGGAACAATGGGGAACTTGCTCGAGCTAATGACACACGTAGTATCAACGGTGGATGCTGGCCAACAAGTGGATGTTGCCTATTTTGATTTTAAAAAGGCATTTGACACAGTAGACAATGACGTCCTACTAGCAAAGTTGGCTAGCGTCGGCTGCACACCGCATACGCTATCATTTTTCGCCTGTTATTTACGAGACCGATGTCAGTATGTTGACTGCAGCGGACGGCTCTCCGAACCCTACTTTACAAGATCAGGTGTCAGTCAAGGCAGTAATTTAGGGCCTTTTCTCTTTATTCTGACAATCAACGACTTGCCTGAAGTAGTCAATAAGTCTAAACCTTTGTTATTTGCTGATGACTTGAAATTAGTTTTAAAAATAAAGCAGCGGGCGGATCATGACATGCTACAGCAGGATATAACGAAAGTCGTAGAGTGGAGTTTGGAAAATAAATTATATTTCAACGCGGCGAAATGTTCTATACTATCATTCAGCCGTGCACATAACCCGAGTCATCATCAATACTATATGGATGGAACCCCTCTGCAACGAGTTTTTGAGGTTAATGATTTAGGCGTGCGATTCACTACCGACATACAATTTCGAAAACACATTACTAATGTTTGTAAAAAAGCATACCGCAACCTAGGGATGGTCTTATGGCTAGCCAACAGATTCACAAACATCTGTGCTCTGAGAGCATTATACGAGGCACTCGTAAAAAGTCATTTAGAATGCAACGCTGTTGTTTGGTCACCACATGAAGTCAAATATAAATTAATGCTAGAACGTATTCAGAACAAATTTGTGAGATTTATGTATTTAAAACAGTATGGTGTGTACCCGGGTTATCCACTTTTGTACCCTACTTTATTTATACTAGGCATGATAGGCTATTATAAACTAGAAATAAGAAGGGAAGTTGCTCTCGCCACTTACTTACTAAAACTGATCCGTGGTAAAATACATAACCCAGGTATTTTACAGATAGCTGAGCTGTGTGTCCCTAATGAGTACGTAGAAAGACGGCGGTGGGGGCCGCTCTTGATGGTACCGCAAGCGCGCACCAATTTGCTACAGCACGCGCCTTTGACGCGCGCGCTGCGTGGACTTAACGTGGTCTCACAACAGACTGATTTGTTCAGCTGTACTCTAAACGAATTCACAAAGGCCGCTTATTGTAAAATATCTTTAAGTTATGTATAATATACCTATATTATGTTTGTTCTAGTTTCTTAATTTGTAACTGCACTATTGTATTAGGTAATAACCTGTGATGATAGTTGTAAGTGGTAAAATAAATAAATAAATAAATAAAAATAAAATAAAAATGTTTCTACAAGGTGTAATGAATCGTCACATTAACATTTGGTAGAACGCCTTTTGCGTCTATTGGACTCCTCTGCTTCTTCTAGGACGCAGAAAATCACTTTACAGATTAGTTATGTCGCACCGCACGAGTGTAGAGTGACTAATAAGCATAACTCCACAACGTAGTAACTATATAATATATCATTGCATGCCGTAAGCGCAAAGCGCGCAGTTATGATCTGCTAGGGCCTAAAAATTAAGATTCCAACGTTTTGTCGCATGAAATCGTATCTAGCAATCATATTATACATATAAATGATATAAATAGCACATTGTCAGAAAGATAAATGATTGTTGAACTTCTTAATATACTTTTTTTAATCGACTGATTGCTATTTATGCATAAAAAAGGGGTTTTAGTGGCTTATGGTGTGGATTTATTAAGTCCACATGACTTCGTAAACACGACAACTTTTGAAAATATCAATTGTTCAACTTAATCTATTTTTAAAATTCTTCATTTATCATGTGGAAGTCATGGAATGTAAATGGCAGTTTAATTTTGTTTTGTTTAGTTATAATTAATTTTTTTCGGCTAAAAAATTGCGAAAATTTCGGTGGTTTGTGAGCCTTGTATTAATTTATTTTAGTAAATACGCTGTTCCAAACCGTCATTCTTCATTCCGGCCTCGGCCACCGTTGTGAGTGGATATTGTAACATTTGTTTGCAGCGAAAACCACCTTAGTTCCGACAGCAGAGTTTGCAAGCTCATACAAACTCCTCGATAAGGGAGTTAAGCTAGAGTTATCCAGCCCTTCTTCACAAGTGGGTCTACCTCAAAGCCTTACGTATAGGATAACGGACGGTGTGGTTCACGATTGCCTATTCGTGAACCACTGTCTAGTCACGAACTACTCTTACCTTTTACCTTACTTGATACCGTTGAAGAGGGTAATAGTAGTATTCATTGCATTGCTAGTTACTTACTACCTCGTTGGTCTAGAGACGGAAATTGACGGTGTTTTGCCCCCATGACTCAGAAAGCACATAAAACCGTTAGCCCTGCGTCTCCGGCAATCTGACACGGCCTGTCTTAGGCCGTGTCAGATTGCCGACCCATCGACCTGTGTTTTCACATACACTCGGGTACTGTAATCCTTTACTGAGTGGCTAGTTGGCGGTCTCCGTTGAGGTTCTGTTGAGACTGGCCGCCGTGATCAAAAATGTTGTCTGGAGGATATAATTATTATTGTTGGGGTATTTATAAAGTATTCTCATCTGGTTGAGCTGAATAAATATGTTTTTTTTATAGAATAAGGGTGACAAACGAGCACACAGTCCACCTGATGGTAAGTGGTTGCTGCGGCCCATAGACATCTACATCTATCCTCTATTACAAATCAAAATGCAGATGCGTTGTCACCCGTGAGGGCTAAGATGGAATGCCTCATTTCCAGTAAAAAGGGCCTCCGGCCACCTGCACTCACCAAGCGAAACGGAGAGGTAAACCTCTACTTCACGCTGGTATTCTGTGAGGTCCCCGGTTCGAGCCGGCCCATCCGTGCGACAGCAAAAGCTGCCGCATGGCTCTACCACTGTTGAAAAAGAAAATAGCTAATAAATATACATAAATACATATATTAAATATACTAACATAAACAATAAATAAATAAAAGCTCAACCAGATGGAAGCCCTTGGCAGGGGAGATCAAACGGCCGAGGGTTAGGGGGAAAGGGAAAGAAACCGGCGAACGATGCGGGCGGTGTCGAGGAGCACCGTCTTCTGCATTTAGGCACGGAGCGGTCCATCATGGAGTCCCAGTCGCCTCAGATGACCCGAGAGGCTGACCGGAATCAGCTCGTTCGCAGATACGACCACAGAAATAATTTCGGTCGGCATACCATCCCACATGTCGGTCACCACGTGAGCCAGGTCCAGATATTGTGTTTTCTTATCTCTTTCGGCTTTCACGAGATTCTTGTCATACGGAATGGTAATGTCGACCAAAAATATCCTTGACTGTGCCCGGTCCATCAGCACAATATCGAGCTTATTCACAAGAATAGTCCTGTCTTGATGATCCCAGTAGAGCCTGACGTGATCATTTTCTTCATTACTTATATAAGGAAATAAATATATAGTAAGGCAGTTTCCGATCCACCAGACCAAATTTCAGAGTGAGCACTTGGTGTAGAATCCTGGCTACTAGATTGTGTCTGCGCGAGTACTCAGATTTAGAGAGAGCCGAACAACCAGAGATGACATGCCTAAGTGACTCACCGGGATGGTGACAAGCTCAACCGATGTCGATGCCGCCATTCTTTAGGGTATATCTCCAATAGTTGTTGATCTTAATAAATAACCTGATCCCCAAAGAGGCCACCGAAGCGTAGCTAGTGTAGGAAGATGATCGTATCTACGAAAACCTCATGTAGAGCCTTGTAGAACCTCCAATGAAGTTCCTTCTCCTTCCATACGGTCTCAAGGTCGGAAATGTTCTGTACTGCCGGGTCTTGCCATTGCCCGTTGGCTAAGGATAGAGGGTAAGCCCTTTATCACAAGAAATGACGTGTTTATAAAATGGATCATCCGATTTCGCCAGGAAGTAATTACGGAGGCTGCATACTTCGCGATTATGCATGTTGAGCACGCTTAATAGACTTGCTATAATCATAAGTGATGTTTAGCAATTCCATGACATGGAAGCGACTGGGAGCGAATAACTTGAGATCATCCATATAAGAAAAGGTGGGTCACTTTTCACCTTTCACCTTTCATCTACTTTCCGAAGTTCAAATCCCTCCCAGAACCTTCCAGTAAGATACTGAGTGGGTTCAGAGAGAGGCAAAACCAAATTAGACTCAAAAAATCACCCTGAAAGATACCCCATCTTATATTTATGTGGTCCTCCGCAGCCCTCATCCGCTCACCTAGATGACATGAGATTCTA
The DNA here is from genome assembly GCA_033319125.1 of Parnassius glacialis. Lineage (NCBI taxonomy): Eukaryota > Metazoa > Arthropoda > Insecta > Lepidoptera > Papilionidae > Parnassius > Parnassius glacialis. The sequence goes on along the minus strand of JAVANC010000025.1, from coordinate 13,785,309 downwards.
CTCCACTACCCCATATTCTGCCCGAGGAAGTCTCTAACTGTACTGTCAACCTTGTACAGCTCGAGGACCCTCTTCAGCCATGTATGAGGCACCGAGTTGAATGGCTTTCTATAGTCTATCCAGGTGGCGGAAAAAATCTGACGGCTGTGTTTAACCACCTTGCCAATGACCACTTGACCTTGTCAATGAGGAGTGGTTCTTTGGTTCTACGATGACCACCCCGACATCCATTTCGAACACGGGACATCACCTGATTTGAGTTCAGGTAACCAGTGATTCCCACGCACAAAATGGATGTTAGTGTCTTGTTTCAAGTGTACTCACAGAGTGGGTGTATTTATAAGAACAATTAATAAATATTAATAATACATCATCACATAGTCCACGTTCTTGTAAGTGAATTAAGTCCCTGATGTTTATTGCCCGGTTTCCGGTTGATTTAGTGGTAGTTATGTGGTATTTGATTGAATCCTGTTTCGGACGAAAATCAGTTATTGGATTTTTCTGTCAAATTTCTTAAATTGCAGCAGTCTGGTTGTTAATTTCTATAATAAAGTAATCCTGTGTATACCTAAATACATATTATAATAAGTAACTCTATGAACATCATAATTTTAATGAGTGTTTCGTATGTTCATTGTTAGTCATCATCATCATCATTACAGCCCTTCACAAGTCCACTGCTGAACATAGGCCTCCCCCAAAGAATGCCACAAACACAGTCCTGAGCCACCTGCATCTATCGACTTCCTGCATGTCTTACCAGGTCGTCACTCCATCTCGTGGGGGGATGCCCTACACTTCGCCTACCGGTACGAGGCTGCCACTCGAGAACCTTTCTTCCCCATCGGTTGTCGGTTCTTCGAGCTATATGGCCGGCCCACTGCCACTTCAGCTTACTAAGCTGTTGGGCTATGTCGGTTACTCTGGTTCTACTGCGGATATCCTTATTCCTAAGTTTATCACGCAGAGAAACTCCGAGCATAGCCCTCTCCATAGCTCGCTGAGCGACCTTGAGCTTCCTCATACGGCCAGCAGTGAAGGACCACGTCTCAGTTCCGTAAGTCATCACTGGCAACACGCACTGGTTGTACAATTTCGTTATAAGGTTTTAAGGTATGTCTGACGAGAAGATGTGTCGTAGCTTCCCGAACGCTGCCCAGTCGAGTTGAATCCGTCGATTGACCTCTCGGTCGAAGTTGGACTTACCTAGTCGGACTATTTGTCCCAGGTAAACATACTCGTCAACAACTTCGAGCTTAGTGCACCCAACAACTACCGGCATAGGTGTGACATGGACATTAAACATAATCTTTGTTTTGTTCATGTTCATCTTAAGACCTATCATCAATGGTGAGTGATGTACACGCCATTGATGTTAATACCGTATCCTTTCAAAACCAGAAGCTTGAAATCGTCTTCCAATGCAGCGGTGAAAAGTTTCGGGGATATAACATCACACTATCTTACACCTCTCCGCAATTGGATAGGTTTCGTACTCTGGTTCTATACTCGGATAGCCATCGTAGCTCTACAGTACAAACACTTCAGCATTTTGATATACCGACAGTCAACTTGGCACCGCTGAAGGGACTGCAGCACCGCCCAAATTTCGACGGAATCAAAGGCTTTCTCATAGTCCACATACGCCAGACATAGTGGCAAATTGTACTCTTCGGACTTATGTACAATTTGCCGTAGGGTATGTATGTGGTCAATGGTGCTAAAGCCCTTTCGGAAACCGGCTCGTTCTGGAGGCTGGAAGTCGTCAAGTCTGCGCACGAGACGATTCGTAATGACTCTCGAAAACAGCACGTAGACGCGGCTCAGAAGGGAAATCGGTCTGTAGTTCTTCAAGAGAGCGTTGTCACTTTTCTTGAAGAACAAGACCACCGCACTTCTGCTCCACGCCTCCGGTGTAATGCCACCATGAAGGACGGAATTAAAGAGCTTCTGAAGGACTTCAAGTACCGGTCTTCCACCCGCTTTCAGAAGCTCCGCTGTAATTCCATCCTCGCCTGGGGCCTTGCCGTTTTTAAGGTGCTGGAGAGCTATTCTAATCTCGCTCAGACTGACGTCCGGGATATCTTCGGAATAGTGTCGAATAAGACTCGCTCTTGGATCGTTACTCACACTTGCGTGTGGCTCCAACGATGACGTGTACAGCTGCCCATAGAACTCTCAATCTCACTCAAAATCTCAGGTGCCTCGGAATCTATGCTGCCACATTCGGTCTTCAGTCTTGACAGTTGGCTCTTTCTGGCAGACAGATCTCTGGCAAAAACTTTGGAGCCTTGGTGCCGCTCGATCGCTTCTTTAATACGAGCTGTATTGAAGTTGCGTAAGTCCCGCCGCATGCATTTGGAGATCTGTCTGTTCAGTTGCCTGTATGCTGTCAAATCTGTTGAAGAATGGAGCCTCATCTCCCGTCTAACAGCCATGATTTTAAGAGTGTGATTGGAGAGTTTTTGTGTTCTTCTGCGGCGGTTCTCTCAGAACTTAGCTCCGACCGCATGGACAGTTTCCACGAGCTTGTCATTCATATCGTCCACTTCATTGCAGTCTTCTAGGCACTGAAAACGGTTTTGTAACTCGAGCTGAAAGGTTTTGGGACTTTGGATTAGAGCACGAGGGGGACGGAGCGTTGACTTCATCAGACGAGACCTCCCCAACTTAACATTTAGGTTCAGTGTGCCTCTAATCATTCGGTGATCGCTGCCGGTTTTCACCCTCGAAATCACTGAGACATCACTGAACAGTTGTCGTCTGGTCGTCATAATGAAGTCAATCTCATTTTTTGTCGAACCATCGGGGCTCGACCAAGTCCACTTCCTGTGAGGCCGTTTCTTGAATATAGAGTTCGTCATAAAGAGTCCCTTTTTCTCCATGAAGTCGGCCAGCTACTGGCTCCTTGGGTTCCGTTGCCCTATTCCAAATTTCCCTACTTTCAGGTCACCGTTCTCTCTTATGCCTAGTTTTGCATTGAAGTCTCCCATTAACACCGTATATTGGGTTTTAGAGGAATGCATGGCTCTAGAGATATCCTCATACATTTCCTCCACCTCCTCATCGGGGTGTGCCGAGGTTGGTGCGTAAACCTGTATGACCTTCAGCGAATACCGTTTGGTGATTCTGAGTATAAGGTACGCAACCCTCGCGAACACACTCCCGATCTTTACAACGTTGTTAACGAGAGACTTGTGGACGATAAATCCGACACCTCCTTGGGACAGATGGTCGCCCTCCCGGTAATAGAATAGAATAGAATTGAATAGAATAGAATAATTTTTTATTCAATATAGATCACATGTGTAATTCTTATTGAAAGTCATTTTTTACTTTACCACTGGTTCGAAAAAAAAACCTCCGTCCTGGGAAGAACCAGCAAGAAACCCAGCGGGACTTTTTTTTTAAAGCAAATTTTACAATAATGGTTATACAACTATATAAGTACAAAATTTATTTTAGAGACAGCTTGGAAGCGATCACCTCATTCCCAGGGGTTATTATCAACCATGTATTCATTTATACTATAATAACCCTTTTTATACAGTTTCAACTTAACAAAACATTTAAACTTGCTAATAGAGCAAGTTGACGGATTCGAGGATTACCGTGTCTTCCCCCTCTCTTCGGACTTCGGATAATCCTATAATATGCCAGCGCAACTTGTCTATCTCTTCTTCCAGCTCCACGATCTTCTCGTCAGTCCTCAGGGTGCGTGCGTTGTACGTTGCCAGGTCGAGTCGTCGTAGGTGGCAACCGAACCTCCACCGGAGATTCTTAGCACCCCCTGCCCCGCGGTTACCATGGTCGCCACCGTAGCCAGGAATAGCGGGGCCGCCGGGGACTGGGGGCCGTCTCTTTGTTACTCTCGTCATTGGGGGGTATTTGCCATAGTTGCCACGCTTGGCGAGCGGGTTGGCAACCGCAGTTATTTTATTGTAACTTTGGCTATTATCAGGAAGATGCTGCTGCCCGTTTCCCTTTGTCGCCTTTTACGACACCCACGGGAGGATATGGGGTAGTGGATATTCTTGACCGCCACTACACGGCATTGTTAGTGAACCTAAATAAATAAAAAATTGTACAGGCGGGGCGCCCCCGTCAAGAACGAAGTTCCTTAAAAATATGTAACAGTAAATTAAATTATGTTACTTGTATATGATTTTTGAACTTACTTCCTAAGTTTGTATTATTTAATCTTGCTGCAGTTTCTGTTTCTCGATTTTCCATTATAAAATTGCAATAATGACACAATATAAATCTCCTGTAATTGTATAGTGTATTTGTATACTGTATTGTGTACTAGAAAAAGTAAAGAAAAAATATTAAGAGAATGCAGTGACTCTGTAGAAAATGAATATTTTTTATTGTTTGTGGCACTTGGTATAATGAAAATTTATCAGACGGTGACTGGATTTAATTTATCTCTTTTGCAATGACTGGGCCTAAGCTGTGACATCACAGCATTAACTTGCCCGAATGGTGGTTCGAATGGTGAGTGTGAATATATTTCCTTTTGTTATAAATAATATAGTTAAATTTCTTAAATATTTGTTGATTTTATAAAAAAAACTACAGTTTATTCAAGTTGACGATTCTCATGACGATTTATAAGTTGTTTCCCTGTTTAATTTTTGGCAAAGAAACGATATCTAATGACCGGAGCAAAACTGATAAATGTTAAGAAAAAGTAACCAAAAAAATGTTGATATCTAAAATAGTTAAATGAATTGTTAAACGAGTGTATTTTTTTTTCGGTTTTAGATATATTGTAATTTGTAATGTCAATTTACATAGAAAAATTATGCTCCAAACACGTCTGTATTACTAGCACTTTCATTAATAAAAAAATAATTCCATACATATTATATTTGTTTTCTTCTTAAATAGTTGGCGTAAAATAATGCTAATACTTACCTCAGAGCTGTTAATTGTAGTGCCGATTATGAGATAAGACTTAACAACTCACTTTTTGAGAAATTATTTTCTATTTAAGACATCATTTATTTTATGTTTGATTGATGTTAATAACATCATACCTGAATAGGTAAAGTATCATGTTACATAATATGAAATCTTATCATAATATTTAATAATTTCGAAGGTACAACTAAAATGCAATTTTTGTTAATTGTGTCCCCTGTGTCCCGTATAGCTCTATTCGACGAGAAAACGCAGGCAGCATTCTTGCACTTTACTATTTTACACTTTACTACTTTTAATATTTTATTTATTATGTGTATAAATTAATAGTTTACTTTGTTAAGAAAAAGTAGCGATCGGTAGATTGGCAAAGTTACTGAAATCTCAAATTGCGCTTATCATACAAAGTTTTGATTAGTTAGGATTTAGGAATCGAGTTACGAATGTTTCGATATCAACGTATTGATCTGCAAAATAATGATTTAACGCAATTATTTTTTGTAGGTAATTAGTTTTTGTGGGTATCAAATGCAGTAAAATAGCATCTTAACACAACTGTGTTTCGTAAGGTAAGTGTAGAGAACCGGAGACCCTTTTTACTGGTAACGAGGCATTCCATCTTAGTCCTCACGGGTGACAACGAATCTACATTTTGATTCTTTATTGAGGATAGATATAAATGTCTATGTGTCACAGAACCACTTACAGTCAGGCGGACTGTGTGCTTGTTTGTCACCCTATCCTATAAAAAAAAAATCACCGTCTGTTTTGATAGGTGACACCCCTTTATATATTTCTGCTGCCATATGGCACTGCCTGTTCTGCCGTGTTATGGTCTGTACAGTATAGGGAGAAATTATATTTACAGGCTGTGAAGCATTTTATCTTAATGCTCAAAAGTGACTACGTGCTTTAGCTTTCTTTGTATGAAGTTTTTGCAGGTGTCCAAAAAAATGTGATTTTTTTTTACATTTTTGCCAAGAGTGGCAAGCAACTATGGCAAAAAAATTCCTTTAAGGCAATCTATGAAAACCTTTTTTCAGCAGTAGACTTTTAGTAGCCTTTTAATAATCTATTGTAATTTAATAAAGCCGATCAGTATTATTTGTTTTTGTTTGTTTAAACACGCTCATCTATAGAACTGCCACGCGGATTTAAAAAAGAAATAAAAAAGTAGCGTTATATTTTTTAAGTTACAGGTATTGATTGTCTGCTGTAGGCACTCACCATGTAGTGGACTGTAAGCACATTTGTTATTTCACTATAACGAAAATAAACAAATTTAAAACTAGTACAAGATATATAATATGCACTTACGCTGGCTTGTTAACCCACACGTGTAAATTTTAGTCTACGCACTAGTTTTATGAGACAATGAATATAATAACAATGAAAAACTGCTTCAAGACCGCAATGCTAACTCACATTTGTCACAAAACATAATACAAGCAGAATATAATGCGACACGAAGTAAAAATTATTAACCGGTTATCATTATTTTGACTATATTAACGTCTGTATGTAGATAAGTTTTGTAATTTTATACTATACTATTTTTACTGTGGTATCGCCCGAGTAGTTAGTCAAAAATCGACATCATTTGGAAGAATCACAGCCAATGTGTTATTCCGAGACCATTTACAGAAAATTACAGAATTTCGCTACAAACCTATCATTTTCATTTTACGAAATAAAAAGTGGTCCATATCACTCTCCTATAATTATGTAATTCGATTTGATAATTTGTTCGTATTTCTAATTGACTTTAAAATATTTTAGTTTTCAAAGTTTTATACACACTTGATAGCATTTAAATACTGATGTAAAAATATCGCCCAGGATAAAACAAAAATTATAAGTCTTGAAAACTAAAGTAGAGAAGGTAACATAAGCTCTTTTTGATACAATAATAATAGCTCCAACGGCATGCTTGAGAAAAATGTTTGTACTTATAGAGTATAAATATAACAAAAAATAAGTTTGATGATTCTTTATAATTGCTTATCTGTTTCATTATTGAGTAGTTTTTTTTCATCTCAGTAGCAGATATTTAACACCTTGTACACTACTGCCTCTCCGGGTATTACACGTCTGACGTAAACGAGACGGTCCTACCATTATCAAAGAAGGAGTCATAAGATTTTCTAGCACTTTACATAGTCACAACTTACGATACTCACAGGGTCAAATGGGTTGATGGATTCTCTTACGCCGCCATCACACAGCCAAATAAATTCCATTGCAAAATGATAAATGTGTTCGTATTATTTTAGTCAAGTTGAACCTTCAGATAAAGAGCTTTAAGTTTTTATTCCAAAATAAAGAATCCCTTTGTTTCATTTCATCAGTTTTAGGGAATTCCTTTGTTGCCTCAGTCAGCATCGGAATCCGCGACCTCGACATTTCAAGTGACATTCAGTTCCGCGGTCACATGGAAGGGAAGGTCAAATTAACGTTTAAAATCTTGGTGGACACAAAAATGCGAGACGATATTCTTGCCGGCCTGCAACTTTACAAGCGCCAAGGTCAGCCTAGCATAGATTACTGTTCTCATCTCTGGGACATATTATACACCATACAGTGAAAGGTGTCAGAATCGTCGAAGACAGAGCTTTTTTTGTTCAACAAGCACACAATACCTTCAATACCAACTGGATGCTTGACAGTCCATCATTGTGCGACTATTTTTTAGAATTGCTACCACCGGAAAAAAATTCAGCCCAATATTACAAACATAGATACACGATTTTACAGTGTACCAGCGTGAAATAGCAGAATAATTATGCTGTGTTTCTTATTGCGTGTGAAGAAAACCGGAGACCCTTTTTACTGGTAACGAGGCATTTCATCAAAGTCCTCAGGGTGAAAACGCATTTGCATTTTGATTTTTAATCGATGATAGATGCTATAGCATGGACTTGCCATTAGGGGGACCGTGCTCGCTTGTCATTCTTATTCTATAGAGAGGCCGCCAATGCATTTTTTTTATAGGATGAGGGTGACAAGCTAGCACTTGCAATTCCTCTGCTGATTTTAGTTATTATTAGGCGACGGTAGCCAATTAGGTGAATCACATGCTCATAAACATAAAAAAAACTCTGCTACATGAAAAAAAAAGGTTTCTTCCAAATATGTCATTTCAGTTCCGTAACTGTTAATTTACCTTTTACATATAAAAAAAATTGTTATGTAATTTCGTTTATGAAAATATACATTAATGATACACCAGGTCAACATTAAGATGTGTGTTATGCTGTAATTTGTGGTTGCCAATTTCCTTAACGTTAATTTATTCATTTGTAGAAAATATAAATTTGGTTTTCCTTTTATGCGTAATAATACGGTCTTGGAAAATAAATGTTATTTTTGTTGATATATTCTGCTGGACTAAAATAATTTAATGGTAAACATTAACTTGTGTTCGTTATATCAGTTCCATTAACTTATACATACAAAACAGCGTTTTAGCGAAAAGAATAAGGATGACAAACGAGAACAAAGTCCACCTCATGTGAAGTGAATGATGTAGTCCATAGTCATTTTATCCCCGATTAAGAATCAAAATGCAGAAGCGATGTCACCCCTTAGAGCTAAGATGAAATGCCTAGTTGCCAGTAAAAAGGGTTTGCGGTTTTCTACACTCACCTTACGAAACACAGCAGCATCCAACTGCTATTTCACGTTGGTTTTGTGCGAGAGCGTGATTATTCGATGTCTTGTGTAACAACCATAATATAGCTGCAACATGGCTCTACTACGTCACAGTGCTGTACTGTCAGGCCTATAGAATCTACTTGTCTATAAAATTTAAAAGGGAGAAAAGTTTCGAATGGCAGACTCGTGCGATATGTAAATCTAAATTAAAAACGAAGTGTAAGACGTCCCCAAAGTAGATATAGCGATGACCTGGTTAGAGATATAGAAAGTCGATGGTTCCATATGGCTCAGGAACGTGGCCTTTTTTTTTATAGGAGAGGGGGCAAACGAGCATGCGGCTCACCTGATGGTAAGTGACTACCGCCGCCCATGAACAACTGCAACACCAGGGAAATCGCAGATGCGTTGCCGGCCTTTTTTCAATAGTATTAAGATGGGCTGTGTTGATGATAATAATGATGAAGTTATATACATTTTTCACCTAACCTAGCGACTGGGAACAGTTCTCCTGCCTGGCGTGACATTATGGTAAATCCAATACAATGGGAGAGTTCTAAGTCAAGCAGTGGATTGTACGGTGTGATTAGAACAACAAGAACTATTCAAAATAAAAAGGTGATAATCTATACAAATATATAAAATAGAAGTGTCTGTTTGTAATGTCAAAATTTAACAGTGGTAGAGCCAAGCGGCAGCTTTTGCTGTCGCACGGATGGGCCGGCTCGACCCGGGGTGGTACCACGACCTCACAGAATACCAGCGTGAAGTAGAGGTTTACCTCTGCGTTTCGCTTGGTGAGTGCAGGTGGCCGGAGGCCCTTTTTACTGGAAATGAGGCATTCCATCTTAGTCCTCACGGGTGAAAACGCATCTGCATTTTGTCTGTAACAGAGGATAGATGTAGATGTCTATGGGCCGCAGCAACCACTTACCATCAGGTGGACTGTGTGCTCGTTTTTCACCCTTAGCCTATAAAAAAAAAATTACAGCTTTTTACTAAATGCATATGAAAGTATATATGGTACTAATAACAAAAATACAATTTTTAAAGTTTTTGTCTGTCTGTATGTCTGTCTGTCTGTCCATCTGTCTGTCTGTCTGTTTGTTCCTGCTAATCTCCGAAACGGCTGGACCGATTTTAACGGGATTTTCTTTGGCAGATAGCTGATGTCACACGGAGTAACTTAGTCTACTTTTATTTTAGAAAAAATTAGGGTTCCGTACAAAAAAATTAAAACCCCAAATAACACGCGGGCGAAGTCGCGGGGAACAACTAGTAAAATATTAAGTTAAATCTTATTGTAAGTATTGATGTATATCATCACCGGTGATGAGAAGCAGCGTCACAGGTGCGAAAAGTCATATTTTACAATAGTCTATCCACCTGCAAAAATTACGATTAGAGCAAATTCTTCGTTCGGCGGATGAAGTCCAGGTCCAGCAGCGAACTTTTAAGGGCTGATGAAGGAGATGATAAATAAGTTTAGCATTTTAGATGTTTTTGTTACAACTTAATGATAATAAAATTAGAGAGTTACTAGGAGTGAAATGACGGTCTATTCTACTATTCTATAATAATACCCTTTGCGGGCTACTAAAATGAAAATATATATAAATAAAGTTGGGCTTTGGGTCTCAAAGTGGTTGGCGAAAATTTAATTTTACAATAGACACTTTTGTGTCTACGGTTTTACGCTTACCGTAAACGAAATTAAGTCAACTAGACTGGACTTGAATACTGATAAAATTGTGCTTACTAGAATATTCTCTTATATTTAATTGTCGCCTTACTATTTTGAAAACACTTTTATGCAATGCAAATTTTAAAATAAAATAAAAGCTCAACCTAATAAGATTATATCCTTTTAATAATTCTGCTTATTTCCACTAAAATATCACTGAACCTATCTACAATTATCTTTGATTAATTAAAAAACACAAAAACAAATTTTTATTGATCGTATTCGCCACAATGATGAACCTAACTTCTATAGATATAACAAAAAAGATTAGTTAAATATCATCTATGTTCTTTACGAATTCAAATATTAAGTTATAGCAACGGATACCCATTATATTTTAATTGCAAAGACCCCGAGCTGTATTTGCTGAACAATATGAACACACGAGCCCGATAAAATACGTTGTCGAATAACAAGATTCTTTAATCATGTTTTTTTTTTGTATGTTGTAAGCTAGTGTTAGAAGCAACGAAAGAGACACCAAAGTTAAATTGATCATCATCGACCTGCGGCCGTCTTTTGCTGGGCCTAGGCCTCCCCCAAGGCGTATCGCTTAGCCCGATCTTCGGCTACACCCATCCAGTTCTACCAGCCACCTTGAGCAGATTGTCGCTCCATCTGGGGGTAGGCCAGTCAGGGGGTGTCCCACACTACGTTTACTTAGCCGCTAAAGCACAATTAGCTTAGCCTAATTTTTAGCCGCCTTAAAAATGAGGCGGTTTACAATTCGACTGTATGTTTTTGTGTGTACGTTACGTAATATAACCATCAATTGTGAACGGATTTTGATGTTTTTTTTTTAATAAATAGGTCTCATATAAGTTTGGAGAAAAATCCACAGTGATTTTCATAAATAATAAAAAAATAATATAATATATTTGAAATAAAAATTAAAAAGCCAACTTCAAAGAACGAAAACAATAACAATATATATTTTTATTTATTAAGATCTAGTGAAATTTTTACAATACTAAAAAACTATAATAAAGAAAAACTAAAACTTAAAAACTTAAATTTTCATACAGTTCTACTACCCGTGGTATCGCGTGAAGAACGTGCGTTTCCTCACTGAAAAGCTATATTTATCCTTTGAGCGATACAAGAACCAACCTTCTCATCGTCAGGAACCATACACAAGGAAACATTAAGAATGTCTTTTACAATTTCGATTTCTATTATTTCTTCGACACTTGTCATGTGGTTAATTCATCACCACATTTAGTCTCGTGAATGTTGTAAGAGTAAGGGAAATCCCAAAAAAATACCTGTCCAAACCAATCGTACCCGGTGGTATAACCATTTTTTTTTATGATAAGGGTGACAACGAGCACACAGTCCACCTGATGGTAAGTGGTTGCTGCGGCCATAGACATCTACATCTATCCTCTATTACAAATCAAAATGTAGATGCGTTGTCACCCCGTGAGGACTAAGATGGAATGCCTCATTTCCAGTAAAAAGGGCCTCCGGCCACCTGCACTCACCAAGCGAAACGCAGAGGTAAACCTCTACTTCACGCTGGTTTTCTGTGAGGTCGTGGTACCCACCCCCGGTTCGAGCCGGCCCATCCGTGCGACAGCAAAAGCTGCCGCGTGGCTCTACCACTGTTTAAAAATTCGGTTACGATAGACCAGACGCACTAGACAACCCATCACATCGGCGATAGTTAGCAACGTCAAATTACAACAAGACTGCGGGACGCTTAAGGCAAATCTTGTCCTCAATCTGCCTTTTTATTTTTTATATTTCGATAGAAAAATGATTTAGTTTAGTCTTCTTTAGTGGCACTTGAAACTCGAAACCATTTACTTATGCTTCTTCATAAATTATATATTTTTAGTTCATTTTGGGTCTGTCATAATTATTATTTTTAATTTCTCAACTTCCTTGTATTATATTTGAAGGATCGAACCTAAATTTCTTGCTTACTGTGAAATTTACAACAAGTGCTTAACTTCTGCTTTTATGGCTCTTATGGGATTTATTATAAGATATTTATTATATTTGCGTTTTAATTTGTTTTTCTTTTACGATACTCTAATGTACCATGGAGGCGTTTTACACACATAAATAGCACATTGACAAATATCCAATTCAAATTTGCGTAGGAGATTCGAACCCGGGACTCGCTGTGTCTCAGACGTACTCTTAGCCTGTGTGCTATCGAGACGGTTATTATAATTATGATTACCTACGTTTTAGGAATTTTTAGAATTTAAGCTTTAATAATTAATTCAACAATACATATAAAATAATAGGTCGGAAAAAGTTTCTTCGTATTTGGTTTGTATAAAATTGAAGAAAAATCTCTTTGGCTGTACTGTTTGTGTCTGGATGGTTTTAATATCAACTACATATTGGCCATTAAGAAAAAGAAAAATAAAATATAAAAAGCCTTTCCCGCCATTTTTCAATTGTTTTTCTGTCTCCAAAAATGAGTGAATCTAACCAGGAAATTCGATACATTCTGAAGTTTTATTACAATAAAAACCGACCAAGTGCAATTCGGACTCGCGCATGAAGGGTTCCGTACCAACGTAAAACGGCATAACGACAACAGAAATACATATTCTGTGAAAATTTTAATTGTCTACCTATTACGGATCATGAGATACAGCCCGCTGACAGACAGACGGACGGACAGCGGAAGCTTAGTAATAGGGTCCCGTTATTTACCCCTTTGGATACGGAACCCTAAAAAAGGGAAAATGCGACTCAAGCCGACAAAAAAATTGTGGTGTTTATGAACCTAATGCAGTGTCAATAAGAGTAGCACATAATTGGTTCAAGCGTTTTCAGTCCGGGAATTTTGATGTCCCCAGAGCAAGCTACATCTTTGTAGCTTGCTCTGGTCGCCCTCATACGGATAAAGTCGACGTCATCTTTTAAAAAGTAGAGCAAGATTGGTATATTAGTAGTTATGACATAGCCGAGAATTGAGGATTTATTTAAAACAGTTTCAACTCATTTAAAAAGTCTGGAAATATATAAAAAAATTCGTTATTTGGATACCACATTGAAATAAACCATATGAATCGTGTACTCTTTTGCGATTCGCTACAGAAACATTATAAAACCGAACCATTTTTGAAAAGATTCATTACTGGTGATGAAAAGTGGATCACCTACGACAAGAACGTGCGAAAAAGATCATCGTCAAGGGGTCGTCAAGCTCCACTGACTGTAGTGAAACCCGGATTAACACGCAATAAGGTGATGCTGTGTATAATAGGAATGGAAGGGGCATCGTTTATTATGAGCTTTTACCCCCGGGCAAACCTATTGACTCGTATCTCAATTGCCTATAACTAATGAGATAGAAGCAAGAAAATTAGAAAATACGGCCGGAATTCATCAACAGAAAAGGAGTGATCTTTCATC